>VHKM01000888.1:0-461470 GCA_007210695.1 Neogobius melanostomus
AGCTCGACAGAGAACTTACTGTTTCTTGTAGCAGCAGAATTGTGGAGTAACATTTATGTGGCGCTTTTCATGCGTCAGATCGCTACACTAATATTTTTCCAAAGACACTCTAAATCGAAAGTTATAATCTCTCTTGTTGTGGGGACAGTTTAAACGTCAGCTTTACTCTATTTGACAGCAGAGCAGTATAACAGCCGGCATACATGTAAATGATCAGCTGAAATTCTAGTTTTCTCTGTTGTCTCTGTTTAGGGCCGTTTGTTTACAAATGTTTCAGCTTTTCGTGAATGGCGTCTTGCTTGTCGGCGGTGGAGGATACGTGCGCTGTTTGTTTTGAAAGGACGAGAGCGGACTGTGCGAGGAAGGGAGCTGCGTACGCTCCAAGACCAAATACAGGCAGGAAACAGCGGCTCATGCGGAGAAGATACTGAAGGCCCAGAGTCGTCTGGTCAGGCGAGGGTCCAGACTGCCCCAACGACGGAATTAAAGAGGAGGCCAGAGGTAGGAAGAGCTGCAAGGTGTAGGCTATATCCAACTTTCAAAAGACACGTCTAAGATTCAGATTATTTTTTTTTTCATGGTGTTATTTATATCTATATCATTGTTTCAGGTGGTTTCCAGAGTCCAGTCTGTGAGCGTTGAAGAGAGAAGACCCTCCCCGCTTCCACAAGACAAACTCGGACGCGCACTGGGAACATAGGCTCAGAGCCACCATTTCCACCAGAGACGGAAGGGACCACCACCGAGCACTCGCTGACTTACGACGGATGGGGAACCTCATTAGCCGCTAACGCACAGTGGAGACAAGAGGTGCTGATGGGAAAATCACCACACCAGGTCCAAGAAGCAGAAGCACCAAAGTCTCCGCCCAAACAAGTCTGCACCAGAGAACGACGCGTACGGTCGACGACGGAAGAGCGGGTCCAGAGCCGAACCGCAGGAGAAGAAGAAGAAGCACAGTGTATGTGTTTGTAACAAAAGATTTTAGTTCTCCAAAACATAATTTAACAAGACATATAGAGTGCACACAGGAGAGAACATTATCACTGTTACCTGCCAGAAACATCATTGCCGCGATAGTCTAATCTAGAAATCATAGGAAGGAAACACACAACAGGAGAGGAAAACCACCGGCCCTGCACAATCTGTAATAAAACATTACCAGACAAGCTTTCTCTAAATATACATAGAAGCGAAACACACAGGGGAGAAACCACACAGCTGCACCATCTGGTAATAACATTTCCGAAAGTCTAATCTGATAACCAACAGCAGGAAAAACAAGGAGAGGGAACCCTTTATAGCCTGTTGAGGTTCTGTATGTGAGATTAAGTTTGCACAGCTCGCCCCCTCACCACACCAATTAGAAACACACAACAGGAGAGGGCCCTTACAGTTTTGTTTCATTTGTAGAAGATTTGCCACAATACTTCCTCACAACAACATGAGAAACTCACTGAATATGTGAGTACGACACCGAACGTTTTCAAACATGACTTGTTACTTTCTATTAATATTTAATCTCATTTGATGCACATTTGCTTGTTTAAAGTTTATTCAGTGTGACTTTATCATTGTTTATATTTGTGTTTCTTCAAATGTACAACCAAGGTGTTTTTATGTTTTCTTTGCCTCTGTGAAGCAATGGTTCTACTGTTTGAATCGAAAGATCGAAAATATTTTTTTATTGTCTGGAATTTTAACATTTCCAATGCTCTTTTTTCCTACATAAAAATTTGTTGTTCAGAAATGACTTTTACAAATGTTTTTGACGAGAGTTATATCAGATTATTATGCCTGTATTGAAGCTCATTGTTCATAGACTTTGAAAAATATAACATTTACTACGTTTATTGTCTTTCATTGTTCATTCTTTTCCTTATTAAATAATAAAAACAATGTAAAAACTCATTCCCTTTAATCTGTTTTGTTTCGACAAACCTACATTCACGAAGAGCGATACAGTGGGAGGAAAAAGTATGTGAACCTTTGGGAATCTTACATTTTTGAACTAACCTCTTAACTATGGGGTGAGATTATGCTTGTCATATTGATTCATTGTGCCAAAAATATAATAATTCAAAATCCCAGATTTATTTCACTGTTCTATTTTGCGTCCTGATATTCACGTAAATATTATTTGCAAAATATATTTTGTTATAAAGGTATGTTTGGTTTGGATCTGCTTCTGTGATAAAACAATATTTTTTTGTTTTTTTGAATCTGTACTTTTGCATGTGCCAATAAATTGGTCATTGTCATTGGTCAACCATAGACCACATTACAAGGGTAAGTTCCAAAAAGTATTCAAATCCTTAACAAAGCAAAGTTTTTTTGTTCTTAAATTACAATGCCATCTTAATGTTATATGGTTCATTAGTTTTGCATATCTTACTCTTGTGGTAGAAGTTTGGGGCATCAATAACTATAAAGCTCATTACCCCCTTGTTTATCAAAAAACGGGCTGTAAGAATTATTCCCAAAGTAGGAATATTTATGTATGATCAACTTTTTATTTCCTGCAGTCTTTCTAACTGCTTCTAAAAATGCCGATGATTTTAGTGATCTTTCTCTACTGGCCCCCACATTTGTTTAAAGCCAACAAAAATGTGTATAGCAAGATACAATGTTTTTGCACGCACAGCAAGGGGATCTAACCTGAAGGGTTTTGGTGTGATAACTTTAAGGTTACAAGCAGTGTCTTCCATGGAAAGTATGTGTTTGTGTCTGTATGTGGAGTTAAATCTGGAACAAATTGGGCGAGATACATGTCCTTTATCATTTCAATCAGTATAAATGGTATGGTAAACGAGTACCAGAAGGAGGAATGGGTACTTGATTGCTATGGAGGTGTCACAAAGTTCTGATTTCTTTAAAGGTAGATCTAACTATATGAAGTATTATTGTGGTTGTTACTATTATACTTTGCAGTGTTATGACATTGTTATTGCTATTGTGTTGTTTGCTTATCTCACTATTTTAACTTTAACTTCTTTAATTGTAACGTTCTAGGGTATTATCCTAACAATCTGTTGCGATTATTCTTAGAATCAATCATGGATTAGACGCGTTACTTGCTTTATGCTGATGGTTCTAAGTTTCTTTGAGTAAACATGCAATATCTATGTACTCCGCATTTCACATACCCTGCTATAGGGCGACATGTGGGCGGCGCGTCGAGAGGAAACTCTTCTTCTGGCAGCAAGACCTTCCTAAAATTATGTCATCTTTTAATGCTGTACAGGACATTGACAAAGGATGGCCGGTTTGCTCGGGGGCTGCTCCCCTCTGGCAGCTGGTCCAGTCACAGAAAAGAAGAAAAAGAAAGAAAAAGCCCCAGAATCCCTTTTAACACATATCATAAGAACATTTTTTTATCTGAAATCAATATTCTTGCGTACTGTACCTTTCATGCATAAATGTGGAGTTTTTATGTTCATTCAAACTGTTTGATACGGTAATGTTTATGGTGTAATTGGTGATGATGAATTATGGTTACTGCCAACTTGGTCAGAATTCTTGTAGATGGGGCAGAAATATCATGGTTGTGATGTGAGTACTGTTGAATGTTGACCTTGTATAATTGCAGTGTCGCATTTGTTATATGTACCACTCGGTTGATGTTGTTTTTGTAATGTAGAATATGCAGTTGTTGTCAGTTATTGTTTTGAAGTTTATGAACAGGGGTGGGAGTCTAAGCTTGTCTTTCTTCCATCCTTTTCGAGCTTGTTTGTTAAATTATTTTTTCTTCTTCTTTTTAGTATATTAGTATATTTCTGTTTCTTTTCTTTAGCTCGGAAATTAAATATTCAAATCAAATCAAATCTGCATGTGTGATCACCTAAAGGGTGAATTCTTTCTCCTCTGTGAATGTGGTATTTTGAGACAAATGTCACCGTTTTTTTATTGAAATCTATGCACTTTTTGATCTCGCAAAATCCGGAATTTATTCAAAAGTAGTTGCATGCCTTTTTTTGAACAACATTTTTTTATATTAAAAATATTTCATTTATTCGAATAATTCACATTTTATTTGTAATCTCTAGTTTTGCATGTGGGGTTTGAATCTGCACTTGTGAATCCATCACCGCGTGCATTTCAGCCTTGATCTGCGAGGATCTTTTTGAACAACATTCGCGTGTGTTCTCCCAGATTTACATTGGTCGCACAGCACATTTCCCGTTTGACCGCTGGGGCAGTGTGATGACATTTCCAATGGACGTGTAGCCAAGGAGAACACTTAACAATGACCTTATTATTTGGAAATAGCTCTTTATACTATTCTAGGGCGCTGTTTTTCAAACAATGTTGCCAAGTCAGTTTTGGTGTTTAAACATGGTCAATCGGTCATCAAGAATTGACATTATCATCCATATATGTGTTTAAATATTTACGTTTTGATGTGATGTTTTGAATTACACTCTTTTTACTTAATTCGAGGGTGTTGAATTTTAAAAAAACTCTATGTTACAAACCAATTTTTGTGTTAAATCGTTTAATCGGTTCAATGATGGACATCATTATCCTTTGGTAAATATATTTTGTGTTTTGTGTGAATCGACTATCTTTCTACTATTGGAGGGTGATGATTTAAAACTAATGTTGTCAAGCCCATTTGTGTGTCATGGTCACACCGGTCATCAAGATTTGCTTTCGTTCTCTTCATAGAGTATTTGATAGCGTTTCTAGTGTCTGCGGAGATACCGAGTCTGATCTCTGTTGGCCTAGTGCCAGGATCCAAATATTGTGGTTTTGGGCTGTGGTACGGCAAAACATCTTCCCAAATGTGTTTAGAGGCACTGCTCCCCTTCCACGCAATCACAGGGTGTGATAGCACCTCGTTCATCTCTAGTTATTCCAAGGAAGACAGAGTGAAAGTATTTGTTACTGAACTGCTTGAGTCTTGTTTGAAGGGTGCTTGAGGTCTCCAAATCATCGCTGGAGTTGTTTGCCGTTATGGGATACGAAGGGAGTCCCTCGACCTTGCTCGCATGGAGGCTCTTTGGTAACGTTGCGGCCTGAATGAGTGATGATTTAACATTGTTGAGTCCATTCGGCATGTGGTGCCGCCGCGCCCACCACTTTTCCAAACCAGAGGACGGATGGATTGCTTAAGGAGCAGTTGGTACCGGGTTCTGTAACCTTATCCTGTACCTTAGCATGTTTGGGATGGTGTTTTGTAATACGGTCCACGTGACCCGCTTCTGAGCTTGTTGTGGCGTGGATGTCCTCCTTGGGAAGGGCTTGCTGTAGGAGGTTGAGAGGTACGCTGCTATCCAAAGGCTTCGTCAGTGACAAGTTTAATCAGGCCGCGTTGATACAGTTTCTACGCTGTGTGCTGAGTGTTATCTTGTTCATTGACAAGCTTTTGATGGAGGCGACGTTGGAGACTCAATACCAGTACAGAGATCTCATACCTTCTTGAAGAACACGTTGTTTGCGGGCGCATGTGGGGGCCTTTTGCGGCTGCGGGGGCCTCACTTGCGTAGTTTGGTTTATAGAAAAACGGCTCTGTACTCGGATGCTGGAGGAGGATCGGCATGAGCCTTGGATCGGAGGAACATGCGTTTTTCGTCCTGGTCGTGGCGGTTTTAGGGCACAGCCAGGGGCGGGGTGTTGTTGGGAACTCTGCCGGATCTATTGCTGTTTACGTGTGTTGTGTTGGCTTCATCAAATCAGGCTTGTGCTTGGGGGGTTTTGCAGCCATTTGGTCAATCAATCGGGCCATGGTTTATGTGGGAAAAAAGGCGGGTTCCCTCGGTCCGCTGGGAGTACTTCAGTGAAGGGCAGCTGAGATGGCTGGCATCTGTTTCAGATGGTTTTTCAGGTTTTCCAGGCTGTCCCTATTGGGGAGAGGGCTCGGGGATCCCCAGCGATGGGAAGTGTGTATGGATCGGCGAAGTATGGGCATCCTCTGTATCTGGTTGCCTCTGTGACCGCCCCGGTAGCGGAAAGAATGGTGGATGGATGGATGGGTATTAGTCATTGGAAACTTGTGACTATGTATATGTTCTAAACAGTGGAAGCAGAATTGCATGTAAATTGTATCAAAAATAAGCAGATTGAACCTTAGTTATGTTTGCTTTATGATAATTGACATTGACTTATCATTTCGACATCTACAAAATGTATGAACACAAAAAAAAGGGAATGTGAGGTGTCTTGGTTTCATGAAACTCATTTACTTATGGCATGCGTGTAATTGTGCGATTAGCATTTTTAGCAGAATTTGGTTGTACATTAGATTTTTTTTTTTAAATCAACACCCTTGAATTAAGTAAAATAGATTTGTTCAATTTCAAACACAAAAACTAAATATTTTTACCCATATATTGATGATGAGGTCATATTTGATGACCGATTTGACTTTACAAGACTGAGTTGGCAATGATTTTTGAATCGCGCCCTGAATTAGTTAGAGCTATGTTTCCAATAGGTCATTTTTTAGTTGTTCTCTTGGCTTACGGTCTCCATTGGAAATGTATCCCTGCCGCGGTCCCGGGAATGTGCTGTTGCGACCATTAATCTGGAGACACGGCGGCATGTTTGTGTTAAAGATCCGGGCAGATCAAAGGCTGAATGCACCGCGGTGAAGTGATTCACAAGTGCAAGATTCAAACTCTCACATGCAAAACTAGAGATTTACAAATAAAATGTGAAATTATTTCGGAATAAATTGGAAAGGTTATTTTTTTATTAAAAAAATGTTTGTTCAAATTGCATGCAAACTAACTTTTTGCTAATCGGTTTGCTGAGGATTAAAATGTGATGTTTTTCATACGTGTGCTTGTCTCATTCCATTTCACGAGAGAGTTACCCTTTAGGTGTTACAATGCAGTTCACATTGGCATATGCAAAGTTACGTTTCACAACAAAAATATGTTTTCTTCACAGAAGCAGAGATTCACAAACCAAAACATAACCTTATCACAAATATATATTTGCAAAATAATATTTTACGTGAATAAATCTAAAGCACGCAAATTAGACATTGTTGAATAAATCTGGGATTTTGAATTAATTTTATTTTTGCGATCATGATTCAATTGACCCAAATCTTCACCATACTTAACCCCCCACATGACGGGCATTTTTCCGCTTTGGCTCCAATCAAAAGTTTCTTTGAGAGTGTTTAAAATGCAAAATGAGACTACACAGAACAAACGCACAAGAGGCGACATAAAGTGCTAAAGCGATGAAAAGCACAAAGTGCTACAAACGGTCTAAAGTGACAAACTTAAAAAGTTATTAGATGACAAAACATGACAACCTCTGACCAATATGGTAAAAACAACATTCATTCTTATTTCTTTAGGACTCAAGGTCAAAAGACGCCTCAACCTATACAAAAAATAACATTACAGTCCCTTTAAAGACAGCATACCAGTGCCTCCAATTAGCGATGATAGCAATGGCACTGCAGGTGACATCAAAACAATGAACCAATTACTGTATAACAGACTTATTCAAAGGGCATACTTGAAACGGTACATAAGGTCCGCAGTGTGGCTCTCAGCGTGTTTATTCCAGCAACAACGCAGAAACATCAGTTTTTGTGTCTTTGGCTTTTTAATGGGCTTACCTGGACCATAGGTGTATCTCCAGTCAAAGTTTTAGTTTTGGGTAAAAGCCATGGGGAATGTGCTTGTTTAAATCTGACCACTCCACGTGCACTGAGGTATCTTATACACCAGACTAATGTTAATGTTCTGTGTCCAGAGGAATAATGTTTGATTATGACTTGTATCACATGAATTACCGCAATTTTGAGGGACTATTTTTCTCCAGATCACTCCGCCGCTGCGTTAGCTTAAAGCCAAGAGCTGATGCTGCTAAAATATAAGTTATTTTTAAATACAAAATGGGTTTAAATTATTCATTGACCATTTATTCGTTTGGTTTTGGCGTTATATGAGGAGTGGGTCAGATGTTGTTTATGGAGGTGCTGTTTGAATTGCGCTAGCCTTGACTGCTGCGCATAACTTTAATTGGAGCATGACTCTTTTTTTTTTTAATGTCAAGAATCACACCTCTGGTAATGGAAATGAAGCTATGTCAAATCTGAAATATCCCTTTTAAACCGAGCACATTTATGGCACTTACCCAAATCTAAAAGCTTCTTGAAAAACAAGCTTCAAACAGCGACAACGAGACATAAACAAGGATGAAAACACATAAAAAAGGGCCAAAAAATTTTATTAAAAAAGTGTTTAAAGCTCTCCTCTCCATCCATTTTCTTCGCTTTATCGGGGCGGGTCGCGGAGGAGCAGTCTCGCGGATGCGACTCCCCGATCTACGCAACTCCCAGCTGTTCTGGGGACCCGAGGCCACGGCCAGTCGGACTGGTCCCACGGTGTCTGGCTTCACGGGCCTCTCCAATAGGACTGCTGGAAACCTCGAGGGAGCGCGACCAGGAGGCATCGGGAACAGATTGCATAGGCTCGCTCGTCCTTTCGCGTTGGAGTAGCACTCTACCCGGTCCTCACGGGTCTGAGCTTCCTCACGACCTGCGGAGGGTGGCGCCCCAGCCACCTCCTGCGAAGGAAACTCATTTCGGCCGCTTGTATTCGCGATCTTGTCCTTTTCGGGTCATTACCAAATCTCATGACCATAGGGTGAGGGTGGGACGTAGATTGATGCGTGTAAATCGAGAGCTTTTGGCCCGCCTGACTCAGCTCGCTCTTCACAACAAACAGTCGATACAGCGACGCGCATCACTGCGACGCTGGCACCGATCGTCCTATCGATCTCACGCTCCCATCCGCTCACTCCGTGAACAGACGAGTACTTGAACTTCTCCTTGGGGCAGACCTGAGGGGAGCCTTTTCGTGGAGAACTGGCTCAGATTTGGAGGTGCTGATCCTATCCGGGCGTTCACACTCGGCTGCACCGCCCAGTGCGCGTGGAGTCCTGCTTTTGATGAAGCCACGAATCATCTGCAAACAGCAGTGAGATCTGCGGTTTCCCAAACGGACCCTCGGCCCCTGCTGGCGCCTTAGAATTTGTCCATTTTAAGTAATGAACGAACGGTGATAGGGCGCCCTGGCGGGGACCAACGACGGAACAGTCTGACTTACTGGGCATGCGATCAGTCCTGCTGCGGTCATACAGGGAGGAACAGCCTTAGCAGAGGTCCCGACCCTCTCCCGTGGCCCCCCACGGCACCCGGGACGTCGAACGTTTCAAATCACAGGCATGTGGGACTGGTTGGCGAATCCCCGACCTCGAACAGCCGATGTAGGGATAGAGCTGGTCAGTGTGCCACGCCGGGACGACACCGCATTGTTCCTCCTGATCGAGGTTCGACTTATCGGCGGTCCTGCCTCTCCAGCACCTGGAATGACTTACCGGGGGGCTGGAAGTGTGATCCCTCTTGTAATGGGCACACCCTCGCGATTCCCTTCTTTAACGGAGACCACCACCCCGGTTGCCATCCGAGGGACTGTTCCCCGACCCGCCACGCCGACGCCGCAGAGACGTGTCGCCAAGACCAGGCCCTACATCCAGGACCTTAGGTACTCGGCACGCATCTCATCACCCCGGGGCCTTGCCGTTGTTAAGAAGTGTGAGAGTTTTTCCATTTCTTTGAAACCTTCCCCACAACATAATTGTTTTATTGGGGCATAAAAGAAAAAAAAATATATAGTGATTCCGCATGAATATTTATAGTTTAAGTGGAAATGGACTTTATCTTAAAAACTGTTATATGGTTTTTCCACCCCTATTGCTCAGTATGTAGCCTAATGTTGTAGAATGAGCCCGAACCTGTTCACACAACTGCTCTAAGATCCTGCCTGAACTCAGAAAGTTGTTCAAAGTCCCGTATGCACGAGCTTAACATAGAACTGCGTTTAGTGTAGATGAGGTGGCGATCGAGTATAAAAATGATAACTTCCATCTAGTCCTTTTAAAGTCAAATCCAAAGAAAGACGACAAAGTAGGATATAACTGTTGAGCCCCTAAGTTTCTCAGGCAAACAGTGTTTGGGTTTTGAGTTTTCACGGGCAACAGCTCATCTGCTGCTTGTTGTGTGAAGCCGAACGACTGGTTTGATTCATTTAGCACAACGGTAGAATTGTGATTCATTAGTTTCATAATGTTTTATGAGGTCGTTTAAACTTTTTTAAGATTTGTTTTTCTATTATTGTTGGCCCATCTGATGAGTTGAGTTTAATCTCTGAGGGCTAATGCTATCGGCAGTTAGCTCGCGAGAAACTTACCTGTTTCTGTGCAGCAGAATATGTGAAGTAACTTTATGTGGCGCTTTATGGTCAGTCTACACTAATATTTTTCAAGACACATTCTAATGAAGTTATTTTCCTCTTGTGTTTCGGGGGAAGGTTTATGTCGGCTTAGCTTTTTTGACAGTGGGAGTAACGCAGCGGGCTATAATGTAACATGATCATGCTGAATCTCATAGTTTTCTTGTTGTCTCTGTTTAGGGCCGTTTGTAAATGTTGAGCTTTGTATGGCGCGGCTGCGGCGGCTGGAGGTACGTGCGCTGTTTGGGAAAGGCGAGGGGAGTGCGGGGGAGCTGCGTCGTACAAGCCAACGGAGGAAACGCGGCTCCTGGAGAGATTACTGGGGCCGAGAGCGTACTGGTCGGGAGGGGTCGACACCCGCGGGATTAAGAGGGCCGGGAGGAGGCTGCGGCAGTGTAGGCTCAACCTTTCAAACGTCTAAGTCAGATTTTTTAATGTATTATTTATATCTATTATGTTTCGTGTTCCCGGTCAGTGTGAGCGTGTGAAGGAGAAGAGCCTCCCGTTCCAAGACAACTGACGCCGGGATCAGTCAGGCCTTTCATCGAGACGAGGGACACGAGCATCGTCTGTTCTGACGCCGATGACGATGGGACTCCTTCGCCGCTCAGACGCCCGATGGAGAGACAGAGGCTGATGGAGAAAATCCCCACCACCAGGTCCAGAGCAGAAGCACCAAAGTCTCCGCCAGAAAAATGCTGCAAACCAGAGACGAGCGCTACGGTCGACGACGGAGAGACGTCCAGAAGCCGACGGGGAGAGAAGACGCACCAGTTTGTTGTTTGTACCAAAAGTTAGTTTAACATATTAACAGATATGGTGACAGGGGAAACCTTATTCACTGTTTACCTGCCCAGAAAACATTGCCCGGAAGTCTGCATCTAGATTAAATCATAGAAGGAACACCACAGGAGAGAAACCTTTTCGCTGTTTAAACCTGCCAGAAAACATTTGCACTAAAGTCTAATCTTGTACCAGGACAGAACCCAGGGGAACACAAGCTGGCCAATCTGGTAATACATTTTACGGAGCTATCTAGCTACCAGAACACACCGGGGAGCAGGCCTACGTGTTCCGTTTGTGAGAAAAAATTTCGCACAAAATACTTCCTCACAAAACACATGAGAAACTCACTGAATGTGAGCAGGACACCGAACGTTTCAAAATCATGACTCTTTAACTTCTTTAATATTATTCCTCATTTGTGCCATTTGCTGTTAGTTTTCAGTGGATTTTATCTTGTTTATCATTTGTGTTCAAAATGTAAAGGTTGTTTTTCTTTTTCTTTGCCTTGTGAAGCAATGGTTTCTACTGTTTGAATCGAAAGATAAGAAAATCTTTTAAATTCTGATTTTACAACACACTTTCAATGGACTTTTTTTTCCTCATAAAAAACAATTTGGTTTGCCTCGAAGCTGTATTGTTGCGGTTATATAGATATTCTTGCTGTATTTGAGCTCGTTGTTCATAGGTCTTTCTGAAATATAACTTTCTCGTTTATTGTCTTTTTCAGTCTTGTTTCTTCTTTTCTTTTGTTAATAAAACAATGTAAAAAACCTCATCTCCTTTAATCTGTTTGTTTCGCACCAAAACTACATCACAAGAGCAGATACAGTGGGAGGAAAAAGTATGTGAACCCTTTGGAATTTCTTATGAGTAAATAGTATCTGCTTAAACTAATACCACGCAAACAATTACATGTTTTTAGACTTATTGTCCCCGGGGGAAATTCTTTTTCACATACACATGCATGTTTGACAAAGGACAGACAGAACAAAGAGAACAAACAGTATGGAGTTCACTCAGCGGGGCCTTTGTTAAGATTCAATGTTATCATATTTTTATTGGCCAAGGTTCCTCCAAGAGCTAATTCGACAAATGTATGCAACATTTAGAGTCAGGAGAGGCCAATGGCACAGAGGAAGAGGAAGGAGGAGGTGGAGCTGACCAGTGCAGGACACCACGCTCTGAAACAGGGACAAACCCATACCTGACTTTGCCACCATAGAGCACAGTATGTAAACACAGAAAATATCGTAACCAGAGAGAGCTGCATTAACCTCTTAACCCCCACCTGAACCGGGCACATTTTCTCCGCTTGGCTTTACCCAAATCCAAAAGCTTCTTGAAGAAAGCGGTAAAATAGCAACAAAAATTAGACGAAAACGCAACCAAAGAGAGCGACAATAAAGTGACTAAACAAACAGCGATGAAAAAGCCACAAAAGTGCTAAAAAACGGATCATAAAAGTGACAAACGCATTAAAAAAGTTATTAAGAAGTAACAAAAACATGACCAAAAACTGACAAAAAATTAAAAAATAAACGTTAAGTCAAAAAAGCTTAAAAAAGTGACAAAAATATGTTAAAAAAAATGACAACGCAGCCACATCAGTTTTGTAGGTCTTAGCTTTCAAATGAGGCATTACACTGGCCTATAGCTGTATACTCCAGTCAAGAAGCTTTAGATTTGGGTAAAGCCAAACTGGGGAAAATGTGCTTGGTTAAATCTGACCCACTCCACAGTGCACCTGAGGTAAATCACTTATAACACCAGACTTAAATATAAATGTCTGTGTCCAGAGATAATGTTTGAAATATAACTGACCTCGTATCACATGAATACCGCATTTTGAGGACTATTTCTCGAGATCACTCCGCCGCTGTGTAGCTTAAAACCAAGAAGCTGATGCTGCTCAAATATAAGTTATTTTAAATACAAAATGGTTAAATTATTCCATTGACACAGACATTTATATCGTTGGTCTGGCGTTATAATAGAGGAGTGGGTCAGACTGTTGTTTAATGCAGGCTAGCTGTTACTGTAGACATGTGCTAGCCTTGCACTAGCCTAGCGCCATAAAACTTCAAATATAAGGACTGCATGAATACTTTTTTTTTTTTTTATGTCAAGAAATCAACAACACTCTGGATAACTAGGAAATGAAGCACTATGTCAAAAATCCTGAAATATCCCTTTAACCGAGCACATTTTTGGCATTACCCAAATCTAAAAGCTTCTTGAAAACAAGCTTCAAAACAGCGACAACGAGACGTAAACAAGGATGAAAACACATAAAAAAGGGCCAAAAAATTTATTAAAAAAGTGTTAAGAAGTGTGAGAAGTTTTTCCATTTCTTTGAACCTCCCCATCCAAACATAATGTTTTTGTTGAGGCAATAAAAAAAAATTACAAAAAATACATAGATGACAAATTCACAGCATGAATAAATTATAGTAAAGTGAAATGGCACTTAAATCTTAAAACTGTTTATATGATGTTTTTTCCACCCGCTACTTGCTCCAGTAATGTCCTAATGTGTAGAATGAGCCCAGACCTGTTCACCACAACTGCCTCTAAAATCCTGCACTGACACTCAGAAAGTTGTTCCCAAAGTCCCGTCATGCACGAGCTAACATAGAGACTGCAGTTACGTGTAAGACCTGAGGTGGCAGTATCGAGTATAAAAAGATAACTTCCATCTAGTCCCTTTAAGTCAATCCAAAGAAAGACGACAAAGTAGGATATACTGTTGAGCCCCTAAGTTTCTCAAAGCAAAACAGTGTTTGTTTGAGTTTGTCACCGTGCAACACAAGCTCCCTCTGCTGCTGTTGTGTGAAGCCGACGACTGAGATTTGATTCAATTAGACACAAAACAGGTAAGAAAATGTGATTCATTAGTTTCATAATGTTTTATGAGGTCGTTTAACACGTTTTTAAGGATTTGTTTTCATTATTGTTGGCCTTAATCATGATGAAGTTGAAGTTATAATCTCTGAGGAGCTAATGCTAATCGGCAGTTAGCTCGACAGAGAAACTTAACTGTTTCTGTAGCAGCAGAAATATGTGAAAGTAACATTTATGTGGCGCTTTATGGTCAGTCTACACTAATATTTTTCAAAGACACATCTAAATGAAAGTTATTCATCTCCTCTTGTGTTTTGGGGACAGTTTAAATGTCAGCTTTAGCTCTATTGACAGCAGAGTAACAGCCGCGGCTCATACATGTAAATGATCAGCTGAAATCTCATAGTTTTCTCTGTTGTCTCTGTTTAGGGCCGTTTGTAAAAATGTTCAGAGCTTTTGTGAATGAGCGTCTGGCTGCGGCGGCTGGAGAGATACGTGCGCTGTTGAAAGGACGAGAGCGGAGTGCGAGGAGGAGCTGCGTCGCTCCCAAGACCAAAACAGGAGGAAACAGCGGCTCCTGGAGAAGATACTGAGCCCGAGAGTCGTACTGGTCAGAGCGAGGGTCCAGACGCCCCCAACGAGATTAAAGAGGAGCCAGAGGAGGAAGAGCTGCCAGTGTAGGCTCCAACACTTTCACACACGTCTAAGTCAGATTATTTTAATGTTTATTTATATCTATATCATGTTTCAGGTGTTTCCCAGAGTCCAGTGCTGTGAGCGTGAAGAGAGAAGAGCCCTCCCCGCTTCCACAAAGACAAACTGAGCGCGGGAACATCAGCTCAGAGCCACATTTCCACTCAGAGACGGAGGGACACACCGAGCACTCGTCTGACTCTGACGACGACTGGGAACCTCCATTCAGCCGCTCAGACGCACAGATGGAGACAGAGGCTGATGGAGAAAATCACCACCACCAGGTCCAGAGCAGAAGCACCAAAGTCTCCGCCCAAAACAAGTCTGCACCAGAGACGAGCGCTACGGTCGACGACGGAGAGACGTCCAGAGCCGACGCAGGAGAAGAGAAGAAGAAGCACCAGTGTTGTGTTTGTAACAAAAGATTTAGTTCAAACATAATTTAACAAGACATAATAGAGTGCACACAGGAGAGAAACCTTATCACTGTTTAACCTGCCAGAAAACATTTGCCCGTAAGTCTAATCTAGATAATCATAGAAGAACACACACAGGAGAGAAACCACACGGCTGCACAATCTGTAATAAACATTTACCCAGAAGTCTCATCTAAATATACATAGAAGAACACACACAGGAGAGAACCACACAGCTGCACAATCTGTAATAAAACATTTACCCAGAAGTCTAATCTAGATACACACAGAAGAAAACACACAGGAGAGAAACCTTATAGCTGTGAGGTCTGTGAGATAAAGTTTGCACAGCTCGCCACCCTCACCACACATAGAAGAACACACACAGGAGAGAGGCCCTACAGTTGTTCCATTTGTGAGAAAAGATTTGCCACAAAATACTTCCTCACAAAACACATGAGAACTCACTGAATGTGAAGTACGACACCGAACGTTTCAAAACATGACTCTGTTACTTCTATAAATATTTAATCCTCATTTGATGCACATTTGCTGTTAAAGTTATTCAGTGCTGACTTTTATCATTGTTTATCATTTGTGTTCAAAATGTACAAGGTTGTTTTTATGTTTTCTTTGCCTTGTGAAGCAATGGTTTCTACTGTTTGAATCGAAAGATCGAAAATCTTTTTAAATTCTGATTTTACACACTTTCAATGGACTTTTTTCCTCATAAAACATTTGTTGCTTCAGAAATGACTGTAAAAATGTTTGACGAGTTATAATCAGAATATTCTGCCTGTATTGAAGCTCATTGTTCATAGACTCTTGAAAATATAACATTTTTACTACGTTTATTGTCTTTTTCAGTATTGTTTCATTCTTTTCCTTTAGTTAATAAAACAATGTAATAAACCTCATCTCCTTTAATCTGTTTTGTTTCGCACCAAAACTACATCACAAGAGCAGATACAGTGGGAGGAAAAAGTATGTGAACCCTTTGGAATTTCTTACATTTTTGCCTAACCTCTTAACTATGGGGTGAGATTTGTGTCATATTGATTCATTGATGCAAAAATATAAATTAATTCAAAATCCCAGATTTATTCACAATGTCTAATTTGCGTCCTTAGATTTATTCACGTAAAATATTATTTGCAAATATATATTGTTAATAAAAGGTATGTTTTGGTTTGTGAATCTCTGCTTCTGTGAATAAAACATATTTTGTGTTTGTGAATCTGTACTTTTGCATGTGCCAATTGGTCATGGTCATTGGTCACACATAAGACACATACAAGGTAAAGTCTCCAAAAGTATCTCAATCATTAACAAAGCAAAGTTTTTCTTAAATTACAATGCATTATTTTTGTTATATGGTTCATTAGTTTTGCCATATCTAAACTACTGTGTAGAAGTCTGGGCAATAACTATAAAAGCTCATTACACCCCCTTGTTATACTCCAAAACGGCTGTAAGAATTATTCACAAAGTAGGATATTATGATCACACTAATATATTATTTCTGCAGTCTAAACTGCTAAAAATGCATGATTTAGTTGATTTCTCTACTGCCCAACTTCTGTTTAAAGCCAACAAAAATGTGCTACCTGCAAGGATACAAATGCTTTTTGCACGCACAGAAGGGGGATATAACCTGAGGGGGGTGATAACTTTAAGGTTCAAGCAGTGTCTTCCACTAGGAAAAGTATGTGTGTGTCTGTATGTGGAGTTAAACTCTGGAACAAATTGGGGCAGAATATAAACAATGTCCAAATATTCATCATTTCAAATCAAGATATAAAAAAATGGTATGGTCAAAGTACCAGAAGGAGGAAATGGGTACTTGATTGCTAATGGGTGTCACAAAGTGCTGTATACTTTAAAGGTCAGATCTAACTAATAATGAAGTATATTGTGGTTGTTACTATTATACTATTGCAGTTGTTATTGACATTGTTATTGCTATTGCTGTTGTGTTGTTATCATCACTATTTTAACTTTAAACTTTAAATGTAACAGTCTAGGAGTAATACTAACAATCTGTGGATTATTCTTAGAATCCAACTCAATCGATTCAGACAGCAGTACTGCTATTGATGCTGATGGTAATATAAAGGAAATAAATTCTTAGAAGTAAAACATGCACATATCTATGTACTCCGCATTCAACATAACCCATAGTATAGGGCAGACATGTGGGGCCGGCAGCTCGAGGAAACTCTCTTCTGGCAGCAGACTCCTAAAATTTGTCTCTTTTAATGCATAGTACAGGACACTTAACAAAGGATGGTCCGGTTGCTCGGGGGCTGCTCCCCTCTGGCAGCAGGTCCAGTCACAGAAAGAAGAAAAAGAAAGAAAAGCCCCGAATCCCTTTTAACACATATCATTAAGACCATTCTTGTTATCATGAACATCAATCAGTCTGCGATTACTGTACCTTTCATGAATAAATGTGGAGTATTTTATGTATCATTCAAACCCTTTGATACAGAGTAATGTTATATGGGTTGTAATGGTGATGATGAATAATGGTAATGCCAACATGGTAATGAATTCTGTATGGGAGACAGAAATAATACACTGGTTGTAGCGTGTGAGATACTGTGAATGTTGACCTGGTATAATGCAGTGTCGCATTTGTTAATATGTAACCAACTCGGTTGATAGTTGTTTTGTAAAATGATAAGAAATATGCACTGTTGTCAGTTATTGTTATTTAAGTTTATGAACAGGGGTGGGAGTCAATAAGCTTGTCTTCTTCCCACTCCTTTTCGAGCTGTATTGTAAATTATTTTTCTTTTTTCTCTTATTATGTATATATATATTTCTGTTTTTCTTTTCTTCTTTAGCTCGAAATAAAATATTCAAATCAAATCAAATCTGCATGTGTGAATCACCTAAAGGGTGAATTCTTCTCCTCTGTGAATGTGGATATTTTGAGACAAATGTCACACGTTTTTATGAAAAATCTATGCACAGTTTGAATCCTCGCAAAATCCGGATTTATTCAAAAAGTTAGTTTTGCATGCAATTTTTTTGAACAAACATTTTTTTTATATAAAAATAACTTTCAATTTATTCGAAATAATTCACATTTTATTTGTAAATCTCTAGTTTTGCATGTGAGAGTTTGAATCTGCACTTGTGAATCACTCACCGCGTGCATTCAGCCTTTGATCTGCCGAGGATCTTTTTGACACAAACATTCCGCCGTGTGTTCTCCCAGATTAATGGTCGCAACAGCACAGTTCCCGTCGTGACCGCTGGGGGCAGTGTGATGACATTTCCAATGGAGACGCTGTAGCCAAGGAGAACACTAAAAAATGACCTTATTTTGGAAACATAGCTCTTTATACTAATTCAAGGGCGCTGATTTCAAAAATCAATGTTGCCAAGCTCAGTTCTTGTGTTAAAATGGTCAAATCGGTCATCAAAGATGACCTCATCATCCATATATGGTAAAATATTTAGTTTTGTGTTTTGAAATTGAAACAACTCTATTTTACTAATTCAAGGGTGTGATTTTTAAAAAAAATCTATGTTATCAAACCAAATTATTGTGTTAAAATGGTCTAATCGGTCATCAATGATGACATCATTATCCATATGGTAAAATATTTAGTTTTGTGTTTTGTGTGAAATCGAAACTAATCTATTCTACTAATTTGAGGGTGCTGATTTAAAAAATCAATGTTGCCAAGCCCAATTTTTGTGTTCATGGTCAAACCGGTCATCAAAGATTGCATTTCGTTCATCTCAATGAGTATGTTGATAGCGTTACTGTGTCTGCGAGAGATACCGACGTCTTGATACTCCTGTTGGCACATAGTGCAAGAGTCACCACCAATATGTGGTTTTGGGCTGGTACGGCAAAACATCTTCCCCAAATGTGTTTAGAGGCACTGCTCCCTTCCACGCAATCACAGGGTGTGATAGCACCTCGTTCATCTCTAGTTATTCCAAGAAGACAGAGTGTAAAGTATTTGTTAAAAACTATGACCTGCTTGAGTCTGTTGAAGGAGTGCTTGAGGTCTCCAAATCACATCTGCTGAGAAGTTTGTCTGCCGATTATGAGATACGACAGAGGAGTCCCTCGACCTTGCTCGCATGGAGCTCTTTGGTAAAGTTAGCGGCCTGAATGAGTGATGCATTTAAACACCATCTGTTGAGGTCACATTACCAGGCCATGGTGGTCAGCCGCACGTCGCCAAACCACCTTTTCCAAAACCAGAGGAGACAGGATGGAAATTGCAAGAGAGCCAGTTGGTACCGGTTCTGTCAACCCTTGATCCTGTACCTTAAGCATGTTTGGAGATGGTGTTTTGTAAATACGGTCCACGTGCACAGCTTCTGGCTGTTGGGACGTGGAATGTCACCTCCTTGGGGAAGGAGCCTTGGCTTGTGAAGGAGGTGAGAGGTACCAGCTAGATATCCAAAAGGCTTCGTCAGTGAACAAGATTACACTCAGCACACAGCGTAGACTACAGTTCTACGCTGTGTGCTGAGTGTAATCTTGTTCACTGACGAAGCTTTTGGATGAGAGGCGAAACGTTTGGAGACCTCAACTACCAAGTACAGAAGATGACTCAAGTACCTTCTTTGAAGAAACACCGTAGTTTGACGGAGATGTGGGGCCCTTGCGGCTGCGGGGGCCTACACACCTTGCGTAGTTTGCGTATAGAAAAAAACGGCTCTGTACTCCAGGATGCTGGAGAGGAGGATCCGGACAATAGCCGAACCTTGGATTCAGGAGGAACAATGCGGTTTTCGTCCTGGTCGTGGCAGGAATTCTAGGCACAGCCAGGGGCCGGAGGGTGTCCTGTTGGGAACCTCTGCCGATCTCATCTGCTGTTACAGATGATGTTGTGTTGGCTTCATCAAATCAGGACCTTCAGCTGCTCTGGGGCGGTTTGCAGCCAATATGAGGATCAGCACCTCCAAATCCGAGGCCATGGTTCTCTGTGGGAAAAAGGCGGCTTCCCTCCAGGTCGATGGAGAGTCCTTCACGTTGAAAGGAGCAGCTGAGATGGCTCGGGCATCTGTTTCAGATGGTTTTTCAGGTTTTCCAGGCATGTCCTATTGGGGAGAGGCATCGGGGATCCCCCAGGATGGAGGTGTGTATGGATCGGAAGTATGGGCATCTCTGCTCAATCTGCTGCCTCTGTGACCCAGCCCCGGATAAAGCGGAAGAAAATGGATGGATGGATGGATGGGACTATTAGTCATGGAAAAAACACTTGTGAAATATGAATAATAATAATGTTAATAACTAAACAGTGGAAGCAGAATTGCATGTAAATTTGTATCAAAATAAGCAGATTGAACCTTAGTTATGTTGCTTTATGATAATTGACATTGACTTTATCATCGACATCTACAAAAAAATGTATGAACACAAAAAAGGAAATGTGAGTGTAACATTGGCCTTCATGAAACTCATTTACCATATATGGGCAATGACGTGATAATTGATGACCGATTAGACCATATTAACGCAATAATTTGGTTGATAACATAGATTTTTTTTTTAAATCAACACCCTTGAATTAGTAAAATAGATTTGTTTCAATTTCAAAACACAAAACTAAATATTTACCATATATTGATGATGAGGTCATCTTTGATGACCGATTTGACCATTTAACACAAGAACTGAGCTTGGCACATTGATTTTTGAAATCAGCGCCCTTGAATTAGTATAAAGAGCTATGTTCCAAAAATAAGGTCATTTTTTAGTGTTCTCCTTGGCTACAGCGTCTCCATTGGAAATGTCATCACACTGCCCCCAGCGGTCACGACGGGAACTGTGCTGTTGCGACCATTAATCTGGGAGAACACACGGCGGAATGTTTGTGTCAAAAAGATCCTCGGCAGATCAAAGGCTGAATGCACGCGGTGAGTGATTCACAAGTGCAGATTCAACTCTCACATGCAAAACTAGAGATTTACAAATAAAATGTGAATTATTCGAATAAATTGAAAGTTATTTTTATATAAAAAAAAATGTTTGTTCAAAAAAATGCATGCAAAAACTAACTTTTGAATAAATCCGGATTTTGCGAGGATTCAAAACTGTGCATAGATTTTTCATAAAAACGTGTGACATTTGTCTCAAAAATATCCACATTCACAGAGGAGAAGAATTCACCCTTTAGGTGATTCACAAATGCAGATTCAAATTGGCACATGCAAAAGTACAGATTCACAAACACAAAAATATGTTTTATTCACAGAAGCAGAGATTCACAAACCAAAACATACCTTTTATTCACAAATATATATTTGCAAATAATATTTTACGTGAATAAATCTAAGCACGCAAATTAGACATTGTGAATAAATCTGGGATTTTGAATTAATTTATATTTTTGCATCAATGAATCAATATGACACAAATCTCACCCCATACTTAACCCCCACTGAACCGGGCACATTTTCTCCGCTTTGGCTTTACCCAAATCAAAAAGCTTCTTGAAGAAAGTGTTAAAATAGCAACAAAAATGAGACGACAACAAGAACCAAAACGCAACCAAAGAGAGCGACAATAAAGTGCCTAAACAGCGATGAAAAAGCCACAAAAGTGCTACAAAACGGATCATAAAAAGTGACAAAAACATTAAAAAAGTTATTAAGAAGTGACAAAAACATGACCAAAAACTGACCAAAAATATGGTAAAAAACAACAATTCATTCAATTCAACTTTATTACGGACTTAAGGTCCAAAAAGACAGCGACATCACAAACAACAATAAACTACAAAAAATAAATTACACAGTCCCTTTAAAAAGACAGCTATACCAGTGCCTCCACATTAGTGACTGATAGCGAATGGCACTACAGGTGACATCAAACAATGAACCAATTACTGTATTAACAGACTTATTCAAACGGCATATGAAACGGTACATAAGCGTCCGCAGTGTGGCTTGCAGCGTGTTTATTCCAGCAACAACGCAGAACATCAGTTTTGTGGGTCTTAGCTTTCAAATGAGGCATTACACTGGCCCATAGGCTTATACTCCAGTCAAAAGCTTTTAGATTTGGGTAAAGCCAAACTGGGGAAATGTGCTTGGTTAAATCTGACCCACTCCACAGTGCACCTGAGGTAAATCACTTATAACACCAGACTAATGATATAAATGTCTGTGTCCAGGAATAATGTTTGAAATATAACTGACCTTGTATCACATGAATTACCGCATTTTGAGGGACTATTTTCTCGCAGATCACTCCGCCGCTGCGTTAGCTTAAAGCCAAGAAGCTGATGCTGCTCAAATATAAGTTATTTAAATACAAAATGGTTAAAATTATTCCATTGACACAGACATTTATATCGTTGGTCTGGCGTTATAATAGAGGAGTGGGTCAGACTGTTGTTTAATGCAGGCTAGCTGTTACTGTAGAAATGCGCTAGCCTTGCACTAGCCTAGCGCCATAAAACTCTTCAATATAAGGACTGCATGAATACATTTTTTTTTTAATGTCAAGAAATCAACAACACTCTGGATAACTAGGAAATGAAGCACTATTCAAAAATCCTGAAATATCCCTTTAACCGAGCACATTTTTGGCATTACCCAAATCTAAAAGCTTCTTGAAAACAAGCTTCAAAACAGCGACAACGAGACATAAACAAGGATGAAAACACATAAAAAGGGCCAAAAAATTTATTAAAAAAGTGTTAAGAAGTCCATCCATCCATCCATCCATCCATTTTCTTCCGCTTTATCCGGGGCCGGGTCGCGGAGGCAGCAGTCTCAGCAGAGATGCCCAGACTTCCCGATCCACGCACACCTCCTCCAGCTGTTCTGGGGGACCCCGAGGCGACACCAGGCCAGCTCGGAGACATAGTCCCACCAGCGTGTCCTGGGCCTTCCACGAGGCCTCCTCCAATAGGACATGCCTGGAACACCTCCCGAGGGAGGCGACCAGGAGGCATCCGGAACAGATGCCCTAGCCACCTCAGCTGGCTCCTTTCGACGTGAAGGAGTAGCGACTCTACCCCGAGCTCCTCCCGGGTAACTGAGCTCCTCACCCGATCTCGGAGGGTGCGCCCAGCCACCCTGCGAAGGAAACTCATTTCGGCCGCTTGTATTCGCGATCTTGTCCTTTCGGTCATTACCAAATCTCATGACCATAGGTGAGGGTGGGAACGTAGATCGATCGGTAAATCGAGAGCTTTGCCTCAGACTCAGCTCCCTCTTCACCACAACAGTCCGATACAGCGACCGCATCACTGCTGACGCTGCACCGATCCGTCTATCGATCTCACGCTCCATCCGTCCCTCACTCGTGAACAAGACCCCGAGATACTTGAACTCCTCCACTTGAGGTAAGGACTCCCCACCGACCTGAAGCGGGGAAGCCACCTTTTTCCGGTGGAGAACCATGGCCTCAGATTTGGAGGTGCTGATCCTCATCCCGGCGCTTCACACTCGGCTGCAAACCGCCCCAGTGCGCGCTGGAGGTCCTGATTTGATGAAGCCAACAGAACAACATCATCTGCAAACAGCAGAGATGAGATCCTGAGGTTCCCAAACCGGACACCCTCCGGCCCCTGGCTGCGCCTAGAAATTCTGTCCATAAAGATAATGAACAGAACCGGTGACATAGGGCAACCCTGGCGGAGACCAACACGCACCGGAAACAAGTCTGACTTACTGCCGGCAATGCGAACCAAGCTCCTGCTGCGGTCATACAGGGAACGGACAGCCCTTAGCAGAGGGCCCCGCACCCCATACTCCCGGAGCACCCCCCACAGGGCACCACGAGGGACACGGTCGAACGCTTTCTCCAAATCCACAAAGCACATGTGGACTGGTTGGGCGAACTCCCACGAACCCTCGAACACCCGATGTAGGGTATAGAGCTGGTCCAGTGTGCCACGACCGGGACGAAAACCGCATTGTTCCTCCTGAATCCGAGGTTCGACTATCGGCCGGATCCTCCTCTCCAGCACCCTGGAATAGACCTTACCGGGGAGGCTGAGAAGTGTGATCCCTCTGTAATTGGAGCACACCCTCCGATCCCCCTTCTTAAAGAGAGGGACCACCACCCCGGTCTGCCAATCCAGAGGCACTGTCCCCGACCGCCACGCGACGCCGCAGAGACGTGTCAGCCAAGACAGCCCTACAACATCCAGAGACTTAAGGTACTCGGGACGAATCTCATCCACCCCCGGGGCCTTGCCGTGTTAAGAAGTGTGAGAAGTTTTTCCATTTCTTTGAACCTCCCCATCCAAACATAATGTTTTCGTTGCGGCAATAAAAAGAAAAAAAAAATATATAGATGAAAAATTCACAGCATGAATAAATTATAGTAAAGTGAAATGGCACTTTAAATCTTAAAACTGTTCATATGATGTTTTTCCACCCCCTACTTGCTCCAGTAATGTCCTAATGTGTAGAATGAGCCCAGACCTGTTCACCACAACTGCCTCTAAGATCCTGCACTGACACTCAGAAAGTTGTTCCCAAGTCCCGTCATGCACGAGCTTAACATAGAGACTGCAGTTACGTGTAAGACCTGAGGTGGCAGTATCGAGTATAAAAATTATAACTTCCATCTAGTCCCTTTAAGTCAAACCAAAGAAAGACGTCAAAGGTAGGATATACTGTTGAGCCCCTAAGTTTCTCAAAGCAAAACAGTGTTTGTTTGAGTTTGTCACCGTGGCAACACAGCTCCCTCTGCTGCTGTTGTGTGAAGCCGACGACTGAGATTTGATTCAATTTAGAAACAAAACAGGTAAGAAAATGTGATTCATTAGTTTCATAATGTTTTATGAGGTCGTTTAACACGTTTTTAAGGATTTGTTTTCATTATTGTTGGCCTTAATCATGATGAAGCTGAAGTTATAATCTCTGAGGAGCTAATGCTAATCGGCAGTTAGCTCGACAGAGAAACTTAACTGTTTATGTAGCAGCAGAAATATGTGAAAGTAACATTTATGTGGCGCTTTATGGTCAGTCTACACTAATATATTTCAAAGACACATCTAAATGAAAGTTATTCATCTCCTCTTGTGTTTTGGGACAGTTTAAATGTCAGCTTTAGCTCTATTTGACAGGAGAGTAACAGCCGCGGCTCATACATGTAAATGATCAGCTGAATCTCATAGTTTTCTCTGTTGTCTCTGTTTAGGGCCGTTTGTAAAAATGTTCAGAGCTTTTGCGAATGAGTGTCTGGTTGCGGCGGCTGGAGAGATACGTGCGCTGTTTGAAAGGACGAGAGCGGAGTGCGAGGAGGAGCTGCGTCGCTCCCAAGACCAAAACAGGAGGAAACAGCGGCTCCTGGAGAAGATACTGAGCCCGAGAGTCGTACTGGCCAGAGCGAGGGTCCAGACGCCCCCAACGAGGATTAAAGAGGAGCCAGAGGAGGAAGAGCTGCCAGTGTAGGCTCCAACACTTTCAAACACGACTAAGTCAGATTATTTTCATGTTTATTTATATCTATATCATGTTTCAGGTGTTTCCCAGAGTCCAGTGCTGTGAGCGTGAAGAGAGAAGAGCCCTCCCCGCTTCCACAAAGACAAACTGAGCGCCGGGAACATCAGCTCAGAGCCACATTTCCACTCAGAGACGGAGGGACACACCGAGCACTCGTCTGACTCTGACGACGATGACGACTGGGAACCTCCATTCAGCCGCTCAGACGCACAGATGGAGACAGAGGCTGATGGAGAAAATCACCACCACCAGGTCCAGAGCAGAAGCACCAAAGTCTCCGCCCAAAACAAGTCTGCACCAGAGACGAGCGCTACGGTCGACGACGGAGAGACATCCAGAGCTGACGCAGGAGAAGAGAAGAAGAAGCACCAGTGTCAAGTTTGTAACAGGAGATTTAGTCGGAAACATGATTTAACAAGACATAATAGGGTGCACACAGGAGAGAAGTCTTATCACTGTTTAACCTGCCAGAAAACATTTGCCCTGAAGTCTACTCTAGATACACACAGAAGAACACACACAGGAGAGAAACCACACAGCTGCACAATCTGTAATAAAACATTTACCCAGAAGTCTCATCTAAATATACATAGAAGAACACACACCGGAGAGAAGCCTTATAGCTGTGAGGTCTGTGAGATAAAGTTTGCACAGCTCGCCACCCTCACCACACATAGAAGAACACACACAGGAGAGAAACCACACGGCTGCACAATCTGTAATAAAACATTTACCCAGAAGTCTCATCTAAATATACATAGAAGAACACACACAGGAGAGAAACCACACGGCTGCACAATCTGTAATAAAACATTTACCCAGAAGCGTAATCTAGATTCACACAGAACAAAACACACAGGGGAGAGGTCCTACAGTTGTTCCATTTGTGAGAAAAGATTTGCCACAAAATACTTCCTCACAAAACACATGAGAACTCACTGAATGTGAAGTACGACACCGAACGTTTCAAAACATGACTCTGTTACTTCTATAAATATTTAATCCTCATTTGATGCACATTTGCTGTTAAAGTTATTCAGTGCTGACTTTTATCATTGTTTATCATTTGTGTTCAAATGTACAAGGTTGTTTTTCTGTTTTCTTTGCCTTGTGAAGCAATGGTTTCTACTGTTTGAATCGAAAGATCGAAAATCTTTTTAAATTCTGATTTTACACACTTTCAATGGACTTTTTTCCTAACATTTGTTGCTTCAGAAATGACTGTAAATATGTTTAACGAGTTATAATCAGAATATTCTGCCTGTATTGAAGCTCATTGTTCATAGACTCTTGAAAAATATACAATTTTTACTACGTTTATTGTCTTTTTCAGTATTGTTTCATTCTTTTCCTTTTGTTAATAAAACAATGTAAAAACCTCATCTCCTTTAATCTGTTTGTTTCGCACCAAAACTACATCACAAGACCAGATACAGTGGGAGGAAAAAGTATGTGAACCCTTTGGAATTTCTTACATTTCTGCCTAACCTCTTAACCCCCACCTGAACCGGGCACATTTTCTCCGCTTTGGCTTTACCCAAATCCAAAAGCTTCTTGAAGAAAGCGTTAAAATAGCAACAAAAATTAGACGACAACAAGGACGAAAACGCAACCAAAGAGAGCGACAATAAAGTGACTAAACAGCGATGAAAAAGCCACAAAAGTGCTACAAAAACGGATCATAAAAGTGACAAAAGCATTAAAAAAAGTTATTAAGAAGTGACAAAAACATGACCAAAAAAAACAAAAAAATACGTGACCAAAAAGTGACCAAAAATATGTTAAAAAAATGACAACGCAGCAACATCAGTTTTGTAGGTCTTAGCTTTCAAATGAGGCATTACACTGACCTATAGGTTGTATAGTCTAGTCAAGAAGCTTTTAGATTTGGGTAAAGCCAAATTGGGGAAAATGTGCTTGGTAAAAAGGGATACTTCAGGATGTTTGACATTGGGCCTTAGTTATCCAGAGTGTTGTTGATGTCTGGAGATATTGTTTTCTTAAATTCATGCAGTTCTTATATTTGAAGAGTCTAGTGGCGCTAGGCTAGGGCAAGGCTAAAGCATTTCTATGGTATCAGTTAGCCTGCATTAAAAACAGTCTGACCCACTCCACAGTGCACCTGAGGTAAATCACTTATAACACCAGACTAACCATATAAATGTCTGTTAATAGAATCATTTAAAATAACTTATATTTGAGCAGCATCAGCTTCGTGGCTGTAAGCTAACGCAGCGGCGGAGTGATCTGCGAGAAAATAGTCCCTCAAAATGCGGTAATTCATGTGATACAAGGTCAGTTATATTTCAAACATGATTCTATTAACACAGACATTTATATGGTTAGTCTGGTGTTATAAGTGATTTACCTCAGGTGCACTGTGGAGTGGGTCAGACTGTTTTTAATGCAGGCTAACTGATACCATAGAAATGCTTTAGCCTTGCCCTAGCCTAGCGCCACTAGACTCTTCAAATAAAAGAACTGCATGAATTTAAGAAAAAAATATCTCCAGACATCAACAACACTCTGGATAACTAAGGCCCTATGTCAAAAATCCTGAAATATCACTTTAAGGCCGATTTTAGGGGATATTCCCGCTGCTAACGTTGCCAAAAACAAAATGCCTTAGATTTATTGTATATCGGAGCTCATTTTATTATAGAAAAGTGGCATTAGTTACTTTATTTTTTACTCGTCTTGCTGCTTATTGTCTGACGGTCACAAAGCTTTACTAATGCATTTGATTGTCATGCGAAAGTCGGGCATGGCAATGAGAATTTTGTACATAAAGCCCCCGCAGCTAACATGAAGTTCCTTTTTAAAATTCACCAAATGTCAGGAAACTTTTGTCTGTGAAAGGAAATTTACTCCACCTCGAGTTTAATTACCACCTCTGTGTTCACACCTTCAGCCTGTCTTTACTGTACTTTCCGTGTCAGAGGAAACTCTAATTACCAGCAACTTGTTCCCTCTTCCACCAACTGTACGGCCAAGTCTTTTGTCTTTTGAGGCAAACGCTCTGACTGAGATTTACACATTTAGATTTAGTCAAACAACATGAACAAAATTGCATGGGAGCTTAAAAATATGCTAAAAAGTTCAGTTTTAGTCATAGAACGGAGGTGAAGTTAGAAACGACCAAGCTCTGCCACGTTTTCCCCATTTACATTATGGTTACATGAGCCTTTACATGATATTGCAAGGCGTAGTAATATTACTACGCCTTGCAATATAGTTCCCCTTTTTATCCGCTTAGAAAAATCGACATGTTTAATTTTGTGTAACTAAACTTGGATAATGTAAAGGCTCACGTAACCGTATTTAAAAAAGGAAAACGTGGAAGAGCTTAGTCGCTTCTAACTTCACCCCCGTTTGGATCCATAGAGGAGAAGAGGCTAAATGCTAACGCCGCCTGTGCTCTGTTTACGTGACTGAACATTAACGGCCACGCGTCAACTCGTCTAAGCTCAGGTGAGAACATATCTCAGTATGGAAAAACTGTGGCCTGTTCCTTTAAGGTGAGCGGTTAGAACCGGATCTCAATTGTGAAAAGAGCCGGATCTTTTTTCAGTCATTTATCCCCAGAACTCCGGACACAAGAATCAGCCCGACAACGGAGCAGGAAACACAAGCTTTTTGCGCTAAAAATGATTTGTCAGACAGTTGCAGCCTCTTTTTATTAGCTGTGGCACAAGATTATATTCACAAACAAGTTTTCCAAAGCGTAAACTTCAGTCCCATTGTCATTTAGATGATTTAGATAAAAAAGTGCCTTTAATCCATGGTGTCTTAGATATTGTGAATTATCTTGCTTAAAATTGTACTTACTTTTACGCTAAAAAGAGCGGCTCTTTGAAATGAACGGATCCCAAAGACTCCCAGAAAAGAGCCTTAACCTCTTAACCCCCACCTCAACCGAGCACATTTTCCCCAGTTTGGCTTTACCCAAATCTGAAAGCTTCTTGAAGTGTCAAAATGAGACGCAAATGAGGATGAAAATGCAACAAGAGAGTGACAAAAACGCAACAAAATAGCGAAATGTCAAAAAAGTGACGACAATGCGGCAACAAGATGAGGAAAATATCGATTTAGATGAGTTTTGTAGGTCTTAGCTTTCAAATGCTGGCGTTACACTGGCCTACAAGGCAAGGCAAGGCAAGGCAAGTTTATGTGTAGAGCACAATTCATACACAAGGCAATTCAAAGTGCTTCACAGTTGCAGAGGCTTTGACCTTATGGATTTGGGTTAAGCTGAACTGGAGAAAATGCACTTGGTTAAGGCGGGGGTTAAGAGGTTAAATCTCATCACTATTACTTAGTAACGAGTTACTCTAATCTGACTACTTTTTTCAGTAGCAAATAATCCATCCATCCATTTTCTTCCACTTGTCCGTTGCCGGGTTGTGGGGGCAGCTGTTGGAGCTGCACCAGCCCCTATGGCTCCTCCTGCAGGTGGTGGGTCCACAGAAGGATGGCCTCATGGTTCTAACCGGGCCTGTTGGTCTCTCATAAGGGGCTTCTGGACCGCTCTTTGTCTGACCCGTCACCTAGGACCTGTTTGCCATGGGAGACCCTACCAGGGACACCAAGCCCCCGACAACAGAGCTCCAGGATCATTCAGGCTCAAACCCTCCACCACGTTAAGGTGGAGGCTCCAGGAGGGGATTAGCAAATAATGTAACGCATTATTATTTCCAGAATCAGATTAAAGTTAATTTTCCAAATCACTGTGTTACTATCACTATTCTGTCATTATCCTTTGGAAAAATATAGGCGACTACTGCGTCTCGTGGAGTAACGTCTTTGACAAGTCACATTTTCAGCAAGAAGACGACTCACAAAGTAAGGCAAGGCAACTTTATTTATACCACACATTTCGTACACAAGGCAACTCAAAGTAAACGTAGAACAACAGAGGAGAGAGAGATGGACAAATGTCACTTTCTGAATCTATGGAGCTTTGTTGATGTGAAAATGCACTTCCAATAACGCGAGTATTGACAAAACCGGGCGTCATTTGCATTTTGAGGCGAGGAGGTGATGTCAGCAGCTGATTTATGTAACTAATAAAGTAACTTGTAATGTAACTTAGTTACTTTTAAAATCAAGTACTCAGTTTAGCTCTGTAGCCCGGTTCATACTCAGTTGGTGAGATTGAGTCTGACTCCGCCTTGTATCTTTCTTGACTGAGACTCACTGGGAAAACACAAATCGGTGCCTGTGGTATCAAGGAATCATTTTTTTGACAGCCTTACATGACAGTAAAAATACTTTCCCTGCAGCACAATCTTCATGGTGTATTCTCTATAAGCAGCTCATTCTGACCCCGTTCACCCCACTTTCCTCCGGTAAATGACCAGACATTCTCTATGCGGTCTGGTCTGTATCGAGCTGTGGATGATTGACTGCTGTGACCGCGGTGAGGAGGTGAGGAGATGAGAGGGAGTCTGCACGTGTCTGGAGGGTGATGGGAATGTTGGGAATGAAGAAGGAGGAGGTGGTGCTAATTGTTTCTCTGCTCCTGCTGAGATCATTCATCAAATCTGTTCAATCAGTCCAGCTCAGCGACACGGACGAAATGAGCAACACTGGATTTCATGAAATTACAGAGATACTACTGGCCAAATATTACAGCAATACCAGTTTAAATAAAATGAGGAAATGGTGCCAATAAACAAAGAAAACTGGTTTCATGTGATGTTTATGTAACACGAGCAGAAATCCATTCATTACTTACAGCTCATTCAAAATGCTGATCTCATATTACACCTGTTTTAAAAGAGCTGCATCTGCAAAAAGTTGATGTTTTTCTATAAAGCACTTTATAATCTTGAAGCTACAGATATATCTCAGATCTGCAAGTGCCGGATTAGCCTCAGTTCATCTTCTGGCCGTACTTCAGATCAGATGAGATTAGAGAAACTGCTAATATTTAAAAGCAGGCTGAAAACATATATTTTCTTAAAAAAGCAACAAAAATAAGACGGAAAACTGATGAGAACGCAGGTCTTAGCTTTCAAATGAAGCGTTACACTGAGCTTCAGTCGAGAAGCTTTTATTGTTTTAACAGTTTTTACTGATCTGATAGTGACGCACATGGAGCTACAAATAAGCGGCTTCTTCTTCTTATGAAGGAATTGACTTTAGTTTGACATTTGGAAACAGGAGAAATGTCAGAATATGGAAATGACGAATGACTTCTGCAAAACGAATTGGACCAGATTTTGTCTGCGAGATGGTTTTCAGGCTATTGTTTTGTGCTGTCGATTTTTCTTCGTTTTTGCTTTATTTCATGTGTGATATACCAGTTATGCTTTGACTTTAAAGGGATATTTAATTTCCTAGTTATCCAGAGTGTTGTTGATTGTTGTGTTCTGGAGATTTATATTTCTTTAATTCATGCACTCCTTATATTTGAAGAATTTAGTGGTGCTAGGCTAGTGCTAGGCTAGTGCATGTCTATGGTAACTAGTAGCCTGCATTAGAAACAGTCTGACCCAAGCACAGTGCACCTGTAATGGCAGTTTAACAATACAAGGCCAGGCTCTTCCCGTCTTTCAGACATGCTGAGTTTCTATTGAAGTTACTGAAGTGCCGGCGTCCTGCTCTGCCAGACAAAGGCCTCTACTGATTGCCCTTACCACACCTAAGACAATAGGCCAAAGACCGGTCCTGGAAACAAAGGGCTTCTTGATCGCCTTAGCACGCCCGTCTGCCATTCATCTGCATTAAGCGCACCAGGCGGTCAGGCCGTGATGTCTCACACCACGTCACTGTTCCTGCTTCCTGCTGTGTGACTGGGGTATATTGGCTGGATCGGAGGCTCTGCCCTCCAGAACTTACCATGGACTCACTCTGTGGGTAACTTCGTAATGCGTAATAAATTACACTTTTTGATAAGACAATACTTTCCAGCTTTTCCTTTATAGTGGTAAGAAATTCCACAACACACCTGAGGAAAATCACTTATAACACCAGACTACTCATATAAATGTCTGTGTTGACTGAATAATTGTTTAAATATAACCATTTTGCATTTAAAATAACTTTGAGCAGCTTCCTGGTTGTAGCTACGCAGCGGCGGAGTGATCTGCTCGGTTACCGGATCTACAGTAGTTTGTTTACCTGCGGCCGCATTACTACACGTGGAATTCACAAAGGAGCTTTCTACAAATCAGATATGGCAACATTTGGAGGACGAGCCCATGGTTTTGAAGAGGTTTTTAATGCAGGCTATAGTTACCATAGACATGCACTAGCCTAGCACCACTAAACTCTTCAAATATAACGACTGCATGAATTAAAAATATATATCTCCAGAAATCAACAACACTCTGGATAACTAGGAAATGAGGCCCTATGTCAAAAATCCTGAAATATCCCTTTAAGGACGTTGATCAGACACAGAGATTAGTTTACATTATAACGGAGATTAGACACGGATTCTTTCACGCAAACTCACGACTGGGAATGGAACCTGTGACCTTCTTGGTCTCTCTAACCATCCAGATTGTTTTTCTCACAGCCCACATGTGTTCAGCCGGAGCCGGGGGGCGAGCTCTGCATTATAACGAATTATTGATTCACCTTCCTCTGACTCGTGCGTGTTCCTGCTCCCGAGGCGTGTCCCTGTGATACCGCCATCGCCGCCGCGGTTAAAAACATATCGCCAAAATTCCCCAGAGATTACGCCCCATGTACCGGGACTGTACCGCTATGTTCTCATATAATGCGCTTAATCTGCTGCCGGGCGGGTGTTTTTCTGTACACGGCCCAGTCACTGCTTTACTTTACTGTATGTGCAGATCCAACCTGCTACTGTATGTGAAAAATCACATTCAATTAGAAAAAGAAACATTACATTTTAAAGTGGACGTATCCTGCATAATGTGTTTGGGTCACATGAAACACTGTTAACAGCCGACAGCAGGGCTCTTCAGTTACTTTTTCACTGGGGCAGATTTGTTGGAGGTCATTGGCCACTGGGCCGGTCAGTGAAGGCTCTTTTCCACATGCAGGCGCGTGTCAGCCGAATGGCTCTTTCTCCCGCTTTGTTGAGCTTTCCCATAACAAAGGCCAGGGCCAAACCGGTCTGAACCAGGTATAGGTTTTGGGACCGACCTCTGGCTGTGGCCAAAGCGCTGACCCGTGTCTGATGTGACGTGAACAGACTCTGGCCTCTGATTGGCCACGAGAGAGTGGACAGCCCTCACTATTGACACGCAGGTCATACGGATTTAATATTTCACAACATCATACCGCTGTGCTAAAAGGGGATTTTGCTGATATTAGCATTTAGCTGCTGTTAGCGCAGCTTTAGCTGTTGTTAGCATAACATTTGCATGTAGCTTACCTTCATAGTTGTATTTAGGGGTTCTTTTCTGTTTTAATACAGCTTGGCTCCTCTGAATGATTCCATAACTCCACCAGAGGGCAGCATTTGTCCACATTTGTTCTCATCGCAGCTCTAATAACTTTTAATGACGATCTGTACAGCAGCTCCTCTGTGCGGCAACCGCCCACAACAAATGCATGTGTGTGTGTGGTGGAAACAGAAAGGTCTGCGGGGTAGTGTCGATACGTGCACGTAGATCGTGGCTGCGCGGTGTGGCTTTAGTGAGCCTACCACCGCCACCAAACCTATTCATATTTTTGGGATATATAAATGAGAATTTCATTATCATCACTGCTTAAATAGAATAGAATTGGGTCTAAACACAAAAGTTGTATTACATTCCAGCATGTTAAGGCTTACATTGCAATAACCGATTAATACAGAGAGACAATAAAGAGCCTAATAATAAACTAAACCAGGATTAAGCCAGGGCAAAAACATGCAATATCAGGGCTAAGGCAGAACTAAATCAAATCTAAACCAGCCCGAGAGTTACATGTAAGGACCAACTGAACAAAGACCATCTCAAATCACATGACTAACTCCTGCTGCCACTGCTCCGCTCAGCTGTGGGAACATATGCTGACCAAACACCTGAGCCGCTGTTCTGTCCAGACCTTTATGAAAAAGCCTTCAAAAGAGCCTGCAAACATAAACAATGAATGGATGGATGGATGTGCAGCCTGTGCTTCAGCAGACCTTTTGCAGAAAAATCACAACCCCGTTACCAGTTTGAATATAGAGAAACAGAAATGAGGCGAAAGTTGACGCTAATTTCTTCCAGTTCTCGTGGAATGACTCAGAAACACAAAGCTCCCCTTTCCCGCGCTGTATCCGCTGTGTTTCCTCACCGCGCCGCTTTATCGTCCGCCTCAGGGTGTTTTCTGTGTATTCTCTGCATAATCTTTGCGTGTCATTAATTTTCGCTTTAATCACTTGAAGAGACGCTTCGATCACGTAACGAGCCTGTTCCTCTGCTTGGCCTCTGCCCTCTGCTCCGACACTGCCAAACACACTGTACATTAATGAGGCGGCGCTCTAACGAAGCACCATCACGTCCTGCTCGGAAAGAGGACAATCATTATGAATGGTTTCTATAGCACTCCAGTCATTTTATTCATGTTAATATGTTTCTGTGCAAGTTAGAGTGGACCTCAGCGGTGATGTTTTTCGTTTAACACTTTTTAAATAACGTGCAGGCAGTAATGGGCTTTTAGAACGCTTAGTTTTCTCTTTAACATCTTAGATTTAATGTCAGAGTAAAAAAAATAGACCAAACTCACCCTTTACGATGTTTATATTATGACGTTCTGTTGAATAGCGCTCATATAACATGGCTGTGTGGCTCACTGGTCTTTCCCACGCTTATTCATTCACAAATACTGACATGTTTGGTATCCACGTGTAGCTTAAAGTGATAGTCTGAGTAAACGATCAAGCTCCTCCCCTCTGACAGGAAAGCTTGTTTCATTGGTCAAAGTGATGGCACCGAGGATTCTGATTAGTGTCTGAAATCGGCAAAGGGAGGGATTTTAGAAACAATATTATTTCTTACGTTAGGTCAAATTTCAGACCCAGGCGTCAATTATACACAATCAACCCCTTAATCCCCGCCTTAACCAAGCACATTTTCACCCGTTCGGCTTTACTCAAATCTTAAAGCTTTAAAATAGCAACGAAAACAAGATGAAGATGAAAAAGCAACAAAAAAGTTTTAAAAAAAGGATAAAAGTGACAAAAACGAAACAAAAATGTGATAAGAAAAAGTTACTATAATGCAACAATAAAGTTCCAGAAACACAACAAAAAAAACGACAAAAAAGAGACAAAAAACACAACCAAAATGTTACAAAAACAGATCAAAAAAGTTAACAAAAATCAAGAAAATTACAATAAAAATGCAACAAAAAAAAGCTGTAAGCTCCAGGGGTGGGAACCTCTGGGTAGCTCACGATTCAATTCGATACGCGATACATGGCTCACGATAACGATTATCTCACGATACGCCGATACTGTGATAATCGATATATTGCACAAAAATAACCTACGATACATCATGATTTTACAAAACACATGCTACTTTTAACCTTTATTTTAACACACTACATATTATTCATCATTTACATTTCTTTTCATGAGCTTTGTACCACTTTTATAAATGATCCCTGACTTACTCACTGAAAATGGGTCATAGATCTGTCAGTGACTTCATTTACATTTAAATAAACAAGAAACCACAGTCCTGTTTAAAAAGGAATAAATCAACCCCAAATTAATCTAATTTATAATTATAAAAACTATCATTAAAAGTAATTTATTTGTGTGACAGTGTTTGGTCCAAGTGCTTAAAACTGTAGTGCTGCCCCCTGCTGTCCTGACTGAATTATTGATCATTTTTTGCCTCTATTGACTGAAAACAGTGGGAGCACTGCTGCCTCATTAATATGCACAACGTCATCAAAAGTATCGATATCGGAATAAGAAGTATCAGTATCGTCCCGCAAAATATCGCGATATATTAGAAAATCGATATATTGTCACATTCCTAGTTGAGAGGCCTTTAGATATGGATGAAGCCAAACTGGAGAAAAGGCGCTTGGTTAAGGCGGGGCTTAACATTTGTAAAACCTTTACATTTACAGACTATCACTTTAACCTGCAGTGTCTCGTCTGGTTAAATGGTGAATGGACTCAACTTATAAAGCGCTTTTCTACCTTTATCAGGCCCAAAGCGCTTTACAGTAAAGGAGTCACCCATTCACTCTCTCATTCACACACCAGTGTGCACAGACACTGGAGGTTAAATAAAAACGGAATGAAGGCATTTCAAATCTCAAACAGCAGCTCCTAAACACCGAGCCCTTTGTGCCGTAATCTGATAACGTGTAATCCCCGCCCTCCCCCGCCTTTAAAGCCGCGGCGTGCGCTTTAATTGGGCGTCTCTTCGGTAAATCACGCTCGCCTTCAGTCAGGGCTGGATCAGGACTGTTTTCAATCACGGAGGGGCGGACTCTCCCGCGGGACTCGGCTGCGTCTAATGGAATCTGTGGGATGTTTCACACGATAAATAAAGAAATAAATATTAGAGTCCTCTGACAGCGCGCGGCGTAATTAATTTAAGGCGGGTGAAAATGAAATTGAGGCGGGGTGGAGGAGAGGGGGGAGCGTGTTACACAGAAACAACAGCAGGGAGCGAACGGGGCAAGGGCAGAGGAGGAGCCTGTACAGTAAGACTCTTTTAGAGCGGAACAAAGGAACTCATTTTCCTCTATGGTAAACATCCAATAAGCTCCTGAGCATTAACCTCTTAACCCCCGTCTGAACCGAGTGCATTTGCTCCAGTTCAGCTTTACCCAAATCTAAAAGCTGCTCGACTGGAGAGCAACAGTGTAACGTCTCATTTGAAAGACCGTGGCCGAGTTTTGTCACATTTTTGGTCTCTTTTTTTGGTCATGTTTCAGTGGTTTTTTGTCATTTTGTCATTGCTTTTTCATTGGTTTCTTTGTCGCATTTTTGAAGCATTTTTGTCTCTTTTTTATCTTATATTTGGGTAAAATGTGCTCGGTTCAGGTGGGGGTTAAGAGGTTGATGCAAAGCTAAGAAGGTGGTTCTTTGGAAACTGTAAAAAATGCTGTTGTTTGGGACATATTTATTAGGGCTGGGACAAAATATCGGAAAGCGGATTTGGATCGCGATACTTTGTGCTGCAATACCAAGTATCGATACTTTATCACACACTCCTTTGTTTTCCAGTAACAGTCACACAATTTCAATGTAAACACTTTATTAAATGTCAAATGGCATTTGGTTTATAAACTTTGGACACATGACTTTGTACACATTTTAAAGGGGGGGTATTATTTAAAATCGACTTTTTCAAGCTTTATATCATGTTATTATGTCATTCCCTCATTAAACACATGCCTGGAGTGTTGCCTTGGCTCATTCACATATTTTTGAGTAATCAGTAAAAACTTAGACGGCAGCCATTTTAGGTGTAGCTATGCCTCAGTCCTCCTAGGAACGCCCCCACCTCCTGGAGACGCCTCTGGACCTTTCGTCACCAGCCAAGCCACCAACCACTGCTCCTCAGCTCAGCAGAGCCCCCTCCCCGCACAGTAGTGTTGTTTAGATGCCACAGCAGTGTGCTGAAGGGGCGTGTCGGAAAGCTTCTTAAAGAGACAGAGGCCTATTTCAAGACGTTCAGTACAGCCATTTTGAGAGAGCAATTTTATTCAAGGCAGTTATTTTAATTTACTGCATATACAGACCAACAGAAGGTTACGTCATCATTGTAGTATGCTATAGACTGGTGCTATGTGATTGAAAAAAGCATAATACCCCCTCTTTAAGGTAAACATATCACTTGTTATAATTACTTACTGTATCACAATACGTATCGGATCGGCCCCTGGGTATCATGATATGTATCGGATCATGACATTTATGGAAAGACTACAACGGCATGTTTGGAGACACAGACACACAATGATGTTGTGTTTCTAAACGCAGACTGTAGACAATACTTTAGCGCAGACGGGGGGGTCGGCTGGGGGGGGGGCTCTCTGTGAAATCTTCAGCTTCGTACCTGGAAACTCTGTGTCTGATGCACACACGGCCAAAAGTCATTAAGTTTTAAGTAAAAAGCGCTGCTTCGGGCGTGGCACTGGTGAAAAACTGGGACAGAGCTTGTATAAAACTGGGACAAATCAATGGTTTGGGAAAAATTAAAGGTGACACGGGACAGAAGCTTCAAAAGTGGGACATCTGGTCACCCTGTCTTCTAATAAAACAGCAGTTACCTTTCGCTTTTAATCCGTTCACTCTAAAACAGCCTCCTCCGTCTAAACTTTGCACCAAACGCATCTTAAACTTTCACTCAGACCCTCCATGTCGGTCTGTCAAACATTGCCACAACAACAGTTTTTCTCTTTCATACTTTTTAACTCCGTCAGTCATTTGAACTTTTACCTGAAGTCCTGAGGTCATTCTTACATACTGGGCGATACAGTAGAAGATTTTACTGAAACTCGGAATGGCTCTGGAACATTTGAGACTTGTATTATCCTCGGTTTTATTCCACAGTCGAACCACTCGCCCACACAGCCCTGAGGTTTAGGTTACATCCTGGACCCTAGCCCTCACACTCTGGGCTTCTTCACTAAACTTGCAGTAACAGCGGACTGCGTGGAAGAGGTCGGCCCGCGCTCGAGCTGCTGCCGCCCACACTGTTACCGCGTAACCTTTCCTGGGTTTGCCAACTCTCAAAAGTCAAATGTTATAGTTTCGGTGTCGTTAAAAAATCTGATATTCTGGACGTCGCTGACAGTAAATTCAAAGCGGTCGAGACACGGCTGCAGAAATATGTTAAATTAACGATGTCAGTATTGTTTCTCCCAGAAGCAACACACTCGGTTTATTAAGAGATTTTAGTAGTAATGGAGGCTCTACAGTTCCAGTCAGTCTGTGGGTGTGATAGTTCACATTTGAACTCTTTGTCTTCCAGGATCTTTGCTCAATGCAAGTTTATTTGTAGAGCACAATTCATCAGGCAACTCAAAATGCTTCACAGTTGCATCAAATTACAAGAAAACAGATCAAATCAATCAAAAAAATATCAACATAAAAATCAAATGAATTACAGTAAAAAGCAAAGAGTGCAGATAAAATACTTTCAGTTTTCATATGCACGGGTAAAAAGAGCTGTTTTCAGCCTGGATTTGAACATTGTCAGAGTTGAGGCCTGTCTCACATCCTCATGAAGACTGTTCCAGATTTTAGCTGCCTGAAATTGAAACGCAGCCTCACCGTGTTTATTATTGACTCTGGGAACCACCAGGAGACCCCTCCCTGAAGTTCTCAGGGCCCGAGATGGTTCATACGGCTCTAACATGTCAGAGATGGACTTTGGTGCTAAACCTTGTAACAAGCAGAGCTGTTTTAAATTCTATTCTCTGAGTGACAGGAAGCCAGTGCAGAGACCGGAGCACTGGACTAATGTGGTCGTATTTCCTGGTTCTTGTCAGGACTGGAGCAGCAGCGTTCTGGATGTTCTGCAGCTGTCTAAGGTGCTCAAGCGCTGAAAGACTGCTGATGTTATTGCTTTGATGTGGCTGTTTAAGTTCATGATCACTCCTAGATTTCCAACTTGATTTTTCGGTTTTAGAGAGACTCGAGGTGACTGATAACACCTTTTAATCAAACAGGCAAAAAAGTGTAGAAAATGTTCTAAATCGTCAATGCTATACTTTCATATTAAAAAGTGTAAATTAGTCTAAATCTCTAAATATCTGTCTTGGCAGTCAAAGAGTTAACGGCCTATGTCATCGGAGGTTAGTCTGAGACAGCTCTGGCAATAAGGCGAGTCTCCAGGTGGTCTCGCTGAAAAGGTTGATTTCACCGAGAGGTCTATGCCATCTCAAGCAGCTGTGTCAGCTTTGGAGCTAATTTCCATCTGCAAATTGCCTCCAAAGGTTGACCACACATAATTTACAAAAAAATAAATAAATATGAGTTTGAAATGGGAATGGGAATCTGTATAATTCTAATTCGTATTTAGCCACTCATAGGCTAAATTTATCATTTGTTTTGAAAAACGCTATCTGGCCCCAGCGAGAAAGACAAACAGATATTCAAACAAATGTATTCTAACTGCTACTGAACTCCTAAACTCAGGAGAAATCAGTAATTGAGTGTGTTGTTCCTTTTTGTCGTTGATATTATTGTACTACTGTTCTCTGTTGCTTCATTCACCTTCAGGAGTCCCTTGGTGTTGTTGCAACGAACACTGACAACTATAATGTTCGTTGTTGATGGACATGTTATGGGTTTGTATGTTTTTCCATATGTTCTATTTTTAAAAAGTGGCGTCTGCAAACTTAATTGCCCTCCTGGGATAAATACTGTAAGTTTTCTGAATCTGAAAATCATTACATATTCTTTGGAAGACTTTCTTCCAGTAAGGGGGTCACGATGCTGGTCGATGGAATTAACGAATGAGGAATTTCACTTCTTCAAAATAGAACGGATTTTAATGACTGTTGAGCTTCATTGACATTTTTTAAATAATATTCTGTTATTTCCGAGTCGTGTTATATTTGGTCACAGAATGACTTCTAATGACCTTTCAGTGTGAGCTGATTTCCATTTAGATCTAACCTCTGGCTGGATGCTACATAAGTCGCCCTTGACCCTGAGCCGGGTTTGTAGACGTCCGTTTCCTGTGGACTCAGCTCAGACTTCAGTCACTTCCTGGTTCCTCTGAAGACGTGGAGATCTGAGGAGATGACCTCGGGCTGTTATTGAAAACGGCTGACGCAGAAAACACACAGAGTAGAGCACATGAAGGCCTGAAGACCAACTCTCTGTCCTTCGGGAAACGTCTTCACTCTTTCTGATCAAGATTAGTGGCACAGCAGTTCAGGCCTCACAGTGAGAAGCTTCCAGTTTGATTCCCGAGCCAGACGTGGTCTTTATGTGTGAACTTTGCATGTTCTCTGCTCTGCGTCGGGAGGTTTCTCCTGAAAGCTCTAGTTTCCCCAATTAAAAACATGTACGGCCTCTAGCGATCGCCCCATGTGCCCTCTCAATCCGTACAGAGCATGTATTTATTTATTTGTTAATGAACACACATTGGACTCATGCATGTAAAGACGTCTTTCCAGATTATAACGCTGATTTCCATCCTTTGTCCTCCACCTGCACTCGCAAACAAAGTCTCAACATGATCAAATGTTTGTTTTTAGTGGAAAAATGGAATGGAATTGAAGCTTATTTGCATAAACCACTCCACAGAGAGGAAGGGGTTGTACTTCATTCACTCCACACATGATGGTGGTATAAGCTCCATATGTAGCTACAGTTACTGACATCATTCCTCCTGCCTATTGTACATGTTTAAGTGGTAGGGAAACCAAAGTACCTGGAGGGAACCAACGCAGACACGGTGAGAACATGCAAACTCAACAGAAAGGCCCCCTCCTACCGGGTATCGAACCTAGGACCTTCTTGCTGTAAAACACGAGCACTAACCGCTGCGCCACCAAGCCGCCTCTTCCTGTGAGAAAACAAATATGGGGAGATTTCCTTTAAAAGATGACATTTTGTGTGTTACATTCTCAAGTTCAAATTTCTCAAATTGAAAAATTTGGCTGGTCTGTGTGCCAACGCAGTGTAAATAAGTGCCACCCTGGGGCAGAATAAAGACAGATGAGGTCCGTCTCAAAATAAATTTACTGAGGTACTGTGCTTACAGTGGGGGGGGAAAGTATTTAGTCAGCCAACAATTGTGCAACTTCTCCCACTTAAAAAGATGAGAGAGGCCTGTAATTATCATCATAGGTAAACCTCAACTATGAGACAAAATGAGAAAAAAAAATCCAGAAAATCACATTGTCTGATTTTAATGAATTTATTTGCAAATGATGGTGGAAAATAAGTATTTGGTCATAACAAAAGTTCATCTCAATACTTGTTATTTACCCTTGTTGGCAATGACAGAGGTCAAACGTTCCTGTACGTCTTCACAAGGTTTTCACACACTGTTGCTGGTATTTGGCCCATTCCTCCATGCAGATCTCCTCTAGAGCAGTGATGTTTTGGGGCAGGCGCTGGGCAACACGGACTTTCAACTCCCTCCAAAGATTTTCTATGGGGTTGAGATCTGGAGACTGCTAGGCCACTCCAGGACCTTGAAATGCTTCTTACAAAGCCACTCCTTCGTTGCCCGGGTGGTGTGTTTGGGATCATTGTCGTGCTGAAAGAGCCAGACACGTTTCATTTCCAATGCCCTTGCTGATGGAAGGAGGTTTCACTCAAAATCTCACGATACATGGCCCCATTCATTCTTTCCTTTACACGGATCAGTCGTCCTGGTCCTTTTGCAGAAAAACAGCCTCAAAGCCTGATGTTTCCACCCCCATGCTTCACAGTAGGTATGGTGTTCTTTGGATGCAACTCAGAATTCTTTCTCCTCCAAACACAACAAGTAACGAGTGGAGGACAGAGGAGCCTCTTAAAGAAGAAGTTACAGGTCTGTGAGAGCCAGAAATCTTGCTTGTTTGTAGGTGACCAAATACTTATTTTCCACCATAATTTGCAAATGAATTCATTAAAAAAATGAGACATTGTGATTTTCTAGATTTTTTTCTCATTTTGTCTCATAGTTGAGGTTTACCTATGATGAAAATTACAGGCCTCTCTCATCTTTTTAAGTGGGAGAACTTGCACTATTGTTGGCTGACTAAATACTTTTTTCCCCACTGTAAGTCTTTTCTTTATTTTCCTTTTAAAGCAGGAGCATCTTGTAGATCCCTCACAGCAAGTTTGAGGCCAAAACACACAGCAAGCATTTAAACGTAGGACATCTCCACTGAAATATGTTTTGTATGTAAAAATAAATATAATTGCCTGGCGACTAAACCATACGGTGTCCTGTGTAGAGACTTGATAACAGAACTGTCTTACTGCAGCTCATTCGTATCAGAAACAGAAACGGTTCTATTTGAAGGACAAGACAAGGCTGTCCATTATCCCTCATTCTTTTTCATATGTTAAATCCCCCACATCACTCCTCATAAACGTATGCAGACATGTCAGTCCCGTCTCGCTGCATCTGTGGAGTTGTGCTGACACACGCAGACACACATTACCGCGGTCCGCTCGGCCCGCGCCCATTATGTAAATAGATCTCCTTCGCCGCGGCCGTTCTGACGAGGCCTCGAGCTCCATAGATTTACATTACGGTTTTATCATGTCATTTTAGCCCCTCCGTAAATCCAGCGGGATATATTGTCCATGAGTAGATTGTCTTTGAGCAGCGGAGCATGTAAACACCTGGACAAGGACAGAGAGAGGACGGTCGTATTTCACGTCGTTCAAACAGAGTCTCGTGTGCCAAAGTGTGATGAAGCAACAACGCGCTGACCACAGTGTCCGTTTTGAATCAGCATTCAGACTGAAGGCGAGACGGAGGACACAGGTGAAAACAGAGTATCCTTAGTTTTAATGTCAGAGACCAAAGACCAAACTCACCCTTTACGATACTCGTTTTATGACATTTTGTCCTCTAGTGCAGGGGTTCCTAACCCTTTTTGTCCCTTTAAAGCATTCAAATATAATCCGAGTACCCCTGAACTCCATCCATCCATCCATTTTCTTCCACTTGTCCGTTGCCGGGTCGTGGGGGCAGCTGTTGGAGCTGCACCAGCCCCTATGGCTCCTCCTGCAGGTGGTGGGCCCACAGAAGGACGGCCTCATGGTTCTAACCGGGCCTGTTGGTCTCTCATAAGGAGCTTCTGAACCGCTCTTTGTCTGACCCGTCACCTAGACCTGTTTGCCATGGGAGACCCTACCAGGGGCACGAAGCCCCCGACAACAGAGCTCCAGGATCATTCGGGCTCAAACCCCCAAACTCTAGCCTGGGAGTACCCATGATCAGTGTGCGAAGTACCCGTCAATATTCGGGGGGTTCCCCATCTCCGATTTTGTGCTGCAATACAGATATCAATTTTCTCAACATACTCTTTTATATACAGTCAAAATCCTTCGTGCTTCTCCCATAGCTTCTCCTCAGTCCCTCTGCTGCCTGTGTCAGCTCCGCCTCCGTGAGCTGCTGGAGCCTCGCGCTGAGAGAGGGATACAGACTCCAGACATAACTGAAGTTATAACTACTTTAGTAATGCGCTCATACACATGGGAGGAAAAGGCCGACATTGCGATGCACGTGAACGCATTGTTACTTTTCACTCCACAAACCCAGCGTAACTTTATCTAACTATAAAACACAAAATATGAAGCGGCTCTCTCTCAAATAAGAAGTGGCTGAAAGTTAGGGATGTGCTGACTACATTTATGGATAGGTTTAAGTTTGTAGAGATCTTGATTTTTCGCACACTGCCCATGATGCTTGTGCACGCGAATCATTTCGAAGAGCTCAGCAGCCCGGAAACCAAGGCTGAAATCTTCGCATGGATTTGGGGACGGCCAGACCATGATGCGCTATTCGACATACGGACACTTGTAGTTGTAATTTGGTGTATTTGTGATTGAAAACGGTATATTTTAGTATCAAGTCCAATATCAAAACATACATTAATAAACCAGATTTAAATGTTGCACCTGAATTATAATAAATACTTTTTTGTATTGATTCCGATTCATTCATTACATGAGGTTTAGTTAAAAATATGAACCAAAATGAATCACACTTTACTTTTCACAGACACTTTTCAGTTTCCATTTTCCTGCAGACGCTGCTGAGAAACGAACACAGCGTAAAGGCAAAAAACAATATTACTGTCAAACTGTTTATTCACACAGTTAAGCGCCGACACAAACTTACTTTAAAGAGGGGGTATTATGCTTTTTTTCAATCACATAGCACCAGTCTATAGCATACTACAATGATGACGTAACCTTCTGTTGGTCTGTATATGCAGTAAATTAAAATAACTGCCTTGAATAAAATTGCTCTCTCAAAATGGCTGTACTGAACGTCTTGAAATAGGCCTCTGTCTCTTTAAGAAGCTTTCCGACACGCCCCCTTCAGCACACTGCTGTGGCATCTAAACAACACTACTGTGCGGGGAGGGGGCTCTGCTGAGCTGAGGAGCAGTGGTTGGTGGCTTGGCTGGTGACGAAAGGTCCAGAGGCGTCTCCAGGAGGTGGGGGCGTTCCTAGGAGGACTGAGGCATAGCTACCCCTAAAATGGCTGCCGTCTAAGTTTTTACTGATTACTCAAAAATATGTGAATGAGCCAAGGCAACACTCCAGGCATGTGTTTAATGAGGGAATGACATAATAACATGATATAAAGCTTGAAAAAGTCGATTTTACATAATACCCCCCCTTTAAAAAGATCTTTCTCCAAAATAAATCAAACTGCTGTTGTTTTTGAAGTGTTTGAAATGACCACACAGGCCTCACAAATAAGTTTAAATGTAGGAAAATACAAAGAAGCATCGAAAATATACCTTTAAAGAATAAATCCAATGCAAAACTGAACTTTGAACTAGGCGAAATTAGAATTTTTACTCTGAGCAAGTAATATATCACAAAATAAAACTCATATTTATGTTTGTAATTTACAGCAAAAGTTTCAGATTGATCTCTATAAGCGGTATGACCTATATAGAGGTCATACCGCCTTTGCTCTGCCCGATCCCGTCAGATCTTGGAAGCTAAGCAGGGAAGGGCCTGGTTAGTACTTGGATGGGAGACCGTTGGTAACACCAGGAAGCCTAGCGAATGTAATGAGTGAGTGAGTGGTTGGTGGTGGTCGGAGGGGCCGATGGCGCAGACTGGCTGCCTCGCTTCCATCAGTCTACCCCAGGGCAGCTGTGGCTACAACAGTAGCTTACCACCACCAAGTATGGAGTGAATGAATAATGAGCTGTGAAGCGCTCTGGGTATCTTGAAAAGCGCTATACAAATCCAAGAGATTATTATTATTATTATAAATTATTATTTTTGCACTTGCAGCTCCTTAAAACTTTCAATCTTGTGAAATAACCTACATTTCGAGCTGGGCAAGGCCGGTAACAGTTCCTCTGCACTCACTCTTGTTTTGTTCAGGAGCCACAGTCTTGGGACGCTCTATTAAAAGAGATTTGTAAATTCAGCCGCACTCCGGGGAGAGTTTGTTTGGAAATAATTATCTCCTTCAGCTGGCGGCGGGACAAAAGCAAAGGAAATGTGCGACTTGTTCAGAGGATTGTAGAAAACGCTCCGTAACTATGACAAAAACAAAAGAAGCTCCTCATGAGACAGTCGTAAGTCACCTGCCCTGAGGAGAGCGAGGGGAGTGCGGCTGTGAGGCTGCGAGATTATTAAAATCCCTAAATATTTATGGCACTGTGGATGACCTGCACTCACTCACTGTTTAAGGCAGGTTCAATTGAATTTTCCATTGTAGAATTGATGAGATTAAGTACACAGGTAGAGGACATCAGGGGGAAACTAATCCAATGAGAGTGTTGTGTCATTCCAGTGGATATTATTCCTAAAGGCTTATATCATCGGCCTGGAGACTAGTTGGAGACTCGAGCTGCCGCCGGTCACAGAGATGTCGAGCTACCACCTCCTCGTAGGGAAAAGATATTGATTGATTGATTGGATTTATTTGAGTGATTTTTACAACAACATTATTACAGTGCAGAAAACAAACAAAGCAACAAAAAACTCAAAAGCAGTATAGGCCGAAGCAAGAAAGCTTATAAGTGCCTACCCCCATATTCAAGACTAATTTACATTCTGGATACAGTGATACAACATCTCATGTTTTCATACAATATAACACGTTACTTTACAAATTCCTGAATTACTTATTTTTATTACAATTTGTACTTTTTTCCTTTTCTTATTCCTCATTCCCGTTCACATAATAACCATTTCCAATCATTACTTATAAACACCAGTCACCATTCTATTAATTGACTATTAATTTAGTTATAATAAGTATTACATAATCAACACGACCCATTATTATTGTAATTCCCATTTCCACTGTAAAATATTGGTTATGATTGTTTTATTATTTGTGTTGTTGCCTTGTTTAGTGAGGTGCCTTAAAAGCCAGGGTGTAATGTGGCCAGTAGGTAGAGGGCAGTGGCCCCCCACCAGCAAGCCCTCACCCTGCTGCCCTAACTAGCTGTTAGGATATTGAGTCACTATTACTTAGTCTCACACCAGCAGACTAAGTAATAGCTTTTTTCCGACAGTCGTCTCTAAGTTAAACAGTCATATGGCCCAAAGACTCTCTAAGTAACTTTATTACTGTACTTTCTATTGTTTATTATGTATTCTGTGTTTAATGCACCTACTTCAAGTCGCAATTCGAATTCCGTTGTGTAGAAACGCGATGACAATAAAGTTGATTCTGATTCTGGTCTCCGAGACGTCCCCTGAAGATAAGGCGAGTCTCCAGGTAGTCTCTGTGAAAACGAACATGATTGATTTCAAGTCTCCGACAGGTCTCAGAGACTCAAGCGGGGACGACACAGAAATAGTGTACGCCACGGCTGCGTGAGACTGCAGAGACGTCTGAGACCATGCGGAGACACTGCTGCTGAAACCTGGAACTCCCCTTATCTCCAGGGGACGTCTCTGTGACAAGCTGTAACTCGAGTCTCCAACTAGTCTCCAGGCCGGTGAGTCGGGCCCTTTGTGTTTGCACAATCGAGTTCATCCTGGAGAGTTAGTAGCCAAGATATTTCAACACAATTTAAGAAAATGGCTTGAATTGTGTCCGTATTCTTGACTTTATTTTATTTATACGTATATACATATTTATATAATTTGTTTGCAGATTCTGTTCAAAACCTCATTTGATACGGATAAACCTAACAGCCCTAAATGAGACAATAATCAAGTGTGTGAATAAATGTAGAAAGCCCAATGGCCGCTGGCTGCTCTGCTTTACAACCGCAACACTGGAGGCCGCCATTGCTGTAGTACCTCCATATCATCGCTAGGCCCCCATTGAAAAGCATTGGACTTTAGACACGTTAAAAACAACTTTAACGCCTGGTTTCTATTTTTAAACACTTTCTATGGCTACATATTCCTCCTGAGATAACGCTGGGTTAGTCACAAATAAAGAAACCAGGCTGGTTTTCAAAAAAAAAATTGTTTTTAATCTCGTACTAATGAGGGTCGGACTGTTAGCATTGGAGCTGCGCGAGCTACATGTCACGCAAGGGCGGAGTCTACAGTGAAGATCCCGCCCTTATGCCCTTATTAGGAACATGCTTCGTCAGAGCTGGGGAGGAGGAGTCTGTAAATCCGCCATGATTTCCCCCTCGAGCGTGGTCATTGTGGTAAACGGGGAGGAGTGACGGTCTGTTAAAGGGGGGTATTATGTAAAATCAACTTTTCAAGCTTTATATCATGTTATTATGTCATTCCCTCATTAAACACATGCCTGGAGTGTTGCCTTGGCTCATTCACATATTTTTGAGTAATCAGTAAAAACTTAGACGGCAGCCATTTTAGGTGTAGCTATGCCTCAGTCCTCCTAGGAACGCCCCCACCTCCTGGAGACGCCTCTGGACCTTTCGTCACCAGCCAAGCCACCAACCACTGCTCCTCAGCTCAGCAGAGCCCCTCCCCGCACAGTAGTGTTGTTTAGATGCCACAGCAGTGTGCTGAAGGGGGCGTGTCGGACAGCTTCTTAAAGAGACAGAGGCCTATTTCAAGACGTTCAGTACAGCCATTTTGAGAGAGCAATTTTATTCAAGGCAGTTATTTTAATTTACTGCATATACAGACCAACAGAAGGTTACGTCATCATTGTAGTATGCTATAGACTGGTGCTATGTGATTGAAAAAAGCATAATACCCCCTCTTTAATAATATGTCTATGAGAAAGCCTTTGGTGAGAGACCAAGAAAGAGCTGGAGAGCGACTGGTTGGAAATCCCTAAGACCTTTCCCTGATGATCATAGTGACAATAATCAAAGCCCCCTCAGTGTGGCAACTCTCACAGCCAAGCCAAGAGTCTGTGAATTCTAGTTTTAGGGAAACTGACTTGTGCTCATTCCAGCCAAACAGTTATATTTGAAACTCTTCTTTGTCTCCGAAATGTGTGAGGATTGTCTAAACCACTGTAGAACGTTTTGGCCAGAATGAGCAAAGAGAAGAAGAAGGAGCGCAGAATTTCATGAAAAACACTTCTGTCCTGGGGGTGGATCCATCTTCTTTTGGGGTTGTTTTGCAGCCAGTGGCACAGAAAACAATTCACGGGTAGGACGAAGAATGGGTTCAATTAATTTCCAACTAAATCTGAAGGAAAACGTGACACCATCTGTGAAAACAAATGGGTAATGATCGTAAACAGTCTGAAGGTTTTGCCATGGCCATCGCAGTTTCCAGTCTTCAGTCTACCAGGTATTAACTCCTCCCCCTCTCTCCCCGCTGACCTCTCTTTCTTCCCCCTTTGTTTGAAGCGCCTTTTGCTGCCGTTGGATTTCGAGCGTCGACCCGTTTCACCCGGAGTTTCGCCCCGTCAGCAGGAATCAGAGCGACCGAGGGGAGGGAACCACAGGAGCAGGTATTGACTTGGATTGCATCACTGGCTGTGTACGTACTGGCTTAGACATATTTAATACTCGCAGAGAAAAGCCACTCACGATGAAGCTTTGGCTGTTTATCTGTGAATGATGTCGACTGACTCTATCTATGAAAAAACTAACGACCGCTTCTAAATCCAACATTTATCAGACATGTGAGATGTATTTGCAGTAGCTCGTCAAATGTTGAATGTGCAACTGCTAGATTTTTTATGCTGCAAGCAGAAGAAATCTGGGCATGTTTCATTCCTGAAGATTTGTAAACAGTGGCGGTTCTGGCCTGTTGGGTGAACAAACTTTCCCTGACTCAAAATGCAAAAGTACGACAGTTTTGATTTAAAGCAACAGGCCACCGTTTTTGCATACTGAGATATGTTCTGACCTGAGCTTAGACGAGTTGATTACAAGGCGTAATAACACCAGGAGCACGTCGACGTCCGCGCAGTAAAGTCGAAGTGCTCCTAAGCTATTGTTACGCCTTGTAATATAGTTCCCCTCTTTATCCACATGTTTAATTTTGTGTGACTAGACTTAGAGCGCACGCGTAAAGACCAGACAGGTACGCATCAACTTGTCTAAGCTCATTATCTCACTATGTAAAAACGGTGGCCTTTAAGCTAATTTGACTAGTCTCTTTTATTAATTGTCATATTTGCTTAATCCCTTTCTGCATATAGCCTTTACTTAAAGAGTACCTAAACGGGCGTGCCAAAGCCTTTCCCCACCCACAAACAAAAGTCAAACATTTCCGCGAAAGAGGCGTCTCTGAGGTTTGGGGGTGACATGCGGGGGTGAGTGTCGATGTGTGGAGCTGGTGCGGCTTATGACGTTCTGTGGAGGCCGTGGACACGTCTCCAGCCAATCAGGAAATTCTAATTTAGTAGCAGAGTTTACCCTGAAGGGGGCGCAACCCATTTGATTTCAGGCCAAAGTTAGGATTTAACACATGTTTGCGCTATAATGTCAGAATAATGTCAGGGACCAGTAGACCAGTAGGCACTATTATTTTCAGATGTATATAAAATGATCCTGCACGTAAGCATATTTGGCTGGATTAGTAAAGTCAAACATAAAAGTTTCAGTTCGTGGGGCCGAGGTGTAAGCGACTCCACTGCAGCTGTTTCCATAAACAGTTGAGCTTGTTGAGCTACAGGTTGCTAGCTAGCTAGCTAGCTTTAGGTTAAAAGTGAAATAACTCCTGCCCAGGAGTGCCGCATATCGGTGTTTACTTCATAGACCATTAAAAAGAATAGACAGCTCCTCCTCACTCCTCCCCGTTTACCACAATGACCACGTTCGAGGGGGAAATCATGGCGGATTTACAGACTCCTCCTCCCCAGCTCTGACGAAGCATGTTCCTAATAAGGGCATAAGGGCGGGATCTTCACTGTAGACTCCGCCCTTGCGTGACGTGTAGCTCGCGCAGCTCCAATGCTAACAGTCCGACCTCCGTTAAGTAGGAGATTAAACAATTTTTTATTTCGAAAACCAGCCTGGTTTCTATTTTTTTACTAACCCAGCGTTATCTCAGGAGGAATATGTAGCCATATTAAGTGTTGAAAAATAGAAACCAGGCATTAAAGTTGTTTTTAACGTGTCTAAAGTCCAATGCTTTTCAATGGGGGCCTAGCGGCCAAATGGAGGTACTACAGCAATGGAGGAGCAATGGCGGCCTCCAGTGTTGCGGTCACAAAGCAGAGCAGCCAGCGGCCTTTGGTTTACTTCCACTGAAAAGTGCAGGTTAGTCCTGTTGTGTTGTGAGTCTGTGCTTCTGTTGTTTCGTTGAGCCTGACGGAGATCCTCACAGCAGCGAGAGGCTCGCTCTGAGACGAGCGTTCAAACAGTGGCCGCTTAAAGCCCACATAAAATAGTCCCTGTAGTTTGGCATATTTAGCGAGTTTAGTAAATGAAAACAACATTTGTTGCGCATTATAACCGTCTAATGCAGCTCCTCGTTGTTTAATCCTTACATATCAGACACAGGTTTCACTGAATAAAACGCTCCAGAGGCTGGATCATAGGTTAAGGTACTTTATCGTTCCCGTCTCGTTTTGTCGCTATTTTGATGCTTTTTTTAGATTTGGGTAAAGTCGAACAGGAGAAAATGTGCTCTGTTAAGGCGAGGGTTAAGAGTTTAGTGAGACAGGGATGTGCAGCACTAGATCAGAGCTAAAGAGTCGTAATTTGACGTCACAAAGCTGTGAACTCCATCATTCACAAACATGTCGCCTTTGCAGAGTCGTTTTTTTTTTATTTGAATATTTTATTTCGAGCTAAAGAAGAAAAGAAAAACAGAAATATATATATACATAATAAAAGAAAAAAGAAAAAATAATTTACATTACAGCTCGAAAAGGAGTGGGAAGAAGACAAGCTTATTGACTCCCACCCCTGTTCATAAACTTCAATAACAATAACTATAACAATGACTGACAACAGTGCATATTTCTTACCATTTTACAAACAACTATCAACCGAGTTGGTTACATATTAACAAATGCGACACTGCATTATACCAGGTCAACATTCACAGTATCTCACACGCTCAACATTCACAGTATTTCACACGCTACAACCAGTGTATTATTTCTGTCTCCCATACAGAATTCATTACCATGTTGGCATTATCGTTGTTCACCATCACCATTACAACCCATATAGCATTACTCTGTATCAAAGTGTTTGAATGGTACATAAAATACTCCACATTTATTCATGAAAGGTACAGTAATCGCAGACTGATTGATGTTCATGATAACAAGAATGGTCTTACTGATATGTGTTAAAAGGGATTCGGGGCTTTTCTTTCTTTTTCTTCTTTTCTGTGACTGGACCAGCTGCCAGAGGGGAGCAGCCCCCGAGCAACCGGACCATCATTTGTTAAGTGTCCTATACTATGCATTAAAAGAGACAATTTTTAGGAGTCTGCTGCCAGAAGAGAGTTTCCTCGAGCTGCCGGCCCCCACATGTCTGCCCTATACTATGGTTATGTTGAATGCGGAGTACCTAGATATGTGCATGTTTTACTTCTAAGAATTTATTTCCTTTATATTACCATCAGCATCAATAGCAGTACCGCTGTCTGAATCGATTGAGTTGGATTCTAAGAATAATCTACAGATTGTTAGGTATTAATCCTAGACTGTTACATTTAAAGTTTAAATAGTGATGATAACAACACAACAGCAATAGCAATAACAATGGCAATAACAACTGCAATAGTGTAATAGTAACAACCACAATATACTTCATTATTAGTTAGATCTGACCTTTAAAGTATACAGCACTTTGTGACACCCATTAGCAATCAAGTACCCATTTCCTCCTTCTGGTACTTTGACCATACCATTTTTTTATATCTTGATTTGAAATGATGAATATTTGGACATTGTTATATTCTGCCCCAATTTGTTCCAGAGTTTAACTCCACATACAGACACAAACATACTTTTCCTAGTGGAAGACACTGCTTGAGTCTTAAAGTTATCACACCCCCTCAGGTTATATCCCCCTTCTGTGCGTGCAAAAGCATTTGTATCCTTGCAGGTAGCACATTTTGTTGGCTTTAAACAGAAGTTGGGCAGTAGAGAAATCAACTAAATCATGCATTTTTAACAGTTTAGACTGCAGAAATAATATATTAGTGTGATCATAATATCCTACTTTATGTATAATTCTTACAGCCCGTTTTTGGAGTATAACAAGGGGGTGTAATGAGCTTTTATAGTTATTGCCCCAGACTTCTACACAGTAGTTTAGATATGGCAAAACTAATGAACTATATAACAAAAATAATGCATTGTAATTTAAGAAAAACTTTGCTTTGTTAATGATTGAGATACTTTTGGAGACTTTACCTTGTATGTGTCTTATGTGTGGTTTCCAGCTTAATTTACTGTCAATGATGACTCCTAAGAATTTAATGTCTGATACTGTATCTAAGACTACACCTTCTATGTTTACTGAGTCTGGTTTTCCATTATAATTACCGAAAAACATTACTTTTGTTTTATTTAGGTTGAGGGACAATTTATTAATGTCCATCCATGTTTTTAATTTACTTAGTTCACAGTTTATGTTAGTTACTAAATTACTATAATTGTCATTGGAATAGAAGACGTTTGTGTCATCTGCGAAAATCACTAATTTTAATAATTTAGACACATTAAAAATGTCATTAATATATAAATTAAACAACTTTGGGCCTAAGACAGATCCCTGTGGGACCCCACAGCCAATGTCCAAATAACCTGATGTAAACTCCCCCATCTTCACATACTGTTGTCTCCCAGTTAAATAGCTTTGAATCCAGCTCAAAGCCACTCCCCTTATGCCATATCTGTCTAATTTTTTAATAATATAGAATGATTTAGTGTATCAAATGCTTTTTTTAAGTCAATGAATATTCCAGCTGCATGTTTCTTGCCCTCTAAGCTATTAGTAATCTCTTCTATTGCATCAATGATGGCCATTGAAGTTGACCTTGCTGCTCGAAACCCGTACTGACCTTCATTAATTAGTTTGTGCTTATCTATGAATTATCCATTCTACTGTTATAAAGTTTCTCTAAGATTTTGGAGAACTGGGGGAGCAGAGAGACAGGTCTGTAGTTAGTGAAGATGTGTTTGTTCCCATTTTATGTATAGGTATAACTTTTGCAATTTTCATTTTATTTGGAACTGTTCCTGTTTGAAACGATAGGTTGCATATGTAGGTTAATGGTTTCACGATACTATGTATAATTTGTTTAACTAGTGTCATATCTATATCAAAACAGTCTGTAGACGATTTGTTCTTACACCCGTTAATGACATCTATTATTTCTGTTTCAGTTACTCCAGACAAAAACATAGTTTTTGAATTAATGTCTATCAATGACTCCATTTCGTTGTTACTACACTCCGGAATCTCTGCTGCCAGATCCGGTCCAACATTTACAAAAAAACTATTAAAACTTTCCACAATGTCATTCATATTATGGTTGTCATTGATCCCATCAGTGAAATAGTTTGGATATGAATTATTTTTGCATTACCCTTGATTATAGTGTTTAGTATTCCCCATACCCCTTTCATGTTGTTCTTGTTTGTATATAATAGATTGTTATAATATAGTTTCTTAGCCTTCCTTAATATATTGGTCAGTTTATTTTTATATGTTTTATATCTACTTTCAGAATCCTCTGTTCTTAGTCTAATGAATTGTCTATATAGAGTGTTTTTTTCTTACAAGCATTTTGTAAACCCTTGGTTAGCCACGGACATTTTGTCGTTTTTCTGTTTTTACAGAATTGCTGAATAGGGCAGTTCTTATTGTATGCAGTACTAAAAATTTCCATGAAAGTATCGTAAGCATTTTCTACATCATTCTTGTTGTATACCTCGTTCCAATCTTGTTTTATTAAGTCACTATAAAGTGAGTAAATTGAATCCTCAGTTCTTGCTCGTTTATAAAAATATTTTTGAGGTGATTTTTGATCTAACTCATTATCATCATACACCGTGAATACGGGCAGATGATCCGTTATATCACAAACCATTAGACCGCTGACATTTGTGAACTGCATATTATTAGTGAAGATGTTATCAATGAGGGTAGCACTGCTCGCTGTTATTCTGCTAGGTCTTGTGATAGTTGGGTATAAACTCATACTGTACATCCTATTAATATACTCATCAGTTGTCTTATGTTTATTTGGATTTATCAAATCGATGTTATAATCCCCACAGATAAATAATACCTTGTTACTCAGTTCTGAGAATGTTTTTTCTGCCCAATTTGTAAATATTTCCACGCATGAGCCTGGTGACCTGTATAAACAACTAACTATTATGTTTTTCTTTTTTCATTGATAATTTCTATTGATAAGCATTCAAGCAAGTTGTTTATTGATGCAGTCATGTTTTTTAATATTTTGAATTTAAATTTGTTGAGGACATATATAGCAACTCCTCCTCCCCCTTTATTGGTTCTGTTTACGTAGTTTAATGTATAATTGTTTAACTCAAATGCAATGCCTTTATCCTCATTAAACCATGTTTCTGATAATGCGATGATACTAAATGGATTCTCAAACTGTTTTAAGTATTCTTTGATTGCATCGAAATTCGCGTACATGCTTCTACTATTGAAATGGATAATTGAGAATTTCCCTTCTGTTTTAACAGAGATGTTAAATTCATTCTCAGTATAGTATTTGCAATTAATTGCGTTAGATGTTAAGAATACGTTATCTGGGTCTAACTGATCTTCCCAGTCCAGTGCATTATGTTCAGTGTACTCTGAAGCTTTCAGCTCCAAGAGCTCACAGTCCAAAATCCTTTGCTGTAATCCTAGGTCACTTCCATCAGTAGCATATGAGGTATGATTGGACATCATTGTATGAGTATATATATTACAGGACATGTGAAATTATGTTTTTACATACCAAAATCCATAAGTTTTCCCGGTGATTAAGCTTGATTTGGAGTACTGGTGCGCGGACGTACAATGAGTTTGTCATATCTCAAGAAGGCTATGTCCCCCTTTCCCTGGCAGCTCTCAGCTCCGGCATTAGATCTTTTCGTTTCCTTTTAATGGAGTCCGTGTAGTCCTCGTTTATGTAGATTTTCGTTCCTTTGAGTTGTTTAGCGCGCTGCAGGATTGCTTCTCGATCCTTCCAACGCAGTAGTTTGGCGACGATAGGTCTCGGCCAGTCTCTCCCGCCAGGTTTCCCTACGCGATGGGCTCTCTCCATTTCCACCGGGTTTTGTAGTTGCAGTTTCTCCTCAGCAGTTGTTTGATTTTTCCTCAGCGTCAGCCCAGGTCTCCCCAGGCGACTCCAACACTCCCTCAAAGACCAGGTTTTTTCTGCGGCTCTGTCCCTCCAGATACTCCAGTTTATCCGTGATGACGTGCAGATTGTCACATACTTTATAGAAATCGTTATGTATTGTGTCCGTGCGCTCAGTGAGTTTCCTTTCTCTTCTTTATAGTGTCTACCTCATCTTGCGTGTATTGCAGGCTAGTTTTTAGCTCTTGAATGTCCTTTAACTGTGTATCCATGCGGGTGTTTGTTGATTCCATGATGAGTTTTATGAATCCTTTGAAGTTTTCCTGCTGTTGTTGAATTAATTCCCTAAACATGTCCCTTTGCTGCTCCATGAGTTCCGTGACTCGACTGAGGCTCACGTAATCCTCATCAGCCGGCGTTTCTGGCGGTTGGACTGATTTAGTCGGCTTAGGCATTTTGGTCTCCCTGAACCGGACTCCGCAAAATGTTAGCTTCCACACTGCTCTCACACTGCTGCTCACAGTCACACTTCCGGGTACGTGGCTTACTCCTTCCGGGTGATTTGATGCAATCATAAGACTAAGCACACCTTTGAAGCACGTCTCTCCCGCTCTCCTGTGTTCGTCTGGGTGAAAAGAGCAGCAGAAGTGGCGGCAGGTGCACGGGGCTGATTGCTCTGAACATCATGTGTACAGAGCCGGCCCCCCGGACCGAGCCTCATACTCACTCTAATTTATGACACGAGGCGCGGGAGCGAGGGAGGGGGACATAAATCTGTCTCATCAGGCTAAACACAAGGGCAAAAACAAGGGGACGCCATGAGAGCCCGAGCATCGACCGCCGCACAGTCACAACAAATATGAATGAATACACACTGTAAAGATTATTTTGTCACCGATAGATTTATTACGAGAGGGAAGAGAAACCAAATGTTTCACTCAAATACCAGCGCAGATACTTCACAATATTATCGCACAAGTACAAATAAAAGGGACTGTGTCTAAAAGGTTGATTTATCCCAAAAGGTTACTAAAGTTCTGAGTCATCTAATTAAAATATCAGGCTACAGTTGAGCCAAAATGAAGGCAATGACAAATTATTGGCCTGAATTCTAAACGGAAAGACCCTCCAGATGTTCTTCTAATAAAAGTGATATCATTTCAATGTTTTTTTAATTAAATCTGTTCCTTAAGACTTCTTATGGGCTTGAAAAGTGGCTCTTAGAAGTGTTACAACCCAGCTCTGCTAGGGTAGAGGGAAGTAACAAAACCAAGATGTAAAAAGGTTAAATAAAGTTGTAAATGAATTAAAGGAGTGTAAAAGGTAAATTTAACAAAGGGGTGACAAAAATTCAAACAAAAGGGCATATTTACAATATTAACAAAGTGTAACCAAAACAAATACACAAAGGCTGCAAACTTAACCAACCAATCAAAGAACACAAACGTTATGTGAAGGAATTTGTTAAGTTATCAAATGTATTGCATTGGTATTGTTGCTAAATGAATTTGTGTTGGTTGAAATGATTTCTTTATCCCATGATCCCACTGAAGCTTGACTCTGTGTTTGGAGGCCACATTCCAGAGGTCTCCTGCCTGTTGTAGAGTCATAAAAGCCAAAGGGAAGATTTTGACCACTGAAGCGTGAAAACCAGATGGCCTCCAGAGTGAGCGATTACCTGTTTGATTATCTCAGTTTGCTCTGTATCCTGTGGGGGCAGGAAAAGAGGGGGGTTAAAGGTTATGACTTCCTCTTAACTCACTGACCGAGTGGAAAGATACAGAAAGTTCCACCACAAGCGCCCACCCAGACGGAAAGTTACTGGGGAAAATGGGAGTGGCTATATATTTTCATATAGTCTGTAAGAATCTTTGTATTGTGTGTGTTTTGAGCTGAGGCTGGCATGGTGGCCAGATGGCTTCAGTCTCATGCACCCGGTATCGATAAGAATAAACTTCAATGTTTGACCTTGTGTTTAAATCTCTTGTGTAAATCTGTAATTTCTGGGAAGTTAACAGGGCGTCTTTAAAACTGCTGTGCAAAAATTCACTAACAAGTGTACTAACCAAAGTAGGCCTAACAAATACAAAACAAAGTCAAACATCCCAAGAAGAGGCACAACCAGAATGGCATACTGGCCACAAAGGCCAGCAGCCCAGAACGTCCCAAAGTGTGGCCTTCTACAGGTGTGGATGGCACCAGGTGGTCGATGGGACCAGGGGTTCAGATGCCGCACTAATCAGGACCAGGGACGAGCAGCCAACCAGAACCGAGCGTGAAACCAGTCCTCCAATCCCAGGCCAGGGCTCACACAGCCAGGTTTCCATGGAAGACGACAGGGAAATTAACCACACAACCAAAACCAATACAGAAAGGAAGGAGACTAGAGACCTGGGCCGTAACAAGAAGCATTTCATCTTTAGATTGACTGAAAGCAGTGGGTCCTGTGGGGCCCAAAGCAAACGTTCACAGGGGATCCTGTATTATATTACATTGTATTGAAGACTGCTAGAAACACATATTAGACTAGAAACCATTACCCGTATTAATTCCATCATAAATCAGTGCTCTGGTTCCACTCGTGACCGCGGCTCAAAACCCATGAATAAAATAAAGTAATGATTGGATGATTATTATGTGAATGGGAAAGAGGAAAAGAAAAAGTACAAATTGTCAATAAAATAAAAATAAATCTTTATATATATTGGTAAACTGCATACATTTCTATCTTCGTGTTATGTCTTCTTACTTTGGAAGTCTTGTGATTTTCTTCTTGTAAAACATGAAATGCTTTTCTTTAGCAATGCTGCTATACGTAAGGTTAATGCGGACATTTGTAATTGTGTAATTCAGGAATTTGTAAAGTGTTATATTGTATGAAGACACGAGATGTTGTATCACTGTATCCGGAATGTAAATTAATTTGAATATGGGGTAGGCACTTATAAGCTTTCTTGCTTCGGCCTACTCCTTTTGAGGTTTTGTTACTTTATTTATTTTCTGCACTGCAACAATGTTAATGTAAATAATAAAATAAACCAAATCAATCAAAAACCACAAAGTGTCACTGTAGATTTAGTAAATGAAACGGCAAAACTCACTGCAGAGTTACAGACGTGTAGAGTGACAATAGAAGTCCTAAAAACATACAGCGCGTATATCCATGCACATGCCTGAGGAGCAAGAGCTGGTCACATGACAACTCCCATGATGCACTTCTCAGCACAAGTTTCTCTCAGAACAAAAGGCTGAGGTTCTCTGGGACATTATAGGTGTTACAGTAAACTGGTTTCACTCATATTGGTATAAGGGTAATGTGGTGGAGCCCTGAGTAAAAACTATGTGCTAATTATAAATATTAAGGCGCAACTGCAGCACTAAAATCATGAAGTAAACGTGTGATAGTGTGAGACAAGGATAAGGAAACATTCAGAGGCAAAATAGAAGGAAATGTGCAGAGTAAGTCACAGGAGACGCAGCAGCAGGAGCAGGACAAGTTTATGTCCTGTCTTTAGTGGCTCAGGGTTTTGTTTGTGCTACATTGTCCTTTAGTCCTTTGTCTTCCTGTCCCACCAGTTTAGATCCAGCCTTTTAAATGTCACCGTGTAAAAGTTAGATTTAAATAGAGAACGACATCATATCCACAGGCCGTGCACAACACTGCTCAGTCACTTTGTCTAAGAGAGGAGGAATTATCACCAACTGTTAGGCCGTAAGACTATCATTAAAACGGTGGAGAAACATTTCCACCGGTTTTCCTTTGGCCCTTTTCAAGTTTTGGAATTGCACTTTTTTAGTCGCTGCCACAAAACTTCTGAATGTTTATTGATTTTTGCAGCAAACCACAAAACGGTGGAGTCTCAAATGCTTTTGGAAACGCAGCAGCTCATTTATTTGTATTTTGTTTTCGACAAAGCGAGTCGAGATGCACAAAGGGTTTATGGCTATACAATAGTTCCACACAATTCTACTTCTACTTTGGTGACTTTATGCCAACTTTTTAGGCTCAGATATGATTTAAACTCAGTCTGCAGTAAATTCCACAGCGTTGCACTTTTGTAAGAAAAGACCAAACGTAGCCCTGCAGTTTCTCACAGGCCTGATTTATGGATTCTTTCTGTTTGTTAAAGAAACGTTGAGCTTCAACAAAGTAAATATAATTTAAGAGATTATTGTAAGTTTGTTCTGCCAAAGGCCAGTAAAGGGTCAAAACTAAAATGTTTCTCTCTTGATCATCTTCTTCAAATGGAATAAAGTGATTAAAGAGCTGAAAAACTGTAGTTTAAAAAGATCATCTCCAGGTCTATTGGCTAACTGGCGTGCATTAAAACTGTATAACGCACAGCAGTTAAATCATGTTCATACGTTTGTTAAGCGGTGACGTCACAGCTCTACTTCCTGGTCCGCAGAAACTACAAAAACTCTTTAATATCACAATCAATATTTCTGAAACTCAACAGAGAGTTACTGAACATTAGGACATGAACGACTACTGATTTTAAAAGTCGACTTTATAGTCAAGAAAGTCGACATTGAGTCGACTAGTCGTGTGATGACGTCATCATATTAAGAGCAGAGGGATAACGCCTAATTAACAACAAGTACAATATGTTCACGTCCAAATCCGTCATGTAGGCTCACATGTAAGCAGGTTTTACAGTGTATTTTCTGAGTTAATGTACAATATAGTGGCTTATTACTATTTCCTAGGTTTTAACTTAATTTTAGGCAATGCTCAGTGTTTATCTGCGCCTCCAGAAACAAACAGATCTGCGTCCTCTCTCCTCCTCCATTTGTCTCGCTCTCCTCCTGGCCTCATCTGGCCTCTCATCTTCCTTGTAAATCCAAGGTCTGAAGTAAACAAAGCTTTCGGAGTGTTAGATCGTAGTTGATTCCATGTGAATAAATCCGTGAGAGAGAAAAGTTAGCGTGTCCGCGTAAGGCCGCAGTGCTGACGGTGGAGACTGTCCCGATTTCAGCTGAGCGCAAGTGACGCAGGTGAAACTCTATGTAGAGCACTAACCAGTAAAACAACTAGCCGCTGGTCTGCCATGGTGTAACGCTGTTTATTGTCCCACCGAAACACGGAAAAGGGGTTCCGCCTTGACATTAATGTTGAAATTAGGCAGAGTAACTTCGCGGAGTAACACCACTCCGCTGCGCGTCGTGCATTATAACCGTCTAATGCCTGGCTCCTCGTTGTTTAATCCTTACTTATACCATGGTCTGGGTGAATACTGGATTCTGATTGGCTGGTGGGTGCTAACAGGTGTGCATTATTTTCGTGTAACCGCACACGTAGTCCGGTAGTTAAATCACTGGGATATCACTCCGCTGCGGGCATCGCCATAGCAACGCATAACACAGCTGAATCAGACAAACGCTTAATTAGTGACTGACATGAACGAATGAGATGGATTTTGTGGTTAATTTCAACGTTTTTGGCCGAAACAAAACCTTTGATGAATGGGGAATAGAGGAGAGCAAGCAGCTAGGTTAGGCTACTGTTAATAAAATGAGCTTTCCATTTCTACTGAAAACGGTTAAGGCACTATTCATTATTTTCAGACGTACATAAAATGATCCCTGCACTTAAGCATATTTGGCTGGATTAGTAAAGTCACATATAAAAGTTTCAGTTCGTGGGGCCGAGGTGTAAGCGACTCCACTGCAGCTGTTTCAGTTGAGCTACATGTTGCTAGCTAGCTAACTAGCTTTAGGTTAAACATAGTAAAAGTGAAATAACTCCTGCCCAGGAGTGCTGCATATCGGTGTTTACTTCGACTGAAAAGTGCAGGTTAGTCCTGTTGTGTTGTGAGTCTGGCGATGCAGCGTGTGCTGTTGTTGTTTCGTTGAGCCTGACGGAGAGAATGACTCGCTCTGAGACGAGCGTTCAGACAGTGGCCGCTTAAAAGCCCACATAAAATAGTCCCTGTAGTTTGGCATATTTAGCGAGTTTAGTAAATGAAAACAACATTTGTTATAAAATGTTACGTTTGTGGGACCATGGTATAAACAGATTACATTTTTAATCCGTTTATCCTAATTTAATCCTTACATATTTAACCTCTTAACCCCCACCTGAACCGAGCACATTCTCTCCAGTTTGGCTTTACCCAAATCTAAAAAGCTTGAGAGAAAAAACTCATCAAAATGGCGACAAAAGCCAGACATAAACGAGGATGAAAAAGCAACAAAACAGGCGACAAAAACGCAACAAAAACGTGAGTAAAACACAACCAAACAAGCAACACGACAAACGACAAGAACACCACAATAAACATGACAAAAATAAAATGAAAGAGTGACAACAACGCTGTGCGCTCCTGTCGAGTGGGGGTTAAGAGGTTAATAAGTTATTCCTACAGCTGCCAGCAGGAGGAGCCCCCGTCAAAGTCTCCTCCAGCTCCAGCGCCTGGACTTTATTGTTTATTTGATCGGGACATTTCCATCCGTCGTCCCCCATGCGCACTCTCAAACACACTCTCGTTCATCCTGGACTATTGTACATGTTTTTAGTGGTAGGGGAAACCGGAGTACCTGGAGGAAACCTACATATGCAGCACATGTCCACTTTAAAACACTTGCTTTGTATCATTTGCTCTTTTTGCTTCTCAGCTGCTCTCTCCCTCTCACATCTTCATTGCGGATCTGAAGGTGACCCAATGCTCCCGTCTTTATTAATGCCATTATTTATAACCCTGGCCCGTCTCTCTCCACGCGTCGCCTAATGCACCTGCCTCTGCGTCGGCCATTTTGAATGCGTCCATAGTAAACAGTTTAATTTGACTGGGGACTCGCGAGGCTCAGATTAGATCGGCGCCGTGTACCGTCATTTATTTCAGAAGGACAGAAGGAGCAGGTGCACGGAGAGGCCGCTCTGTTTGCTGCCGACTGAAACGAGACGGAAACACAGTCACCGTTTTCCATCGGCTTTAAAGAGACGCACGCGGGGGTTAACGGGATATTTCAGGATTTTTTACATAGTGCCTCATTTCCTAGTTGAGTGTTGTTGTTTTTTTTTTAATTCATGCAGTTCTTATATTTGAAGAGTCTAGTGGCGCTAGGCTAGGGCAAGGCTAGTGCATGTCTATGGTATCAGTTAGCCTGCATTAAAAACAGTCTGACCCACTCCACAGTGCACCTGAGGTAAATCACTTATAACACCAGACTAACCATATAAATGTCTGTGTTAATAGAATCATTTAAAATAACTTATATTTGAACAGCATCAGCTTCGTGGCTGTAAGCTAACGCTGCGGCGGAGTGATCTGTGAGAAAATAGTCCCTCAAAATGCGGTAATTCATGTGATACAAGGTCAGTTATATTTCAAACATTATTCTATTAACACAGACATTTATATGGTTAGTCTGGTGTTATAAGTGATTTACCTCAGGTGCACTGTGGAGTGGGTCAGACTGTTTTTAATGCAGGCTAACTGATACCATAGAAATGCTTTAGCCTTGCCCTAGCCTAGCGTCACTAGACTCTTCAAATATAAGAACTGCATGAATTTAAGAAAAAAATATCTCCAGACATCAACAACACTCTGGATAACTAGGAAATGAGGCCCAATGTCAAAAATCCTGAAATATCCCTTTGACCGCTTAACCCCCTCCTTCACCAAGAGCATTTTCTCTCTGATCTTCGTATGAGTTTTACACAAATCTATAATCACAGCCTATAGGCCAGAGTATCACGACAGGAGTTGCCTCACAGCTGCACTAAACATTAAGACATTAAAACAAAACAGTAAATAAGACGATGTACATGTCCAGGCAAATACTAGGTTCATGTGGTCATTGTCTTCGTAGAAACCGGACTGAGATGTGCTGTTATTATGTTCTTATAGCCAGACCTTTATGTTGATTTTGTACCTGACAATTTCAGCTACAACTGTGCCAAAAACATTTAAATCAGCTGATCAGACACGTGACACCTCTGAGGAGTACAAAACGACCTTGGGTACGAAATCAACACAAAGGTCTGGCTATAAGAACATAAAGCATCATCATAGAAGATCTAATGAACCGAACTGGACTGAAATGTTTTTGTTTGAATCGTTTGCAGATCTCGACAGAGCAGAGTAAGGTTGAACAGAGATGGAGAAGCATGAGCTCATACGCAGTCATTTTTATGTGGCTCTGTGCAGTGAAACAGCTCCCTCTACAGGTCAGTGAGTGAACAGGTCAAACTGGCATCTCTTCATTCTGACATTTTCATTCAGTTTTACTCAAGATTAGTTTTTGGCTCATTTTCATCAACAAATAGTTTATGCAAATTTAGTCGATTAAATCTAAAATGTATTTAGTCAACTTTACATTTCTATAATTTAAAGGCACACTGCTACAAGGCTATATAGTGAGTGGGGATTAAAAGAGATTTGAATGAGGGCCAGCTCTCATATTTGGCTGACTTTAGTTCACATCTCCATGGAGACGAGCTGGGCGTCCCGCTCTCAGTAACTCCAGATTCCACACCTGTTTGCTCAGCTCCACAGAGCGCCTCTGAATGACAACGACATCAACGCTCACTACCTCCACTTCAGCCGCCTCAGGCCTCGAGGAGCTCGAGTGAGCACTCATGCCAACGAGTCTGTGAAATGAAACGCCTAATAAAAGAATATATAACTAGAAGAAGAAGAAGAAGAATTTTATTTATATAGTGCCTTTCACAAACAAAGAGCTTTACATGAGACAATTTTACATTCACCCCACACTCACTGGTGTTCAGTTTCCCCTGTCGGAGACTGACATAAGCGCTGTCGCAACTGCACACATCAGTCCCTCTGACCACCATCATACATTCACACACAGGGAAGGGAAACCGGAGTACCTGGAGGAAACCTACGCTGACACGGGGAGAACATGCAAACTCCACAGAAAGGTCCCGTCCAGGTGGGAATCGAACCCGTGACCTTCTGGCTGTGAAGCACGAGGACAGAACAGCCGAACTGTAACGTGTAAACTCCTGTCACAGAGCATAGTGATGCGCGGGGTCGACCCGACACCTGCGGATTCGGTCGGGTACCTCAAAAATACGGTAAACTTCAGGTGCGGGTGGGTCGGGTCACAAAGCGCACATACTTTTTTTGTCCTTACATTGTTGGTTTACAACATGCAGTACATTCTTATCCATAAATGTGTTTTATGGGGTAAACGTATCATTAGCATGTTAAATGGTCTCAACTTATACTTGCCTAAGGACACAATGACAATGTGCACCTTCAGGAGGTGGGATTCGAACCCCCGATCTTCTGATCATGAGACGACCCGCTCTACCATCTGCGCCACCATCGCCCCATGTTTTGTTTAGATGTGGCCTCTCGCTTCTGTATGACTTTACTCACCGCTAATGGGGCACAACAGCAGTGCCCAAGCACATAATGACACGCACACGGGATGAAAATAATGCATCAGCAAGAAGCAAGGCAAAACTAAAATAACCTGAGGAGCGATTTCAAAGGTTCCTCAGCGGCGCAGTAGCAAAACAGAGCATCAAGTGCTAATTCTCCTGTAAACTCCCGTTTGAGTGACAGCAGCTGCAGCCTGACTCATGCCGCTGTTTTTTAATGTGTGTGGGTTTGGGTCGGCAAACTGAGACACTTTTCTTCGGGTCGGGTGGGTTGGGTTCATCTCTAACAGAAGAGATCACTTTGAAGCTCGTCCTGTAGGGCTGGGTACTGTTAAAGAGGGGGTATTATGTAAAATGGACTTTTTCAAGCTTTATATAATGTTATTATGTCATTCCCTCATTAAACACATGTCTGGAGTGTTGCCTTGGCTCATTCACATATTTTTGAGTAATCAGTAAAAACTTAGACGGCAGCCATTTTAGGTGTAGCTATGCCTCAGTCCTCCTAGGAACGCCCCCACCTCCTGGAGACGCCTCTGGACCTTTTGTCACCAGCCAAGCCACCAACCACTGCTCCTCAGCTCAGCAGAGCCCCCTCCCCGCACAGTAGTGTTGTTTAGATGCCACAGCAGTGTGCTGAAGGGGGCGTGTCGGAAAGCTTCTTAAAGAGACAGAGGCCTATTTCAAGACGTTCAGTACAGCCATTTTGAGAGAGCAATTTTATTCAAGGCAGTTATTTTAATTTACTGCATATACAGACCAACAGAAGGTTACGTCATCATTGTAGTATGCTATAGACTGGTGCTATGTGATTGAAAAAAGCATAATACCCCTCTTTAAAAGATTCCAGTAAGGTATAGTTTAGGTCCTACTGGTCCCGGAAAAATAACAGAATCAAAAGCAGGTAATGGAGAGTTTTGAGATTTGGATTAAAGGTGGGATTAAGGATCACGATCACTTTCCTGCTGATTGTTTTGAAGAAGCAGCGCAGCAGTTGTAGCGATAACAGTTGTAGTGAAAAGCAAAACTTCTCGTCACTGACTGACAGCTCTGATCCAAACTCTGCTGAATCTGCAGAGCACAACAAACAGAAATCTCCATAATTTGGATAAAACTCTGATTCAGTTTAGTTTAAACGGTTGGATATTTCTAACGCAGCGTGACAGAAAGGCTTCACCTCAGCACTAAAGTTTCTCGCGCTCTGTTGGCAGTGAATGTTTCTGACTTCATCATCAGTCCATTTGTTAAGGATAAGTTTCTGAGTCAACGTTTTACTCAAGTTACAAGAAACCTTCCTCTGTGTCGGGAGTCAGTGGCATTGACAGTTCACATGCACAGCGCCACCTACTGCTCAGGCGTGTGCATCCACAGGCTTTTAATGTGAGACGCTGCAGGTGAATAGGGGAAAAAATTAATGTCCTACTTTTGTTCTTATAGCTGAATAAATCAGGCTGGGACTTGGATATTAAAAAATCCCTCTGAAAAAATCTTCCAACTTTCTCGCAGAAAGAATAATACCATATCTGGATTATAGCGTCGTCTCAGGGGCCCATCAGGACACGTGGATGTAAATACGTCAATATTTATGAATGACTGCACGAGGGAAAACAACGCTGTAGATACTTCTGGGTAATCTCCGCCTTGATCGCGACAAAACGTCATAAAATAAGCATCGTACAGAGTAAGTTTTGTCATTTTTATACTAGCACAAGATGTTAAGAAATGTACTATAAATCTCCACATTGACCACTGTGTGAAAAATCTCTGTTTTCACCTGTCTTAAAGAGGGGGTATTATGCTTTTTTCAATCACATAGCACCAGTCTATAGCATACTACAATGATGACGTAACCTTCTGTTGGTCTGTATATGCAGTAAATTAAAATAACTGCCTTGAATAAAATTGCTCTCTCAAAATGGCTGTACTGAACGTCTTGAAATAGGCCTCTGTCTCTTTAAGAAGCTTTCCGACACGCCCCCTTCAGCACACTGCTGTGGCATCTAAACAACACTACTGTGCGGGGAGGGGGCTCTGCTGAGCTGAGGAGCAGTGGTTGGTGGCTTGGCTGGTGACGAAAGGTCCAGAGGCGTCTCCAGGAGGTGGGGGCGTTCCTAGGAGGACTGAGGCATAGCTACACCTAAAATGGCTGCCGTCTAAGTTTTTACTGATTACTCAAAAATATGTGAATGAGCCAAGGCAACACTCCAGGCATGTGTTTAATGAGGAAATGACATAATAACACTACCCCCCTTTAAAACTGCACTAAGCTGTGTCTTTTTGAATAGTTTTGTCAGTAGTGAAGCTCTGCCTCACTCCCCTGCACCATAAAACAAACACTCTGCTCTGATTGCATTTAATGAGATACAGAAATCTCATGAATCTTGTTTGAAACACACATTTACATAAGCACAGCATAAATAAGATCTGTAGTAAAGTAAACATTTTGAGACTTACATTAATTTGCTAAACTGCAACTTTCATGAAAGTCTCTTTTTGTTTTTCTCTTTTTTTTTGCATGTAGAACATAATACAGTGGTCCCTCGCTACAACGCGCTTCACTTTTCGCGGCCTCGCTCTTTCGTGGATTTATTTTTAGCACACTTGTGTTTGCTTTTTTACAGCGTATGAACGCCAAACGCGCATTGTATTCTGCGTCCTGATTGGCTAGTCACAGAGTGAGCCTCTTTCGTTGCAGAGAGGATCTTGTGTGTCCCGTCAACACATCAGCGCACACACTACACACCGCAGAGTCACAGCAGCACAGGCATGAGCGGGTCCGACTCCGCGTTCACTTTCTCTGAACCTTTCCGTGAAAATAAACCCCGCTAGCATGTGGCGCTCGCCTCAGCTAAACACTCGCCTTCTGAAGCTGAAACTGCTACGATTGTCTCTTAGTTTGAACAAGCGTACAGCGGAGACGAGAGCAGCTCACGATGTTTCCATCCCCACGTCTGTAATGTGAATCTAAAAATCTTATTAGACAAAAAAAATCACACAGTGACACCAGGGATAAGGAGAACCCGTGAACTAGTGACTAAAGTGTATAAAGCGTGTGGGGTTTTACTGCCTTAAAACATACAGTATGTAAAAATTGTAAAAATAAAGCTGTCTACTTCGCGGATTTTGTTTATTGCGGGTTATTTTTAGAACGTAACCCCCGCGATAAACGAGGGACCACTGTACTTCCATTTATAACTAAGTTTACAGTGCAGAGCTTTTTTTCCCTGCAACCCTTGAACGCCTCAGCCACCGGTGCTCTGTAACCTTAAGGAAGAAAAAGACCTGAGGCTCCTGTAGACGTTTGATTATGAAACAAACATTTCATGAGATTTCAGCTGCATCAGAGCAGGTCGCTCAGATGTTTGTCAGTTTACGATCTTTTTCTAAACTTCTAATGCTTCATAATGCTAAACTGTTAGCCGCTAACTGCTGTTTAGCGATCTCTGCATGTGTTTGTGTTGGTGAGGGTGAGGCGTGTGGTGCTGTGCTCATGTGCTGTGAGGTTTAATTCTTTAACCCGTTGGTAAATGTAGTGGATGTAGTTGAGTAGACCCAAAAACAATACGTAATAAAACAGACTTTGTTTCTGGCCACTTAAATCTCAAATAGATGTTTTAATTTGGGGGTTTTGTTGCTTTTACATAATTTGCAAAGTTTCCACTGGTGTGACCGAGGGTTAATGAGACTGAGGATGTGTCATAGCGAGTTACAGAAACTTCACTTTGCAAAAAACAACACTAATAAGTAAAGAGCATAATAAAGTCCAGGAAGTGAGACGGTGCGTGGAAAGTACGGGTGCTGATTGGGGTCAGACTGGGTCACGTTTGTCTGCTCCTCAATAAAATCAACGTCTTTTATAATTTTATAAGTAGACGCTCAAAGACTGAAAAGGCTGTTGAGACACTGGCACAGAAAGGTCAAAGAGGACGAGACACTTTAAAAGACATGACAACAATTCTGATTATCCTCCAAACAAGGCGCTCGACAGAAGAGTGAGAGGACGGGAAAAACAAATAACTCTTTTCTGACCCGTGAAAATCGGACAAAACACTGAAAACTGTGTCTCAATTCTCCACAGCTTTTGTTTACATCATCGGCCGAGGACACGTTTGGAATCTCCTTTGGACTCGTCAGGAAACGATGAACTGTCACCAGGTTTTACTTTTACCTCAACTCTTTCTGTTCAAGAACGGGTTTTACGTTTTGTTTTTTTACAGATATTTGGTATTAATCATCTTTATCACTTTTCACTTCCTAAGTTAAGGTAAAAGCTTAAAGGGACTGGACAGAGTTTTAAAATGTTAAAATTATCACAAAGGTGTTCATTCAGGTCTGAAGTGCCATCATGCACGAGTTTAATATAGAGACTGCAGTTACGCGTAAGACCTGAGGTGGCAGTAGTGAGTATAAAAAAATGACAAACTTGCATCTAGTCCCTTTAAGGTGTTGTGTTCAAAAATGGATGAAAAAGAATTCGTAGGCTCGATCTATTAAATTCAAAATCATTGTTTTATTCCCTGAATTTACAATCTAAAACAAAAGCTATGCTAAAGGCTACATGGTGATCTTCAGTGGACAGCGAGGAAGGCAGCAGGGGAAGAAGAGGGGCGCGTCTCGGTATCCTCACATTTTATAGACACAGGAAGTAGGCGGCTACTTGTTGAAGAACCAATCAATGTCCTTGGAATGCTTCTTCTGCAGCGCGATCTGACTCCACATTATAACACACTGCCCCCCAGTGGATTCCAAGAGTAAGAACAACAAAATGTCTGCCTAATTCAAATCAACCCCAAAAGCACAGATTACAATCAACACAATTTCATATAATCATTGATTGAATAGGCAACAAAGGTTAACCTTATCGTCTGAAAATGTGTCCTCTGCATTTGACCCATCCTTTGATGTTGCTGGTGCGAGCGTAAGGAGAACTGCAGTACCCCCCACTCATTTCCCCTAACTAGAACTAACCTTAACCTTGCCTCAGCCCTAACCTTAAGGATAGTGGAGTCTACAATCACGGGTATCAAATGGGGGTATCAGAAAGTGTCGGACTGGAGGTCGCAATGGAGGGGTGTCGGAATGACGGGTCGACCCCCCGAGGGGTTGCACAGACACCACTGCAACCACGACTTCACTGTATAAAGAAAAGTGCCTTCTTCATTTTCTTGTCTCCAAGTCTCTTTACATTTTTCATTCACTCTGTAGTGCGGTGAACGACACTCCGGGAATTTAAGTGTTCCCTAGTTTGCAGTCGGTTTTTAAAGAAACACCAAATCCACTTTCTTTTGCTGGTAAACGGTGTAAATGGGTGTTGAATAGAGTCCCACGTTTGTGTCTAAAACCGCCTCCCTCAGGCTCTACGTATCTACTACATGTGAATTTTTGCGGTTGGCCGGTGACGGCGCCACCAGGAGCAACCAGGAAATGCGCAGCGCACCCAACCGCCTCGAGGCAAACATTTCCGTAGATGTGTTGGTATTGTCGGCGTGTTCTTTATTGGACTGAACAGAAGACGGAGGCTCGATCGATTAAAATCAATCATCGTTTTATTCCCCCCTCATAATACAATCTTAAAACACAAGTTATCTGAGCGCTGTCCCAGTTCAGCACCCCTCACCCCTGGTAACTTTCGCAGAGAACGAAGAGCAATAAAACTCAGAGTCGCCCGGACAACGACTTCAAACTCCAGTCTCATTTTGAAGAGCAGACACCACCCACACACTCACCCCCCACGTCTCCCCAAAAGCCTCCGAAACCACCCCTTTCCCAGCACTTTTTTGACTCCTGTTTGTGGGAGGGGAAAGGCTCTGGCAGCTCCGTTTAGGCTCTCTTTAAATGTGCGTGTCACATGTCCTGATTCTCGTGAAGCGTCCCGCCGCCTCCCTCCTCTCCCTCACACGGAGCCATTGTTTTCACCCACTCACTGACTTTAAACCGTCACAATCTGCCAAAACGGCTCAGAACTGAGAACACATGTCACGCTGTTCCGTCGGCACCGCTGTGATCTGACCAGTTTACTGAAGTTTACAAATGATTCATTCATTTACATGCTCAACTTTTTAACAGCACATGCAGAGAACTGAAAATGAACGGGGAAGCCAGGCCCAAAACTACAGTGAGGCATTTTCAAGGCATTTATGTAATTTCTGTGGTTTCTTTATCATTAACGTCTTATAAGATGATGTTTAGTGGGCGCTGGATGTGTTTCCGGCCCACAAAAAGCAGAAACATGACTGAATGTGAGTTAGCCTTTAGCTCAGAGACACTTTTAGACGCAATTTTGTATCTAAATCTCCAAAGGTCTGTGCATTCATTAATGATTCCTCACGAGCCTTTGACCTAAAAGCTGAAAAACATCCGGATCGTTCATAATTTGCGATAATTGAAGCAAATGCTAACGGCTATAGGGAAAATACATTGAGCGGGCTAATGCTAACGAACAAAGAGAAGTCTCCCGGACTAGCCGACTTGCTAACTGTCTGCATACGATCGAATGCCGCTTCTCCTGTTTGTTTCTAATTTATGGTAGTATTAGCCATTTTGTTTTTCACACACGAGTTTATCCGTCTGGAACGCCACTGTTTTTCCATACTGAGATATGTTCTTACCTGTCGGGTCTTTACGCGAGCGCTCAGTCACGCACAAAGACCAAAGATGTTGTTAGCATAGCTCCTCTATGGGGCCAAATGAGGGTCAAGTTAGAAGCGACCAAGCTCTTCCACGTTTCCCCTATTTCAAAAATCGAAAATCAACATGTTTTTACTTTGTGTGACTATACTTGGATTGTGTACAGTAACTACTCACTTTATTGGAACCAAAATTAGAGACAGGCCTTTATTTCTATTTGAGCAAAACGGACGACCAGTAGAATGAAGAAAAACGAGATTTGTGTCCATTTGAACCTAAAATATTAAGTTCATTTATTAATTCTCAATGTCAACTTTATTTATATAGCACATTGACAAACAGCTACAACTGCCCAAAGTGCTGTACAACAAACATTATAAAATACAATTGAAGAGTAAAAACAGTCACAAAATATACAACATGAAACAATAATAATAAAATACATGGGATCTGCTCAGCTTGTGTTGAAGGCCAAAGCAAAAAGATGAGTTTCAACAACGACTTAAAAACATGAATGGACTGGGAAGGCTGTTCCAGAGTCTCGGAGCCGCTACGGCAAAAGCCCGGTCTCCACTGGTTTTACGCTTAGAATAGATTAATTAATATCGCAGACACTCTCCCTGGAACATAGACGCCTTTTATTTGTAGGGTTAACAGGAAGTGTTTTGCTGCTGTTAGCGGAACATTTACATCAATGTCACTGCAGGTTTCTCTTTCTTTGTTTTTACCGCGGATTTGGGATTATTGGTTGTTATCTGGTGTAAAGGCGAGTTTAGACGGAGCGTTTGTGTTTGTGATCGATCATAAAACAGACCCGAGAGAAGACGAGACGCTCGCGCCGATCGAAGGAGATGTGCTTTGAGGACGCGATGGTGACTTTACTAAAACCCTGAAGGGTCACACAACATTTGTTGCTTACCCTGTTTCCAAAAATAGTCACAGAAGGTTTGAAAAGTGGCTAAATCAGTCTCAAAGTTATGCTTGGATCAGCTCCACTCCGCAGCAGCGTTAGCCTGGAAAAATCACTGCTGCGTCAAATCCATTTCCCACAGCGGTACATACGGAAACAAACAGGAAGTGGAGTAAACCAATCAGCGAAGGGCGGGCGTCTGCCATTGATGTGGTGTTATTAGTGGTTTTGCGTTAATATTTGCGCAGGATTATGAATCACGAAACTCACCTACTGTCGATGTGTTTTTGGTCATTTACCGCCGATTGGAGACACGCTTTCTCTCTTTCGTGCGTCGTTCGTAGATTGTTATTGAGGGACTTCCGCGTCCCGTGATTGACGCTGCTCGCTAACAACACGTCACGGCAAATAAACCAATCTGATTGCACGTGAACGGATTGATTTTGCGGAAGCCGCGAGCGAGGGCAGGGTGACCAGACTGATCCCCCGCTGGATAAAAAAATACAGAGGGGAATCATTCTGGTCTCACCAGGCTACAGCAGCGTTCCCTCTCTTGGCCTGGGTTCCAGTTTCTTTACTTCCTGCACGTGAGTTATCGTTTACACAAGTATGAGACAAATTCCGAACATGGGAAATATTTCTACCGCTATAGTTTCTAATAACAGCCCCGGCCTGTTTTATTTGCCTCCGCCATCTACGAACCCGGCCACTGTTAGAGACCCGGCCGGTAATGCAATACAGGCCAGTATTAGAGGACTTATGGTAACTGTATTTAAATAGGGGAAACGTGGAAGAGCCTGAAAAAACGGTGGCCTGTTCCTTTAAGTGGGAAAAATCACAGATACGCAGTATAATGAGTTTTAAAACAAGGCTCAAAGTGTTGAAAATGAGGGAGAGACTGACAGCATGTTGCAGGAGATATCTGAAGGGTTAGGTCCTAAACCGGTTTGCTGGGAAAGTGAAGCCCCTGCAAATTTGTGCGACGCCATATTCCCGTGTTGCCAATGAGGCGACGTATGGCAGTAAAATTTACTACCGTACGTCGCCGTGTATTTAATACAATTGTACAAACAAGCCCCAATTACCTTCAGTTTTGCTCATTAGGTCTTCATCAAACGCCGCCGTCCTTTATTGTTTATCGTGCGTTACTATAGAGGCCCGTGCCGTTAATCTATTCCATAATACCCTCGCTCTGCGGCGGAGCATTAACATGACGGATTCTTCGCCTTCGCAGCGAGACATATATTTTAATAAGTGACGCCACATAATATGCAAAATACGCGTTTCATTTCCCCCATGGTTAGGCGCCGTGATTAATGCGAGCTCCTTTCGATCCGCGAGCGTGAGGAACATCGGAGCGGACGTAAAGAGTACAGTGGCGCATTATTGTGGAACAGTTCTGACGGCGAGATAGTTTCATAAAAAGGGCTGTTGATTCCGTTTCAGTTTGAAGACGGCGACGTGGAGCGGATTTAATCTAACGTCGAGATGTTGGCGTTCGCAGTGAGACAAATGTGTCCACGTGATGTAAAACGTTATGGAACACTTTCTGCTGCTCGACTGTGCTCGTCTCCGCTGCCTCTTAGTGTGGATATGGTTTGAAGTCAGGTGCCCTTCCACGTGACGCCTAAACGAGTCGGGAAAGCTGCAGACCCGGAGCCGAGACAGATCTACCGTGAAGCGAATCCACCGTGATAGTGCGCCCTCTGCTGGATCAGGCGGATCTAGACCGATCAGCTCTTAGGAAGGTTGATGTTGATTGATATGTTGATCTACTTCACACACGGGAGGAGTTAGTCGGCTGAGTTACTTAAAGGGGGGGTATTATGTAAAATGGACTTTTTCAAGCTTTATATCATGTTATTATGTCATTCCCTCATTAAACACATGCCTGGAGTGTTGCCTTGGCTCATTCACATATTTTTGAGTAATCAGTAAAAACTTAGACGGCAGCCATTTTAGGTGTAGCTATGCCTCAGTCCTCCTAGGAACGCCCCCACCTCCTGGAGACGCCTCTGGACCTTTCGTCACCAGCCAAGCCACCAACCACTGCTCCTCAGCTCAGCAGAGCCCCCTCCCCGCACAGTAGTGTTGTTTAGATGCCACAGCAGTGTGCTGAAGGGGGCGTGTCAGAAAGCTTCTTAAAGAGACAGAGGCCTATTTCAAGACGTTCAGTACAGCCATTTTGAGAGAGCAATTTTATTCAAGGCAGTTATTTTAATTTACTGCATATACAGACCAACAGAAGGTTGAGGTGGTGGAAGTGGAGATTTATATCTATTTTCCTCCTTTACATCTTAGTTTTCATGTCAGAGAATAAAAAGCATGATGTTTATTTTATGATGATTTGTCGCCTGCGACGCGGAGGTAACCGGAAGTAGCAGCTGCGGCGTCGAAAGACCGTCTTTCCCGCGGGTATTCATTCACAAATATTGACAGATTTTACATCCACGTGTCCTGTGAAGGGTCCCCGTGATGACGCTATCACCCAAATATGGTATTTTTCCTCCTACAAGACGCCTGGTGCTGAAGAGCCAAAGAAGGTTCCACTCAGGCCGATGAGCAGAGCTGATACAGGAAGGAAACTGAAAACTGAAGGCTCATTAATACTCTACGTTCCAAACGCATAGTATAAAAGTGCTTGGTGTGAATGTTTGAGTATAAAAGACAGATTTTCATGAATTCGTTGTTCATGGTGTTGCTGAACCTAGACCTGACCAACAACAGCCCCAGATCAGAACATACTTTTGGTTTGTTAAAACTGGACGAGACGGGAAATCTGAACGTCCCTTTTCTTGACTGGTCCAAATCCAGCAAAAACAAACGTGTTCTCGTTTCGAACGCAAAATGCCTCTGAAGTGACACATTCTCTGTTCAGCACAAACATAAACATCCATCTGCCTTCTGTGGCCACATTCCTTTGGTTTACTCGGCCATTTCCAAACCAAACAGTTGTGGTTTGTTTAACTCTTTCCCGTCCGTGAAGCCGCTCCGCACCAGTGCATTAACCGGACGCTCTTCTATCTCTGTTTGTTCAGGACTTTCACGCTCAGTTTTCTTTGTGTTTGTTTGCTGAGAACAGTATTTGAGCATTTGCGCACGTCTGCAGAAAGAGTTTAGTGGAAAACCTCCCAAATATGCTCAGTGTCTGTGTTCTTTGCCCGATTTGCTGTAATTTTCTGTCGTGGTGACTTTTTCCGAGCCGCGGCGAGTTGAAGTTGCAGAGAATCGTGTCTTGTTGTGTGGAGGGTTCATGACTCGTGTTTGAATGTGTGATGTGGGCGAGTAAACCCGAGCCCTAATGGCAGCGGCCAATAACAGAGTGGCATACACACAGAAAATACCGTAGCTAGCTCCCTTTTCATTCATTCATCTATTCATTTATTATTTTGACCTGGAGGAGAGTCAGTTGCAAACATAAATACAAAGACATCAGCTAAAAGGACTTTACTGTAATAAACCAAAAACACTATCACGTTCAGTTGTTCTTGTTCTTGAATGTGATGGAATGTGGGACAGAGTTTTTCTTTGGTTATGCAGAGGGGGATCCTAAACCTCCTTCCAGACGGCAGCAGCTCAAACTGACAGCAGCACAGAAGGATCGACTGAGATTTACGAGCCTGTGTCAATGTGCACTCTCAAAAATGTCCTGCAGGGGGTCGGAGGAGTCGACATCCCCATGACAATCTGTGTCTTATATTTACAGTCAGGTTAAGAAACAATTTACAAAAATAATGGTACAATTGAGTGGAGGAGCGGAGGGAGCTGCGCAGGAGGAAGAGGAAGGAGGAGGTGGAGCTGACCAGTGCAGGACACCACGCTCTGAAACAGTGACAAACCCAGGAGGCGCTGCACCGTTTCAGAGGATCAGAGGAGACTGAGGGCAGCCAGACAGGTTTCCTCCAGGTGCTACGGTTTCTCCGACCCCCTGGTCAGGTTGACTCACAATGGCAGCGCGGCTCAGTCGCAGCGGCTCAGGACTAACACCAGAACACTATTTCATTGTACGCTTGTACAATGACAAATAAAGCACTTACTGTAGTACTACAATTCTACCCCTTAGCACTATTTCTATACAAGCTCTGTAGAAAGTCATATTATTTCCTGAAATAATAATAATGATTGGTTTTATATATTATACATATTATATAATAACATTGCATTATTCATTCACTCCATACTCGGTGGTGGTAAGCTACTGTTGGAGCCACAGCTGCCCTGGGGTAGACTGACAGAAGTGAGGCAACCAGTCTGCGCCATCGGCCCCTCCGACCATCACCACTCACTACATTCACCCCAGGCTTCCTGGTGTTTCCCACACGGTCTCCCATCCCAGTACTGACCAGGCCCTTCCCTGCTTAGCCTCCAAGGTCTGACAGGATCAGGCAGAGCAAAGGCCCAAAACATTCTTAGTCTTAGGAAATCTAATCATTGATGTATTTTGCACACATAGCTGTTACATGTTCACGCAGCTCATATGATCATCCATTTATACTCCTAAATATATCATTTCTCCATTACGCTCGCTTAGGAACATGTGCGTAATTAGACTATGGGTCACGTTTTTAAAGCATGGAGTTCCCTTTTATCAGGAGTTTGATTATTTATCTATGGATGAGTTTGTCAAGAAGGACAAGCAAAAGATAAATGGGAGAAAATTCAGTCGTTTATAACTTATTTACTATTTCAATGCAGCCCGGTACTGGTCCCCGGACCAGTGGTTGGGGACCACTGCCTGAAAGAGCCATTCAAAAGAACCGGTGGGTCATGAACGTCACATCACTAACAAACAGCAGAACAATGGCCACAGTGAGCCTGATCAAAAAGCACAAAAGTGTCTCCATTAGGCACATCTTCAGTGATTTTAAATGACATTGTGGCTTCCTTCCATATATTAATTAAAATCATCTTAATTTTAAATCCTAATTGGAGTAATTTGGGCGTCAGTGCTTAAAAAGGTGGAGGCCCTGGAGCCGTGGATCTAAATCTCTGCTGTGCATTTCCCCCCCGCTGCGTCTCTCTTTGTCTCGTCCCTAATTCTGAGTTATGCCCATTTCATGCAATATTAATCTTTATGTAAACCAGACGGCGCGTGCCCCATCAGTCAATACCCCTAATTAATTGGTGTGAAATTCGAGGGAAAAACACATCCTCGGCAGAGGGGAGACGGGGGAGGAGGGGGAGGGGCCGATGATGGATAAAGGGGGTTCAGTGCCATTAATCAGACCGGGCCTATCTGCGAACGGGACGCCCCCCAGCGGAGCGGCCCCCCCGGGGAGCCAGGGGGGGCGAGGGAGGGAGGAGGGGAAGAAGCCCACGAAGCACCACCCAGCAGCAGGTCTGTAATGCTTTTTCAAGACATTTTATTGCCCAAATAAAAAACATCTGGAATGACGGTTAAGTTTAATATCGAAAAAGTAAATTGGACGCACAGCGGGCAACTTTTGAGCAAGAAAATCATGGGCCTATTTCACCGACCTGGAGACTAGTTGGAGACTCGCGGTCACGGAGACGTCCCCTGGAGATAAGGCGAGTCTCCACGTAGCCTCGGTGAAAAACAGGTTTGATTTCCGTGGTTTTCAAAGAGACTCCATACGACTCTTTGAGATCTCCTTGGTCTCCGACAGGTCTAGGAGACACTGCAGGGACGTCACAGAAACGTCTCACAGGTTGAGGACAACAAATTTGCAACCTGACTGCATGAGACTGTCCTCTCGGAGACTATGCTGAGACTATGCTGAAGTCAAACCTGTTTGTTTTCAACAATGATTAATAAATCAATGATGTATAAATAATTTATCAATTAAAGCAGTAGTAAGTAACTCATGCCCCTAGAGGCCATAAGCGCCACTGCAGGTGTCGTAGCGTGTTGTGTTTTTTTTACTCATTAATTGTCCGTGAGAGTAAATACTACGCTGACAGAAAAGACAAAGGGACAGAGGGATATTGTTCATCCAATACACAATGGAGATAATTTTTTTTCTCAAACTTGTCTGTAAATACTGTTTAAGTGGCGCTAGCCCGCAGTTAGCTTTGCCCGTTAGCCTGTTAGCTTCTTCTTTGTGATTCCATTAGTGTGTATTGGTGACACTGACCCGGTGGAAATACGTTTTTTTCTTTTTTCTTTCTTTCTTTCTTTGGTAGGGACCATAGACCGTTAAAAAGAATAGACAGCTCCTCCTCACTCCTCCCCGTTTACCACAATGACCACGTTCGAGGGCGAAATCATGGTGGATTTACAGACTCCTCCTCCCCAGCTCTGACGAAGCATGTTCCTAATAAGGGCAAAAGGGCGGGATCTTCACTGTAGACTCGGCCCTTGCGTGACGCGTAGCTCGCGCAGCTCCAATGCTAACAGTCCGACCTCCGTTAAGTAGAAGATTTTTTTTTTTTATTATTTCGAAAACCAGCCTGGTTTCTATTTTTGTGAGTAACCCAGCGTTATCTCAGGAGGAATATGTAGCCATAGAAAGCGTTAAAAAAATAGAAACCAGGCGTTAAAGTTGTTTTTAACGTGTCTAAAGTCCAATGCTTTTCAATGGGGGCCTAGCGATGATATGGAGGTACTACAGCAATGGCGGCCTCCAGTGTTGGCCAGCGGCCATTGGTAGGGACACTGTATGTGTCAATGAACATACACACGTTGTCCCACACTCTCACTCTCATTCACCCTGTCCTATTGTACATGTTTTTAGTGGTAGGGGAAACCCACGCAGACACAGGGAGAACATGCAAACTCCACACAGAAAGGCCCCGACCAGGTAATCGAACCTGGGACCTCCAAGCTGTGCTGCACCACTGCATCAGAATCAGAATAGTTTTTATTGCTATTGTTTGGGAAAAGTTTCTCGGTACAATCGTGCAACATAAAACATGTTACACAAAATTTAGATAAAGAAATAAGCTATAAAAACTTTAAAACCACCTCACTCTCCATCTGCAGTGACAAAAACAGAGCTGTGAGGAGTTTGTGCTCAACCGGCTAAAACCTGGTCGTGATCGTGGCCACAGTGGGACATGACCCACACATGGACAGACTTTAACCTCATACACATTACAGACCTGCCCCGTCTGTAACGCAGCTCCGTCCTCGGGAAATCCCTCACTTCATCAATCAGCAGCGGCCGGAGGCTCAGGGCGAGGAGCGAGACACTGGAGGTACGTATAGAAAACACCGAGAGGGAGGGGGGAGTGGTTTGAATTAAGAAAACGAAGAATGAATGAACGTAGAAGAAATTTACTGGCGGCTCGATGGCTGAGAGGTTAGAGCGCCCGCCTTAGATGTTTTACCTGGGATAGATGGATATTTTCCAAACTATACGACTATTCCCATGTGCGTTTTGAGGAAAGCAAAATACACTCAGATCATAAAATGGGAAGATGCACGGAATTTTAAAGGGACTTTGAGCGTCTGGAAAAGCACAAATAACCTTCCATTCTATTCCATATAAGACTAAAGCATTATCCGTGGTTAAAGTGTTGTCACTGAATGAGTTAGTAGCAGTGTTTTGTCCAAATAAATAAATAAATAGCTCAAGATTACAGGCAGGCAGTGAGTCACAGACATCATGTTACAAACATTTCATCAGGAGGAAAGAACTGACTGGAGGAAACGTCCTGTTTTTGTCTGGAACCTAAAGGCTAACATTAAATCAAAATTTTAAAAAGCGGCAAGATTTTGAACGAGTCGCTCAAAAAATAATCGACCTGGTTTAGTATAAATACTTCTCAGTTGTTATTTTGATTCTCATGATTTGCTCTGAGATAAAAACAGTATTTACATCCAGTGTAATGTTTTAACTCGTCCCAGTGACTTCCATCAGTATCTCACTGTCTGCGATGTTTTCTTGAACTATTCGTGGATTTGGGAAAGAGGATTACGCCCTCTGGAGATCGCACTCGCAGTCACGTGTCACTCACGCACAGAGAGCCTATTCTGGATGTTCTTAGCTTTCAAATGATGAAGGGCATGTAGTGAAACCTATGCTTGTGTCCTCACACGTGACCGACCGTCCTACTAACAGTATCTTTAAGTTTACTCTTTAGCTTTATGTGTTTGGAATAATATGTTCTTTGTACAGTATTGATTCAGCCACTCCTCTGTAGAGAAGAGCAGGTAAAGCCCCAACATGGAGCTGTTTTCAGGTCATCTTCTGTGAGTTGAACCGTAAACCCTCTGGTTGTGAGGCCGCGCTGCTAACGAGCCCCTGGTGGCGCCTGATTTCCCTCCTCTCCAATCAGTTATCCTCATAATATCTTTCATCTGCTGCTCTGGAATTGCACCAAGGGTTTGGTGCTTTGCCATTGGTCCGACAATCCTTCAGTCCGTCGTCTCTTTATTCCGAAAATGTCCCATTGAGCAGAGGTGCCTTTAGTCCCACATCTCTAACCCAGTTGTGTTGTGGATTAGAGAGACATATACAACCACTGGCCCTAACCTTAAAGTCAGTGGACTCTTGCCTGAACCTCATTTTATTGTTCAACCCCTACTCAATGGAATGATGAGATGTCGGACTAATGTCACATTGTACAAGTCTGCACTTATTTCTATTACCAATGTTATACTGATTTGCACCAATTGCTGTTTTTCTGAGTCTCTCTTGCATGTTGTCAGCTGCATCTGCACTATGTGCCCAGAACAAATTTCCCCATGCGAGACAATTAAAATGTAATTTATTCAGTCATTCATTTCGCGAATCATTTACCAATTTATTTTATTTTTTTACATCAAAACCAATCTTTGTCTTTGCATTTTACATCATTTTAAAACAAAGAGACTCTGGGGAATAAGAAAAGACCTAAAATAGGCGTTATTTTAAATAGTATAATCTAAAAATCCGAACCATATGCGCCCCCGTCCCACTGTCCTCTACCTCGGCTGTGGACACTGGGAGGAGTCTGTGAGCTGTGAGCACCAGGCTCTGACTCCATATAACTCTGATAAGAACCTTTAATACATGAAACTCCGAGGAGATCAGACCAAAGAACGAAAGTCTGTTTATTTCGCTCATCAACATTGAGCTTTGGCTCCGCTTCAACAGAACTGATATTCATTAAGTTCATACAGCAAATAAAGCAGCTCCTCACACAAACGCCACCGCATCACGGAGGAAAGAACCATCTCACTGAACCCGCAGCGTTTACCTGTCAGATAAAAGTCTATATCACCAAGTAAAGATCCAGGAGCAGAGAAATGAAAGACAGAGTAGAAGCACACGGCGGCGTTCGCTGTAAAGTCAGACCCAGGCGAGTGAGAGGAGGCGGGAGCAGATGTGAAAGTCCTCGCTTCAGTCTGAATGACTTAAACCCGCGGGGGCACTGGACATGACATCCTACAAATATAACAAGTGAAATAGATTGAACTGATCAGACACTCACTTTAGTGGCGTGGAAGTTAAGGAATAGTTGTGAGAAATTGTGGCGGCAATGCTGAAATCCTGGAGGACTGGGATACTCTCTGTCACTGCATCGAACAGATCAGTTTGTGGAAGCAAAATAACTTCTCCAACTAAAGTCAGACGAAACTGAGATGATTGTCTTTGGCCCACAGACACAAAGACAAAGTGTTATCAGTCACCTTGAGTCTCTCTCTCTTTAAAACCAAAAAATCAGGTTAGAAATCTCGGAGTAATCATGGACTCAGACCTGAACTTAAACAGCCACATCAAAGTAATAACATCATCAGCTTTTTACCATCTGAAGAACATAACCAGGATCAGAGATAAAGTGTTGAAACCAGGCTTTTTCACAATGAATTTAGTGCCTGGATGACTGAGAATTGCAGCGTCTTATGTTCTCCCTTTTGGCTTTCCTCCGGGTGCTCCAGGTTCCCTCACAACATGCACAATAGGTTCAATGCAGTGTCAGCCAGTTATGATTGGTATTGTTGTCGTGTGAAGGCGACTCGTTCCCTGAAATGACGGGAACTGGCTTCGAAATGCAGCATATTTTGTCGTCTGCCCTTCGCCGAGTTCAGTGACTTCCCTTCTCTGCACGTCTCTGTTTGTGTCTCTTCTCTCGCTCCCTCTCTGCTGACACTGTCTCGGGACGTGGGGGGGCTAATGTGCTTTTAATGAGGGCAGAGTGACAGGGCACAGCGAGGTATTTATCTACTAACACCCCGCGACCATCCGCCTCAGCCTCGGGAGAGAGACAGAGAGGGGAAAGGACCAGAGACTCTTCTTATTTTGTGGCTTAAAGGAGCCGAGCACTGGCCAGATAAAGATGGAGAGGCAGTGAAGGAGGAGGAGGAGGAGGCCAAGAACGAAGGACTGGAGGAGGAGAACTTTGAATAACAAGAAGTGTTTGGTCAGGGCTGCACAATGTGTCGCCAAATTATCGTCAGTGTAATATGTGACGCAATCAATATAACGCAACACGGCAAAATATGTCACAAAATCTTCGCTAAACTGCAATAAAGACCAACCAAATTCAAGAGACAGTGGAATATTTATGGATAAATATCAGTCAGATACATTTTATTTGATGAATTTTACACGACTTGGATTATTGCCTTTTTGCCTGAGGGGCGCTATCGATCCTTTGACAGCTCAAGCCACAGGTAAAGCTGCTAACGTTAACAACTTTTCACTGTAACGATTTATATTCAAGTCGTTTATTCATGAAAGATACACAACACGTGTATTACAGCCTGGTCACTTACTGGAGAAACAAATATCAAACCCATAGAAATCCTCTTCACAAAGTCCATACAAATGGATCAAAAGCCTTGGTCGTATCGTCACTGCAATATCCTGGAAAAGTATAAAATGCTAAATTTAAAAAATGTCATATATTTTGAAAACGGTTGCCTTGTTTACAAAGCACTTCATGGTCTTGCCCCGCCCCCACTCTCTGACTACATTAAACCTAAAGCAGTGAGGGGCTCCACACCAGAGGAGATGAGATCCCACAGAAGAACAACATCTGGACAAACTGTGCCGTCCGTCAGAGGAGGTCAGTCTTGGAACAGCTCCTACAGAGAGAACGCCCGACTTACTGCTGTTTTAAAAAACATCATCTTAAAGTAAATCAGTCATGCGCTCATTATAACTAAAATGTAATTAGTAAAGTTTTTATATTGTGTTTTGTTCATATATTGTATTACCTGTGTGACCTGCCTCGGGTCTACAGACGTAAATGAGCAGTTTTGCAATAATCTGGCACATTTACATTTTTTGTTCAACTTGTAAATGATTGTTCATTAATGGTGTGTTGTCCCGATCAAATAAATAAATAAATAAATCGGCTGTTTTCATTCATTCGTGTTGTGTTTAGTTCAAAGACCTGTCTCTGTCTGGTTATCGCTGAACACTACTTTTCAGAATACGTCGTGGTAAACATTGAGGGCACCAGGACAAAATGGCGCGACCACGATATAGTGAACTATAGGCAACAGTGTGAGCATTCGGACACAGTCATATGCTCCATCCGAAACCAGTAAATTGGTAAGAGGTCTTACGCCAAACCGGATGTGCGTCAGCGTCCGCCATGATAAGATGCGTCCGAATTGGTCTGTCAGTTAGGAAGGAGTTAGGGAAAGTGGCCTGTATGCTAACTATCATAGCCACTTTAGCATAGGGACCTCTGATGCTAACTATCATAGTCACTTTAGCATAGAGACCTCTGATGCTAACTATCATAGCCACTTTAGCATAGGGAGCTCTGATGCTAACTATCATAGTCACTTTAGCATAGGGACCTCTGATGCTAACTATCATAGCCACTTTAGCATAGGACCTCTGATGCTAACTATCATAGCCACTTTAGCATAGGGACCTCTGATGCTAACTATCATAGCCACTTTAGCATAGGGACCTCTGATGCTAACTATCATAGCCACTTTAGCATAGGGACCTCTGATGCTAACTATCATAGCCACTTTAGCATAGGGACCTCTGATGCTAACTATCATAGCCACTTTAGCATAGGGACCTCTGATGCTAACTATCATAGCCACTTTAGCATAGGGACCTCTGATGCTAACTCACTGGTGATTAGGAGCTATGTGCCCATAAGCCACTGCGCCGCATGCACGCCACCCTCACCCCCACCCTCGAGTGATTCATGCGCAACCACTGTTGATTGACAGGCGCACATTTAATAATAAAATTAAAAAAAAAAAGATTCTGCACAAGCCAAACTTTATAAAAGTGACAAAATACATGTTGTCGTCACCACAGCTCAGTCACATGGTTTTAAAGAGCCTCCTCAGTAAATTTCTTAAATGAAGGCAGTTTGTGCTTTTGCTTCATTTAGTAGAAACTTAAGCCACATGGCTAATTTGCATACTGTAGCTTTATGAAACAGATGTTGAGATAAAATAAAGGGAAATGTGAAGGATCATTTGGATGTTTCTCTTTTTTTTCACCTTAAATGTCTTTATTTGGACACTATGTTGTTGTTGGACAATATACAGTAGGGGGCGGTATGCGCTTTTGTTGGCCTGCACTGAACTTTAAAGAAGAAGAAGAACAGCTGTTGGTGATGTCATTTCCCCTTCCCCTGGGTAAGGACGGTGGAATTGGGCAAATGCTGCTGAAGCAGAAGTTCACTAACTGCATAGAGATCTAACAGCTGAGCCCATGAAAGGTTAAGGATTAGTTGCTAGTGTTAGTACTTAGAGGCTACAGTTTAATGGTTTCGGATGCAGCAATAGTTTCATGTCCCAGCCTTGATTAGTTGACGCTAGCATTAGCATGCTGCTGGTGACTGTGGTTTTCTGCGTCATGATCCAAAGAAGGTTTGCAAAGAACAGAACTAACTCAGCAGTTGAACACATAATGAATTATGGCACGTCCACATTCGCTGAGATTTAGTCGGTGAAAGTTGTGTTTTAAAATGGTGAAAGTCAAAACAAATATCAGTATTTGGAATTGATACATGATGCAGTATTTTTTTCCAGGATTGGCTCCGATCGGTACATCCCACTTTGCCACAGAGTTGGCTCCAGCTTGGCAACCAGTGTTTCAGTTATCGATCGACACATGCACAGTTCCCACAGCATGGACAACTTCTCATATCAAACCACTGCCCAAAACTCAAAGCCCAAAAGTACACAGGGATTTCAGACCCATTGCTCTAACCTCAGTCTTGGAGAGAATCTTGCTAAAACATCTTCCAAGTTCAATCAGTGCCAAACTGGATCCTTTTCAGTTTGCGTATAAAACAGGCTGTGGCACCGAGGATGCTGTTGCTTCCCTCATCCACACTATCACCAAACACCTCGACAAATCCAATAACTACACAAGAGCTCTCTTTCTGGACTATTCATCTGCCTTCAATACAATAAAACCAGACATTTTGATTTCCCTATCTGATTCACTGGTATGCATCGTTCCTCATCAACAGAGTCCAGCTGGTCAAAGTAAATGATACACTGATGACTGTCGAACCACTTCAAACTATCAACACATCTTCAAATACTCGGATGATACAGTCCTGGTGACCCTCCTGTCAAACACTGACAGTCCTGGGCGTCGACAAGGTTATGATGTGGAGCAAAATCAACGCTCTGGAAATTAACACCAAAAAAACAGAGGAGGTGGTATTTAGTTTAAACCCGGTAACTACAGCTCCCACTATCATCAATAACGAGTCAATCAAACAGGTGGAGTCGTTCAAATATCTGGGTGTGGTGTTAGACTGTTCCTTGTCTTGGAAACACCACATCGACTAAACACAGAATATATTTCCTCCGTCGCCTGCGGTCTTTCAGAGCGTCTCGTCAGGTGCTGCTTCTGTTCTTCACTTCTGTGATTCTCAGTGTCCTGCAGTTCTGTAACGCTGTGGTACAGCTGTCTCTCTGTCACTGCTAAATCTAGACTGAGACACTTGATTAAAATCTGCTCAAAGATTGTAGGGCAGCCCCTGGATGGACAGTACGAGGCTGTGTACCATAACAACACATTGCGACTGGCTAAGAACATCACTTCAGACCCCAGCCATGTTCTGAACATGCGCTGTTACCATCAAGGCGACGGAACCGGGTGCCACACTTTAAAGGAATAGGCCACCGTTTTTACATACTGATATATGTTCTTACCTTAGACGGGTTCATTTGTACCTGTCTGGTCTTCACGTGTGCCTTCTGTCACGTAAACACAGCACAGACGGCGTTAGCATTTAGCCTCTCTCTTCTCCTCTATAGCTCCAAACGAGGTGAAGATAGAAGCTACCAAACTCTTCCACGGTTTCCCTAATTAAATATGGTTACGTGAAGTGTTACACTATAAAGTATAATTACACAGAATTAAACAATGTGGATTTTCTAAGTGGATAAAAAGGGGAACTATATTGTAAGGCGTAATAATACCAGGAGTAATTCAGCATCCGCACAGTAAAGTTAAGATATCACTGCGCGGATGCCGAATTGCCCCTGGTATTATTACGCCTTACAATATAGTTTCCCTTTTTATCCACTTAGAAAATCCACATTGTTTAATTTTGTGTAATTATACTTTATGGTGTAACACTTCACGTAACCATATTTAAATAGGGAAAACGTGGAAGAGTTTGGTAGCTTCTATCTTCACCTCGTTTGGAGCTATAGAGGAGAAGAGAGAGGCTAAATGCTAACGCCGTCTGTGCTGTGTTTACGTGACAGAAGGCACACGTGAAGACCAGACAGGTACAGATGAACTCGTCTCAGCTCAGGTAAGAACATATCTCAGTATGTAAAAACGGTGGCCTATTCCTTTAATAAAGTCAGATTGAGGAACTCTTTTGTCCATCAGTCCATCCTGAAACTAAACGAGGAGCTTAAGTCATAAAATCAAAGTGTGTTATTTGTTGTTTATAATGTCTCTGTATGTCTTGTCTGTATTTTGTGTTGATACGGAGCTGCTGAACTGAACTATTATCTCCAATTTCCCTAATGTATTTCCATTTTAGCCTTGTTTTGACACGATTCAATGAAATAACACATTTCTCTTCAGATTTATTGCAGCGTACTCTGTGGAAACACCACGATAATATCATTACCATAAAGTCTTCTCTCATATGGAGCTGTTGTTTTCTGACTGTTATTCAGATCTTAAACTAGAATGAGTTACATTTTAATTTCCATTAAGAGGCCAACAATCAAAAATAATCTCCCTGTTACATTATATTCATAAACATGTTGCATTTGCGTCCCCTTCTCTCTGCTAATCCCCCGTGTCCTCTGTTCCGTTGCTCCCGGCGGCTGCATAATGCGCTCCATAAAAGCAATGGTAATGATACGACAGTAATTAAAATGAGTCCTTACTCGGAGCGCGTCGGCCTCCAGTGAAACGTCCCAGCTCATCCAATATTAATGCCCCCCGGACCAGGCTTTCCAAATGAGCGGCCGAATCTGGAGCTCACCAGGTTTTAGCACAGAGGCAGATGAGGAAGTGGAGGAGATTATACCGCACATTAAGAAGTTCTCAAAGTTATGGAAATGGAAAGTACTGCACTAGATACAGAGGTCTTGCCATTTTATAGCATTACATTAGGGCTGCACAATGTATAACAAAAAATATCCGTATTGCAAAAAGTCTGACTGAGAGCGAACGATTTTTTTCAAACTCAGCCTGAAAAAAAAAATGTATGGAGGAGCGCTTCAAAATACTTTTTAAGTAAATACTAGGGCTGCACGTTTTCAAGTGTTTCATTAACCGTTAACCGAGGCCCCGGTTAATACTCGGTTAACCATTAGTGTGCGCACTAACCCCGCCCCCTCCGTTACGTTATACTGACCGACGCGAAAGGGGTTTTTCATTGTTAACACCTTTATTAAATGGCTGGAACACATTTGAAACCAAATTAATTTATAGAAATAAAACGCAGTGTTAATGACAGAGTAGTCAAAGTAGGTCACTGACTTGCGTTCACGTGGCTCTACAGTATTTTTATTTACCTGCAGTCATTTAGACGTTTTTTTTTTGAAACATTGTGCAAAGAAACAGTCATTCATGCGACAACAACAACAACACTTATCTCTCCACCACGTTTGAACAATAACGAGAAAGGCGAGTTTTGTGCCTTTAGCTTACCTAGCTACCTCCTAAGTGATGCCCGGGTGTCGGCTGTTGAAGCTGAAGTATATCTAAGCACTGCAATGCAATACTTGCATTTTGATCCGTCATTCTCGGTTGTAAAGCGTTTCTCCCACGCTGTGCTGTTTATGGCCCGCTTCATATTGAAAAGCTAAACTAGCTATAGCCATGCGCGATGACGGCTTCTCGTGAACAAATGTTTGGGAGCGCTCTGGCGGTCTCTGGTGGTGCAAAAATGTATTACAAGTATTTTCAATGGCACGGCAAATTATACACGCCAGTTAACCGAGCAAAATGCTTTTACTCGGATACGCAATTTTAACGGTTAATCAGTTAACCAGTTAACCATGGACACGCCTAGTAAGTACAGTGGGAGGAAAAAGTATAAGTGAAACTCGGAAAATTAGAATATCGTTAAAAAGTGCATTCATTTCTGTTATTCAACTTAAACTAATATGTGATATAGACTCATTACATGCAAAGTGACAAATCTCAAGCCTTTTTGTTATAATGTTGATAATTATGGCTCAGCTTGTAAAAACCCCCAATTAAAAATCTCATAAAATTAGAACATTTTGAAAATGGACTGTAATCCATAATCATCAGAATTATAACAAAGGCTTGACATTTGTCACTTTGCAGGTCATGAGTCTATATCGTATATTAGTTTCATATTTTAAGTTGAATTACAGAAATGAATGCACTTTTTAACGATATTCTAATTTTCTGAGTTTCACCTGTAAGTACACTATTTGGAATTTCTCACATTTCTGCCTAAATTGTTCATAAAATGTGTCTGATCTTTATTCAAATCATAAGAATGAATAAACAGTGTCTGCTTAAACTAATACCACCCAAACATTTACATTTGATCATATTTTTATTGGCCACAACATGTAAACATTCACAGGACAGCGAGGAGTAAGTAAGTACACCTTCTGAATCTCGCTGAACTGCAGCAGTTTTGTAAAGAGGAATGATCCTAGATTCATCCTGATCGTTTGAGCGTCTGATCTACAGGAAAGCAGTTATTGCTGCAAAAGAAGAATCAGCAGATGTTTACAGCAGTACTAAGTAACTTGTTTACCTAAATAAATCCTTTCTGTAGTCCCTCTGGGGGTAATACAAGTGTTAATGGGATGATTGGGGGTCTTTCATCTCCCCCTGGTGTCTCTGGCCAGAAAACCACACTTGAAACTTCACTTCCACCGGATAAGTGTCACCAATGCACACTAATGGATCATGAAGAAGAAGCTAACAGGCTAACGGGCAGAGCTAACTGCGGGCTAGCGCCACTTAAACAGTATTTACAGCCAAGTTTGAGTGAAAACAATGATCTCCATTGTGTAATTGGATGAACAATATCCCTCTGTCCCTTTGTCTTTTCTGTCAGCGTAGTATTTACTCACTATTAACTTGTGAATTCATTTTTCTGTTGATGATGTCACATTGTCCAGACCCTGAGGCAACAAAACAGCCCCACACCCTGATGCTCCTGCTCCAGACTTCACCATGAGGAGAGGGTTTAGATGTTGGTGCTGTTCCATTTGTCCTCCACACATGACGTTGTGTGTTCCTCCCAAACTATTAAACTCTGGGTTAATCAGGCCACAGTATATTGTCCACATTTTGAGGCCCTACTTAAAAACAAAATGCACATGTTTGAATGACTTCTCACATAACTTCCTGCTGACGTGCTTCAGTTTGGACGTCCCGTGTCTGAGCCAATGGGCCGGACGCTGCAGTTCAGATCCGACACATTAAAGCAGAGTAAAGTCCTTTGTCCCTGTGTGTCTTTGTCTGAGCCCCATTAGAATCACAGCAGGTCCAGCCCACAGGATTTACTCTGACAGTGGACGCCCGATCGCCGCGCTGTGGGACAGAGTCTACACAAACCGGGAACAACACAAGACGCTTTGCACAGTGAATTAGCAGATGTTTATGCCGCATGCCCTTCCGAAGAGATCAGTGTGACTGGAGTGGGCACAGCGGGTTCAGATATGACAAATCGTATACTGTGTACAAGGCCACATACAGGGATCAATGCAGTCAAACATTCAACTGGAGGTTTAAACCGTCATTTGCTCAGATCAGATTTGTTTATCTGGGGTAATGTGTTGTAAACGAGCAGCGTTCACAGAAGTCCCTTCAATAATAATCGACGGATGATGCACGGGAGAGGCGAGGGTTTTATTTCTAATCCACGGTAAATCACCAAAATCACATTGACAGTAGGTGAGTTTTGTGATTTGTAATCCTGTTAACGCAGAACTACTAATAATCCCACATCAACGGCACATGTTTGCCCTTCACTGATTGGTTTCTGTTTCCTTGCATATGTTCCACTTTAGAAATGATGTTGATGCCTTGGTCACCAAACTCCATCGCTGGTACAGCGGTGAGTCTGGTTTCCGGGCAAAGGTGGCGGAGGCAGCACTCTGAGCTGGGACGTCCCTCGACACACACACTTCTTTCCTCCAGCTGTTCTGGGCATATCCCGAGGCGACACCAGGCCACAGAGACATGGTCCCTCCAGCGTGTCCTGGGTCTAGGCTCCTCCTCTGCCCAGAACACCTCCCCAGGAACGTGGAGGCATCCGAGCCACCTCAGCTGCGTCTCTCGACGAGAAGGAGTAGTGGCTCTACTCCGAACTCCTCCTGGGTGACTGAGCTCAGCCACCTGTATCCATGGTTTTGTCCTTTTGGTCAATACTCAGGTCTCATGACCATAGGTGAGGGTGGGAACGTAGATTGACTCAGCTCCCTCTTCACCACATCAGTCCGATACAGCGACCGCATCAGACGCTGCACCGATCCGTCTGTCGATCTCACACTCCATCCGTTCCTCACTGAGAACACGACCCCGAGATACTTGAAATCCTCCTCTCATAAAGACTCCACCGACCTGGACCTGTCCATTTATGACATGTTATACTTTATTTCACATGGACCATGTACAAAATACATTAATCTTAAAGAGGGGGTATTATGCTTTTTTCAATCACATAGCACCAGTCTATAGCATACTACAATGATGACGTAACCTTCTGTTGGTCTGTATATGCAGTAAATTAAAATAACTGCCTTGAATAAAATTGCTCTCTCAAAATGGCTGTACTGAACGTCTTGAAATAGGCCTCTGTCTCTTTAAGAAGCTTTCCGACACGCCCCCTTCAGCACACTGCTGTGGCATCTAAACAACACTACTGTGCGGGGAGGGGGCTCTGCTGAGCTGAGGAGCAGTGGTTGGTGGCTTGGCTGGTGACGAAAGGTCCAGAGGCGTCTCCAGGAGGTGGGGGCGTTCCTAGGAGGACTGAGGCATAGCTACACCTAAAATGGCTGCCGTCTAAGTTTTTACTGATTACTCAAAAATATGTGAATGAGCCAAGGCAACACTCCAGGCATGTGTTTAATGAGGGAATGACATAATAACATGATATAAAGCTTGAAAAAGTCCATTTTACATAATACCCCCCCTTTAACGAAAAGATGCTTTGTACCAGATTTAGCTCATGCTCATTTCCATCTGCAGTCATGGTCGCCCCCTCCAGGTCAAAACGTTGCAATCTTTTAAATAAAATGTGGGCAAGGACTGATGGTGTGCGGAATCTACTTTCTGCTTGATATGTACAGTAAGTTCTAAAATGTAAATATAAAAGCTGAGGGCCTAAATTCAGGTTTATAAGCCACATTTATGCAAGACAGGTCCAAGAGGCAGAAGTATTCAAAGTTATGATAATACTCGTTTGTTGGTGCGATCAACACAAATCCTGCTCCGAGTCGTGACGAGCATCTGTCTCTCTGTTTGAGCTGAGGAGGTGCAGTGTAAGACGACTCTGCGAGCCACAAAGTAATGTGAACAAAATGAAAAACGGCGGCTGTAGCGACGAAGCGACAGGGACAGAGGAGAGCCCCCTGCTGTTCCCCGCGGGGCATGACAGGTGATAAATCTCACTGGAACCATCCGTCAGAGCCTCGCGTTCACTCACATTGATCCGTCTGTGAGAGGAAGAGGAGGAGGCTTTCATGGAGTCAGAAGAAAACAGGCTTATGTCGAAGAGGAAACGGAGATTTGGAGAAGCAAAAGTCCGACATTAGGAAGGGTTCTTTGGTGAAAGTCATGGGTCAGGTATATAAAACTAGTGTGTGTGAACTAGCTTTGCAGATCACACACAGCTAACAAGGACCAGGAAGCCGCTTGCTGTTTGAGTGTGTTTACAGGGTTGACTGTCCACATTCTTGAAGTTCGTGTTGGTGCTGCCGTGAATTGTGCTTCACCTGTATTAGTTTACACAGGATTGCAGACGTCAACAGAAAATCAGTCACTACAGGGACACAAAGATGTTTTTAGGTCGCACAGGGAAACGGTGCAGTGTTGACTTGTCAATGCAAATTAACTTTGGACATTTTACACAAATCAATCTACTAAACATCAGATTTTAGCAGCGAATATTTCCCCTCGTTCTCCGCTTAGTGAACGGACTTTGCGCTCTACTCACCCGCGAGTGTGAAGACAAAGGAAGTGCCGATCTGTGGCAAAGAGAGGAAAACGTGGGCGGGGCGGAATAAGGTGAATACAACTGTAACAAACAAAAAAGAAAATGCATATTATGTTTGTAACAAATATACAATGTAAATATATTGCAAGTAGCCCAAAGTTAGCTAAAAAGAAAGAAAGACAACAAAAAAACCTGATTGCATTAGCGAGCAGTTAGCATGATGCTAATTTACCTTCAAAATGCCATTAAGAGGATTGATAATTGTATTAGCGCAGTATTTTTTAATGCCAATCACGAATTGGAAACATCCTAAAATTACTTTTGGAATCAAAGGCATCAACATGAAGCGGCTCCTGGACCCGTTGAAATGTAACCTTCTATCCTCATACAAATGAATGGGGAAGTCGGGAGCAATACTAAAGTATGGTGAGGTATGTTTAGTCCTTTTCATGGCATTTATATCATCTCTGTGGTTTGTTTATCATTAACATTGTATAAGATGATGTTTAGTGGACACAGGATGTGTATCCGACCCACAAAAAGCAGAAACTTGACTTTGATTTAGCTCAGAGGACACTTTTATACGCTCCGTTGTATCTAAAGTAAAATCTCCAAAGGTCTGTACATGCATTTATGATTTCTAATGAGGCTTTGACATCACCTACATTTGGTCGATGGTTGACAACAGCTGAAAACATCTGGATCGTTCTTCGTTTATGATGTTTGGTGGCTAATGCTAACGGCTATAGGAAAAATACACTGAGCAGGCTAATTGAGCAGGACATGCTAACTATATACATTAGGCTCGAACGCACTTCCCCGAGTCTCCCAAAGCCCAGTTCTTCAGTTCATATTTGCACTGGGAGGAAGAGGAGCTCGCACAATAACAGGCAGCAATTTCTAATTCCGTGCCAAAGTTATTATTCTCCGCTTGATTATTCTATCACCACATTTGAAATCGTAAGCCCCTGAAAACCACCGTGTGTGGATTATTGGATTTCAAACAATATGTGAAGTTATTCTCAGAACCAACACGCTGTCACCATCCATCACCAGATATTATTTCTTTAATGACATGAGCAATTTTGCCACGACTTTGCCACGTTTGAGTGTGGAAATATAGACAGAGATTGTGAAAGCTTTAAGTAATAAAAAAAATCAAAAATGTCCGAGGCGATTACAGTTTTTCTCCATTGGTTTGGCTCATTTCTTGAAACAGAAATTACATTCTCAAAAAACATGGACAAGTCTCCAAACCACTTTGCAATTGTTCACAACAGAATTGAATTTCTCATTAATTTCATCAAATTGCAAATGCCTAAGTCCATGTCTCAGTGTCTCAGTACATCTTGCAAATAGTTAAATACATGTAGCCTGCAATTAGCACAATTTCCAAGTGAATAGATCTTGTTGATCTAAACTGATTGTTGATTCTCAGTCTAATGGTTGTTTGCTCCAAAACGTCTCAGCGTCATTTCATTGTATAAGTCATCACATGCACAATAGTCTGTTCAATTGTCAAAATTAGTCAAGAACACAATACCATGAATACCATATATGAATCCCTTGGAACATAAATTACAGCAATTACTGTAAAGCTGGGGTACCTGATTTTTTGGTGTTGTAGAATACATTTATTTTTGTCACCTCAGAGTATGTTGCAAACACAGCAAAACACAGACCTTGCTGTATTGTCTTCACCTAAAGTTGTATTGAGCCATGGATGATAGAAGTCTAATCTAAATTAGTGGAATTTATCTTCGGGGTGGCTGCTTCACTTTGTCACCACTCAATGCTGTATATGGGTGAAATGTGCATGTAATTACATTCTTTGAACAATGTGAATACACAGGAGGGACTGTGAGAGCTAGAGCCAGTTTGGGCTAAAACAAAAAATGTCACTGTTTGAACAGGAAAAATCAGGTACCCCAGCTTTAACAGTCAGGTGAACTTGACTAATGAAGCACTGTAGGCTGCATATCATTTTCATTGTTTTTGTTTGTGTGTTTGTTACAGTATGTTATGCTGAATACATTTTCTTTTTACTCTGATGTATGGAAGTTACTTTATTTGTGTGAATGATAATGGTTACAATTTCCTTGGCAGTGTGAGTGCAATGTGTGATGTCAAACCTTGAAGGCGACTCTTACCCTCAAATCGTATTACTTTGTTGTTTTGTTCAGTTTCTGTTAGCCAGACAAAAAAAATTACAGTAACTTTGTCAATGAAGGACTGAGCTAAGACTGAAAGGTGGACATGAGGGACATTTCAATGGTCCTCTGCCAGAGTGACAAAACATCTAAACATTTAGACTTGCAGTGCTTACACTGCAAAAAAAGCTTTTTAAGCTTCCTGCTTATCAAGAGTGCAGACGTATCTCTGCTTGCTGCTGCCGCTTGCCTCTTTATTTGCTTTTTTGCTTTTTAAATCATTCTATTTTTGGGCACATGTCTTGGATATGATTTTATTCTCTTCTTTAAGTGAACCAAGGCTTTTTACTCATTTTGATGCCATTTTTACAACTCATTTGACGAACCAGCGACGACAATCTTGTCAACATGGCTGAGGGAGGAAGGCAAACATCGCCTTGTGAAAGCTGTCGGATGTATCAACAAGAAATTTCCCTGCTACGGGACAAGATTTATGCTCTAGAGACGGAAAGAGGACTTAATGACACGCTCCCTGTGGAACCCGGTAAGAAGACGGAAAAAACTGATACTTGCAACCTAAAGCTAAACGATACCATAACATTTCCGAAACTAAACAGACAACTTGGTGCTAGGCCAAAGCAAAGACAACATGCTCGTAAAAATGCACCTGAAATAAAGTTAACAGATTTTCACCTCTCTCAGAGGACGAGTATAACAAGCAAGAAAAGTCAGAGAGAAACACAGAGAGAAACACAGAACAAGAAGTCAAAACAAAGATGGAGAGAAACACTGTGCCAAGTGTCAAGGCCAGAGATACCCTGTTGCTTGGGGACGGAGCCATATCTAATATAAACAATGAGATAATGACTACAATCACTTATCCGTCTGCTACAGTTTCTGACATTATAGATGTTCTAAACAAGGAAATCACGAATAACCCTGGAATAAATAAACTTGTTTTACATGTTGGTGCTGTTGACACAAGAAACGGAGAGTCCGAAGTCCTGAAAGAAAAGTTTAATAAACTTTTTGAGAGACTTGATTGCCTGGACAAAGACGCGATACAAATTTTCATCAGTGGACCTATCCCAAACATCGACGGGAGAATAAACAAATTCTCCCGGCTGTTTCAGTTGAATACATGGCTGTCAAAAGTGTGTGAGTCGAGAGGACTGTATTTCATAGAGAACGTTTATCTTTTCTGGAAACGCGACGATCTGTTTAAAGGAAATGGACCACATTTGAGCAGAGGTGGAGTGAGACGACTGACGGAAAATCTCCTCCATGCTCTGCAAAATCAGTGGAGGCCTGAGCAACAAGAGAGAGCAGAGAGGAGCATGAGAAGAGCTCCTGGCTCACCAGCAAAGGTTTCGCCTGCATCCCCAATAAAAGATTCAGTCGCAGCTGCATCATCTGCACCTACAGTAATGGACTCAGCCACAGTTAAGGATCCAGCCACAGTTAAGGAATTAGCTGCACCGGAAAACATCTCAACCATAGCAGCGGCGCCACCTGCATCTGCATCTCCGGGGAAAAGCTCAGCTTCAGCACCACCTGCATCTATAGTAAATGATTCAGCCGAAGGACCACTTTCATCAACTCCACCACAGGCCTTGAGCCCGACTGGTACATCTACACCCTCCAGAGATTTTTCTGAATCATTCCCATCACCAAAGTCACCTATGGGATTTCCCAGCCATTTTGAAGCCTTGATAAAACAAGGGATTCAAATGACTCCCCGCACTCCAGTCATGTCAAGACCAAGGCTTTCATCCCCGAAGAAGTATCATGCCCCTCCCCCACCTCCGATTTCCAGCAGCTTCACTGCTGCTGTCTAGGACATTAAGGGCCTCTGCGTTGCTACCATGCATAGCAAACTCAAAACCAACCAGAGGTCCACAGAGGGAGTGTGTTCTTCTGAAACAATTAGTACAGTCAAACAACATAGATTAGATAAGAGGGCAACAATCAGACCGTCCAATCAAAGAACTCTAATCCATATCCCTTGCAAAAAGATTCCATCCACTCAAACACAGACAAATCTCAAACATGCTGTACTCAATGCCAGATCGTTAAAAAACAAGTCCTTTTTAATAAATAGTTTTATTTCTTCTTATAATCTAGATTTTATGTTTTTAACTGAAACATGGCTTGACAAAAACACTGGTAACGCAGTTTTGATTGAGTGTAGTCCATCAAATTTCAATTTTGTGTCTGAAACACGCCAAAATCAGAGGGGCGGGGGTGTCTGTGCAATATTCAGGGACAATATAGTCATCCACAAATTGTCATTTGGGGTTTTTGTATCATTTGAGTATGTGTCTTTCAAAATGGAGATAAAACAATCTTCCATTCTTTATATGACTATTTACAAACCACCACAGAATTGTTTTATCGAAGACTTCACTGAATTACTTTCATTTATATGCACTGATTTTGATTGTTTAGTCATTTCAGGTGATTTTAATGTGCATGTGGATGTGACCAATGACAGGCATGCAAAAGAACTTAATGCTGTTCTTGAAATGTTTGGTTTAACTCAGCACGTGAGTGAGGCGACTCACAACAAAGGTCACACTCTAGATCTAGTTATTACAAAAGGTGTTAATATATCAAATGTGAATGTTGTTGATGCTGCTTTATCTGATCATTTTTGTGTCTTTTTTGACTTGTCTGTTACACCCAAACCAGTGGTTGGGCCTGGAGTTATTCAGAGAAGACACATAAATGATAAAACAGGGACACAGTTTATGGAAATGATCAGATTTGAAAATCCTCCATGTTCAAATGTTGATAATCTGTTGGACTCTTATACATCAAGCGTCTTAAATGTTTTGGATACTATTGCTCCTGTCAAGGTTAAAATGGTTAACAATAGACAAAAGGCACCTTGGAGAAGTGAAGATTCGGTCAGGGCACAGAAAAGGGAATGCCGAAAAGCCGAAAGGAAATGGCGCAAGTCAAAGCTCCAGGTTCATTTTGAGATATACAAAGAAGTGCTTTGTGAGTTCAACCAGATTTTGCGTGGAGAAAGGGAGAAATACTTCTCTAAAATCATCGCAAACTGCAGAAACAATCCTCGTGTTCTGTTTTCCACAGTAAACAGATTAACTAACCCTCCAGTTTCACTGCCCTTAGAACTAATCTCTACATCTAAGTGCAATGAGTTTGCAATATTTTTTCATGACAAAGTCCAAGGCATTAAAAATGCCATAATTTCCACAACACAAATAGCAACCCTGCCACCAGCTAGACACCTTGAGCTGACACATTTCACTCCTGTTACTGACAAAACAATCGAAGAGGTTATCTCCGGTCTGAGTTCATGTACATGCTGCCTTGATGAATTACCCACTAGATTTCTGAAGTCTGTGCTGACCAGCTTGTTACCACAACTTGTTCAGTTAGTTAACATCTCATTTGAGACTGGAGCATTTCCAAAGGCCTTGAAAACCGCGGTCATTAAGCCTCTTCTAAAGAAGAGCAGCCTTGATCCCAAGGTACTGAACAACTACCGGCCCATATCAAACCTACCGTTTTTAGGAAAAGTCCTAGAGAAAGTAATATATCAACAGCTCACTTACTTTCTCCTATCTAACAATGTGTTTGATACTTTCCAGTCAGGATTTAGGCCCAGCACAGCACTGAGACAGCTCTGATCAAGGTGACAAATGATATCCGTATGAACACCAACGCAGGTAAGGTCTCAGTTTTAGTTCTGCTGGACCTGAGCGCTGCCTTTGACACAGTGGACCACGGGATCTTACTTCACAGGTTAGAAAACTGGGTGGGAATCTCTGGTACACTGCTCTAAACTGGTTCAAGTCCTATCTCGAGGATAGGACGTACTTTGTCGAAATTGGCAACTGTGTCTCAGACAAAATTTCCATGACCTGTGGAGTCCCCCAGGGGTCAATCTTGGGACCCCTCTTATTCAACCTGTACATGCTTCCATTGGGTCAGCTAATAAACAGCAACAATGTGTCGTACCACAACTACGCAGATGACACTCAGATCTACGTGTCACTGACAGCAGGTGAACATGGGCCTGTAGATACACTCTGTCACTGCATCGAACAGATCAGTTTGTGGATGCAAAACAACTTTCTCCAACTAAATTCAGACAAAACTGAGATCATTGTCTTTGGCCCACAGACACAAAGACAAAGTGTTATCAGTCACCTTGAGTCTCTCGCTCTAAAACCAAAAAATCAGGTGAAGAGATATAATATTTTATGTGAAGTTATGCCTTTTTAGCTATTTAGGAATGTTAATCAAAGTTGTACGAAGTGTTTTTGCAGTTCTTCATTACAGAGGAAAATTACAGATCTGAGGGGGGAGGTGTGAGAAAAGAACAAAAGGAAAGACCCCCTCCCAGGAAAAGAGGAAAACATGTGGGAGAGAATGAACTCATAAAATGGCCGCGGAGGGCGGAGCCAAACATCACATGACGGATCGGAAGCCAATGGAACAACGACACGTAGCTTAGGCTCAAATAATTGTGTGATGTGAAAATGTGACGTAAGCTCTAACTCCTCCCAGAGAGAGACAGTTTTTCCTGTGTGAAGGGGAAACGCTCAGAGAGGTTAGGGAGACTCGGGGAGAAACACAGAGCGCTCTGCTTAGGTGACTTGTATTAGGGAAAATAAAGCTTTCGTGACTTTAATCTTCCGAATCCTGGTCATCTATCCTGGTATGTCATTATTAGCGGTTAGGGTAGTGTTGACGGCAAAAGCTAACCTTCTTCGCCAGTTTTGAACACGAGGTTGTCCCGGAGCCAGGTAATTAGCATCAGGACAAAGAGACGCATGGGTACTAATATTGATTTGCTCCGTAAAGGTAATCGAGGACAACTTAAGAGAAATAACGATTTCTTCAGTGGTGACCCTGCCGTGCTGAAGGAGGAGGTGGTTTTGGTTCGTCAACTAACGGACTGGCGAAGGTCTAGTCTGGTGAAATCTTCGCGGTAGGACTGCCAGGATCTCCCGTCCACGACCACGCAACAGGAGACTTCATGGACGTCCAAAATAGATTAAGGTAAGACGACTTTTGATCACTACTACTGTGAGTCTCAAAGTGCGTCTATTGGCTTTTTTCCAAATTTTAGATTACTTTTTAACGAAGTTAACTGTTGAATGGTGAAATCTGTGAATTGATGGTGGACGGGTGAGAGGAAAAAACGTTATTATTAATATCTAAATTACCGAACTAAAATAAAGTTAAATAAAGTAAATTCTAAAAGTTAAATAGTAGTTGTAGGTTTGAGGCCTTAGGATTGGAAATCCTTAAATAGTAGTTGTAGGTTTGAGGCCTGGTAAAGGTTTGGTTTGTGTTGTAGGTTTAAGGCCTGGTATAGAGCTACGCGGTGTGTTTTCACTTTAAAAGCCGTAAAAGGTCCGTAGTAGTATCTCCCAGAGACGCGGACGCGCGTCTTAAAATCAAGCGGTCGAAATAAGATCGTAAACAGATTTGGGGGCTGTTTGAAATACTTCGGTTGGAGGCCAAAGGATAAATAAGATCCTTAAATTCCATTAATTGGCGAAATAGTGGCGAAATATATATAAATAATTTGGTGAGTTAATGTTCGGTTTTTTGTGACTATAAAGTATACGAGGTAGTTGTAGTAAGGATAATTTGGGTGCAGGGAACAGTTATATGGAGGTAAGAAAATGTTGGAATTACTAAGGAGAAGGATGGGGGATGGTCAGTAAGGCGTCGCCTCTTTTGAAAAAGATGGCGGGAAAAGGCAGGAACAAAACAATCGAGGCCTGTGCACAACTGAGGAAACGAATGGAACCAGTCCTGGTACTGGCCACACCACAATGGCTGAAAAAAACAGGAAGATTTTTCCCCCACTGCGGGGGGCGGGACTCAAAAGCCCCTCCTAAGAGGAGTAGCTCCCGCCTTGGCCCCAATGGCCCCTCCTTCATACGAACTGGGTCTTTGCTAGTATTATTTTAATCTAGAGTAAGTTCGATTTTAAAATAGAGTAGCAAAGTAAAGTAAAATAAGAGAAAATGCCTTACACAGGAAAGTCTGTGTATGTTAAGGAGTGCCTTGCTCAAGAGTACAAGAAAAACAGTGCTCAAGCATGATACAGTGTTGGAAAAATCCAAAGTTAAGTATGTTAATCATACAAATTAAGAGAGAATTTCACAGTGCAAGTAAATGTACATTGAGACTGTAAATGACTTTAGGTCTAGATGTCTCACAGTAGATGCAAATGTTACTTAAACTTAGAGAAAACAATTGGAATTGGCCATATTAAAATAGTTGAAGACTTGAAAATATGTAACCAAACATTAGGTTAATTCTTGTCAACATGTAATGCATGTGAAAAGTAGAGCAGAGTAGAAACATTACTAAAGAGTAATAAAAAGATAAGAGGGGAGTATTGTAAATGGATCTCCTGACCATGAGGGCGGAGAATAAGCCATTTTAAAAGACGGAAATGTGACTTTCGATCAGGCTTGATCACCCTAATCGAAACTTACGTTTTATTGTCTAATCTATTTAGATAAGGGTTATTTATTGGCGGGGGCCAGTTATGAAAAAGCATATTGTTCAAACCCCAGTAAGTGCAGGGGACCCGGTCCCAGTGGCCTATAAACCACTGAGTAGTTTATCATGTTATGATATCTGTGAATATTCTATTGGCCAAAATGCAAATGAGCTTTTGTATCGCCAGGTTAGATATTTGTGGTGATGGGATTATTGTGAAATTCTGGTGTCTTGTCTTGTCTCGTTGTCATATGTGTTTATTGTGGAGTGACGAGTGTGTGACGAGTGTGGAGTTTGTGGGGACAAATGAGGTTGAATGAAAATGTTGTGTAACAGAAAGCCAATGTTTCAAATTCACAGACATTGCTTAAACGCTATGAAAGTATTTTTTGTGTCATAGGCTTCAGCAATGCAAGTCAACATTGGTTTCCACTTACATTTAGAAATGTAAGAAAAAATGTAGCATCATTTTGAACATAGTTGCCTGGTGCCAAACCCAGGGAAAAGTGCTGAAAAATTGTGTAGCTTATGCAGTTATGAGGAAAAGTTATGAAATAAGGAAGTTGCTTGCTCAGAAGAAAATCTGTGCATGTGAAAGTTTAGCATAGAATTGCTATTTTGAAATATCCAAATTTAACTAAAGTGTGATAGAGGCTATTTTTATTTTTTGTGTGTCTGTGGTGAATAGAACATTTTAGGCCCCTGAAAGAGAGGTTACTGAAAAATTAGAATCTCTCTCTCCACTGTGGTGACATGGAATGAAAACAAAAGTGTTTATAGGTTATAATTTTGGATGCATTGATTTGGAGTACAGACCGATATCCATTTAAAGTTTTTTTGTTTAGGCACCGTCTTGGATGCATTACTAAAAGTTATGAAGAAGCAATATGCAAAATTTTGAATTGTTATTTTTAGGAGACCAAATAAACAGATTTAATAAATTAATGAATACATTTATGGTACATAATATGAGGTACGCCATTGACCAGAAGTGAGAGCAAGCTGAATTAAAAATAAAGAAAATTAAGTGCAACTTTTAAAGATGAAGCTTAAAGAAGTAAGCAACAAAATTTAATAAAGAAAAATCTAAAAAGTTTACCTAAATGTGGAGCGATTTATGGTTGTGGTGGTTTTGATGATAATTGTGGTTAAGGTGTTTTCAGACGGCGATCCAGAACCAAAATTGGACCAGCAACGTTCGAGAACGAGGCGGTTGCAAAAATGCTCCTGGTGGGTGTACAGGTAGAACTGTTACCAGTGAACAGACATCTCTCTTGGCATGTTGGTGCAGACAGGTGAAAAACATCTGAACTATAAGATTGTTACCTGACACCACATTAGTGGGCTTCTTGGAAGAACCACAGAGTCTGTGAGCTGCCACCTAACCAGTGCCTATGATCTCGCAGGACGGACTCTAGCATCCATATGCACTAGAGCCCTTCAGATTCCTGTTCCTGTCCTCAGATATGATGGACATGGCTGTCTTGAGTCATCCGTAAGACAGTGGTTGCTGGCGCTTGAACTGGACCCACCACAAATCTTCTCTGCATACCGCCTAATCACCCGTAAACTGCTACAAACAATTTTATTATGACAAATTAAGATTTGGTATATAGAGAAGCTTTAAGGCTAACTTTAAGGGGCGTAAATGTTCCCTTAAACCAACAAAATTGCAAAAGGTAAACATGGTGTGACTGCAAATTGTTTACACCTGTATTGACAATAATATGAAATGTCTTGTTCTGATTCTCCTTTGCTCTCTCTCCTGGACAAACAGGCTAAAATTAGGCCCCATGATCAAAGCGCTGAGTGAAACAAAAGTTTTGTAACATTTTTGAATTTTTCAGATCTCCTGTACTCTTAATCTGTGTCTTATTTTTTTAGATGTTAATGCTAGACTTGTATCAATTTTTTCAAACATTACAATTCATTCCATGACATAACGGTGGAGAATCATTTTCACTAGGAAAAATATCTTAAAAAGGCACCAAATATATAGTGGTCCTTAAGACCTGATGATGCTGGCTTATTTACTAATAATTAATCAATTATCTTTGAAATTACAACTAAATTCAAAGATTAGAATACCTCAATACAAAATTTAAATGTGAAGCCTTAGAGGGCATTGTTATGTTGGAGTAATAGAACTCTATAATTATAAATTGCCTAAATGGGGGTAGTATGGGGGCTTTGGCCCTTACTCTTGCTCTGCTCTCGATACGTCAGTCCGTGAGCAGACCAACAGGTTACTCTTATGTGTTTTTACTGGCCGATTGAAGCCTAGATCCGGCTCCTTTTTGTTCTTATGGGACTAAAGAGGACCCTGATTTTGACAAGATTGTGTGTTATATTGGAACTATGTTTACTGATTTAGTTTTAAGTTTCTTTCACTCAGAATCTGAAGTCTCTGCTGTCATTCCCGGGAGCTGCCGAGAATGCTCCTTGCCAACCTTGCCTGATTCTGGGCCGAAATTGGACTGAACAGAGTTGGTCTGATTGTTTTTGGAGTTATGGCCAGGACCTGATACACGGTAGCCAAGGTCCCAGAGGAACCAGACGAGTGGTCTCACTACTATCACTAGCCCTGTTGAACCAAATTGACTCAGTAAAACCAAATAGAGTCTACAGGGACTCGCTCTGACGTTTATTAGTTTTTGTTTGTTTTTTCGTGTTGATATATGTATTGTGTTGGTTTTTGCAGATGCTGGAAGTATTTTCTCCAGTGAACTTTTGAGCTGGTTTGCTGTGTTTCCTGTTCAAGGATAGAGGTTTCATCTAAGGAAGGTTGTTTTTTACACGTTTACATGACAATTTGTTGGACTGAGTTTTTCTCAGTCCAAGAAGGGGGTGTTAATTATGGGACGATTATAATTTGGCTTATGTTGGACATGGGAAAGAACAAACGCAAATATGGTAGATATATCTAAAATATCTAAAATACAAACAAAAAGTGACAAATTGATAAATTTTATGGCAAACTACGATATAAGACATACGTTTCGGTTATAGATACATTCTCCACAAATTTAGGATTAATGAAACCTGTGTGCTTGTATCCCTGGAATTTTCCAGATAAAATTGACAACAACATTCCAATAGATAAATCAAGTTAAATAGTTAAATTTGAGTACAGCCATATTTTACAGAATTAGCTGGCATGGTCGTCCTCCGGCTCACGGTGAGCGATCTTGATGAGAATTTGTTTGTAATTTTTTGATGTCTGTTCTTTGTGTTTTTGTTACAGAACTCTGTTTTGGTTCCTTGCCTCTGTGGGTGCGGTAAGTGGTTGTAATTATGAGAATAGTTGACCCAAATGGTTAAATATGATTAAAGGTGCAAAACAAAACACACCAAACAAAACACCCCAGTGGTGAGTATATGATTATATAGCCCAGAAGCCGCACGGACGGAGGCAATAACCAGACGGCTAGTTCAAGAACGTTTCATCTGTAACTGTAATTTCATGATAAATATTCAGTTTGATTGCGATATATTAAGAGACGTTGAAAGGAGGATTGTTGGCTATTTTTATATATGTTTTTGTTATAATAGGCTTTAAGAGTAATATGACACTGTGTTGATTGTAATCTGCTGTATGGTTGTCCTTACTCTTGGGTTCCACTAGGGGCATCTATAAGTTGGGTGGCCCAGGGGGACACTGAGTGCGGGACAAGGGAAACGCCAGAAGGGGGCGGTCCCAGCCTGTACTTGAAAGGAGTACAGCAAGCTTTGAACTCAGAATGGAAAGATTTGTAAGCGAAAGTTATACCTGGGAAGAGAGAGAAAATTTTGAAACTACTCAGCAGCTGGTTGAGTATGCACAATATAAAGTGAACATGTTATTTTGGTATTATACTGTTGGAAATTGTACCTTGATTTTTGATACAGGCTGTACTTTTGTGAACTAAAAAAATATTATGGTAAATGATCTCCTAGGAGATCAGAAGGGGGCTGAAGAGATATAATATTTTATGTGAAGTTATGCCTTTTTAGCTATTTAGGAATGTTAATCAAAGTTGTACGAAGTGTTTTTGCAGTTCTTCATTACAGAGGAAAATTACAGATCTGAGGGGGGAGGTGTGAGAAAAGAACAAAAGGAAAGACCCCCTCCCAGGAAAAGAGGAAAACATGTGGGAGAGAATGAACTCATAAAATGGCCGCGGAGGGCGGAGCCAAACATCACATGACGGATCGGAAGCCAATGGAACAACGACACGTAGCTTAGGCTCAAATAATTGTGTGATGTGAAAATGTGACGTAAGCTCTAACTCCTCCCAGAGAGAGACAGTTTTTCCTGTGTGAAGGGGAAACGCTCAGAGAGGTTAGGGAGACTCGGGGAGAAACACAGAGCGCTCTGCTTAGGTGACTTGTATTAGGGAAAATAAAGCTTTCGTGACTTTAATCTTCCGAATCCTGGTCATCTATCCTGGTATGTCATTATTAGCGGTTAGGGTAGTGTTGACGGCAAAAGCTAACCTTCTTCGCCAGTTTTGAACACGAGGTTGTCCCGGAGCCAGGTAATTAGCATCAGGACAAAGAGACGCATGGGTACTAATATTGATTTGCTCCGTAAAGGTAATCGAGGACAACTTAAGAGAAATAACGATTTCTTCACAGGTTAGAAATCTCGGAGTAATCATGGACTCAGACCTGAACTTAAACAGCCACATCAAAGCAATAACATCATCAGCTTTTTACCATCTGAAGAACATTGCTAAGATCAGAGGAATAGTGTCAAAACCAGACTTAGAGAGACTCATCCATGCATTTGTCTCCAGCAGGTTAGACTACTGTAACGGCCTGCTCACTGGCCTTTCTAAACGAGCTGTTAGAGCTGCAGAACATCCAGAACGCTGCTGCTCCAGTCCTGACAAGAACCAGGAAATACGACCACTTTAGTCCAGTGCTCCGGTCTCTGCACTGGCTTCCTGTCACTCAGAGAATAGAATTTAAAACAGCTCTGCTTGTGTACAAGTCTTTTCATGGTTTAGCACCAAAGTCCATCTCTGACATGTTAGAGCCGTATGAACCATCTCGGGCCCTGAGAACTTCAGGGAGGGGTCTCCTGGTGGTTCCCAGAGTCAATAATAAACACGGTGAGGCTGCGTTTCAGTTTCATGCAGCTAAAATCTGGAACAGTCTTCATGAGGATGTGAGACAGGCCTCAACTCTGACAATGTTCAAATCCAGGCTGAAAACAGCTCTTTTTACCCGTGCATATGAAAACTGAAAGTATTTTATCTGCACTCTTGCCTTTTACTGTAACTGATTAACTTTATGTTGATGTTTTATTGATTGATTTTATCTGTTTTCTTGTAATTTCTCTTTCTGCAACTGTGAAGCACTTTGAATTGCCTTGTGTATGAATTGTGCTCTACAAATAAACTTGCCTTGCCTTACACAATGCCAAAGGGACAAAGCATTTTGGGGGCACTGACTGTTTAAATGAGAAGGAAATTTAGTTTTGACACATGAGTGAACTGTTTTGGGAGAGATATGAACTTTTGCAGGTGAACCATGGTGTTGTGCCGAACCATCCACGTTATTTTGGCAAAAGCACCAAGAGTGTTGAGAACATCCAAAGCAATTGAGACGGATCTTTGCCATTTTGGGGGCATTGACTGTTTAAATGAGAAGGAAATTTAGTTTTGAAGCATGAGTGAACTGTTTTGGGAGAGATATGATATTTTGCTGAGTGAGCTATAGTGTTGTGCTAAACTTACGACTGTTTTGTCAAATGATCTTAGAGTTTTGAGAATGTAATTTCTGTGTCAAGAAATGAGCCAAACCAATGGAGAAAAACTGTAATAAATGGCCTTTATCATGACATTATGGATGCGCAAAATGTACTTTTTGAGCTTTTGGATATGTTGTTATGGCTTTTTCAGATGAATGTGGTGTTTTTCCAACAAAGCGTAAGATGTGTCTGCAAAACGCACAAACCCACTTTAAAGCCCATAATCCAGCACCGATGTTCTGAGCAGCTCTGCGCTTCATCATATGCCATTAGCTGAAAGTGAAAGCTTGTTTTGTAACGTGTAATTCCCACTGCTGCCTGCAAAGGGCGCTCTAGGCAGACACTGAAGGCAAGGAGATAGACAGACAGACAGATAGCCTTTAAACAATAAAAACTCATGAGCAGTGTTGGGGTAACGTATTACAAAAGTTATACAAATATAATACTTTTTTCAGTAACTAAGGAATATAATATATTACTTACACAAAATACGGTAATATATCAGTCATTACATTTAAAGTAACTCGAGTTACAAGTTTTTTTTTGTATTGGTTTATTTGGTCGGGACAGTGCATGTTAATGAACATACATGGGTCTCATGCATGTAAACAAGCCACACCGGATTGTAGTCTTGGGCTAATTTGCATCCGTCGTCCCCCATGCGTACTCTCAAACACACTCTCATTCATCCTGGCCTATTGTACATGTTTTTAGTGGTAGGGGAAACCGGAGTACCCGGAGGAAACCTACACAGACACGGGGAGAACATGCAAACTCCACACAGAAAGGCCCCGTCCAGGTGGGAATCGAACCCGGACCTTCTAGCTGTGAAGCACGAGCACTAACCGCTGTGCTACTGTGTTAAGTTCATTTAAATGTATGAACGAAAAAAGTCCAAACTCCCCCAAATAAACTGCAGCACCAGATCAAGTTGGACACTGGTGAGTAAGATCTGCAGTCTGTAGTTAATGTCGTCAAAACAAAACACAAGAGAATGAGGAAAGTGAAGGAAATCTCTGACTGCACTTTTGCTCCGTGGCAGTATTACTATATTCAGTTTATATTCACCAAAAGTATCTCAAAGTAGTGTAACTCAGCTACATTTTTGAAACAGTAATATGTAATACAAACATATGACATTTTTAGAGCTGTAATCACTAATATAGAATTTATAAAAAAAATTAAGTAACTTACCCAACACTGGTAACGAGTCACTCGTATATTTCTTTCAGTAATGAGTAATCTAACGCATGACTTTTTCCAAAGTAGTAATCAGATTAAAGTTACTTTTCCTGTTACCATTATGTCATATTCCTTAGGACAAATACACATTTTCAGCATGAAGACGACTCACGACATAAACAACAATAGAGGAGAGAGATGGAAATGTAATATGGGATTTGTTGAGGTTGCTGCTAAAATGCGGTTCATTTGCATTTTGAGGAAAAGGAGGTGATGGATATAAAGTAATCTCACTCAGCTACTTTACAGATTAGTAGTTACTTTTTAAAGGAGTAATCAGAAATCAGTGATTAGATCTTTTCCAAGTAATTTGTGACAACACTGGTAACGTACAGCACTACTCGTAACATTGATCAACAGAAGAATTAATCATTCAGACGACACAAATTTAAACATCAGGTTTCTCAAGATAGAACAGAATGTATTTCCTCGATTAGACACGAAGAGTTCACTGGCACTTTTCCATTTGGGCTTTTTAAATAAAATTCTTAATGCATCATTGTCTCTGGAAGCTGGACTTTTTCAATATATTAAAATGTAATTAATATCTATACAGAGGTGCCCAAAGCAGCCAAATGAGTTGTGACGCTGTAAATCTGGATATTCTCACTGTAGAATGTGTCAAACGTTTATTATTTCGCACCAAACTCGTACATCCTTCTCCTCGGCTTCGCTCCTGTATGAAACTGTATTGTACACAGTTCCCTCTCGCAGCGAGCGTCTGACAGACACTTTCAACACGTCTCCGGCTCTCGCGGCGCACAGCGGGACGGAGACGGGAAAATCCACACGCTTTTAAACGCCGCTCCCTCGGGATCCCGCTCCAAAAACCATCTCCACCCGCGACACTGTACGTCTGCCTGATCCCACACACTGCACAGACTCCCCCACAGACGCCTGCACTCTGACCCGGCGCCATCACAGCAAATCAGGCAGAACATTGGAAAAGTTGAGCCAAGTTTCTCCATCGCCGCAGAAAGCCAATGGAGGACGAGGCACTTTGAAGATGGAGGAGAAAAGTCTACACATGTAAAGTCAATGTGGAAACTATTATCACAGTATTTAACATCTTAATGTCAGAACAAACTCTCTCTTTACAAAGCTTATTTTATATTATTTATCCAGGAAGTGACTCCAACATGTCTGTGTCGCTCCCTGGTCTTTCCCACGCTCATTCATTCACAAATACTGACATGTTTGGTATCCATGTGTAGCAGGAAAGGCTGTGACCGAGATGACGCTGTAATCCATATATGGTCATTTCCTTTGTGGGAGACAGCAGCGGCTAAAGACGGGAGGAATATACACAGGGCGCATGTGCAGACATTTTAAAGGTTTTCTCAGAGGGACTGTTTAAAGCAGTACTAAGTAACTCTTGCCCCTAGAGGCCATAAGCACAACTGCAGGTGTCGTAGCAAGTTACGATTTTTTAACTTATTAAATGTCTTGGAGAGTAAATACTACGCTGACAGAAAAGGTGAAGGGACAGAGGGGTGTTGTACATCCAGTTATAGAATGGGAATATTTCTTTTTTACTCAAACTTGGCTGTAAATACTGTTTAAGTGGCGCTAGCCCGCAGTTAGCTTTGCCTGTTAGCTTCTTCTCCGTGATTCCATTAGTGTGTATTGGTTGCTCCGCCCCGGTGGCAGTCAAGTTGCAAGCATGGTTTTCTGTCCAGAGACACCAGGGGGAGATGAAAGACCCTCCAATCATCCCATTAACACTTGTATTACCCCCAGAGGGACTACGGAAAGGATTTATTAAGGTAAACACGTTACTTAGTACTGCTTTAATGTCTAATTCCGGCCTGATTTATTGAGCTGTGAACCGTGAAAAAAAAGGTAAAATGATTGCAGATTTTTTTCACTTACTCTTCAAATTGGACCTGGGAACGTCAAGGAGCGACTGAGAAGAGGACTTTGTCTGAACATGAACATGAACATGAACAGACAATAGTTCAATCAAATAAAAGGGAGCCAAAACCATAAGCAGCATTTTATACTGAATTTGGGACTGGAAGCGAATGCGGTGATGCCAGGACAGGAGTTATGTGCTGAAAGTGTTTTGTTTCTGTCAACAGCTGCATTATGAACTCCCTGCAGATGTTTTAGGGCGGCCTGGTCTATTCCAAAATAAAGGGAATTACAATAGCGTTCACGTGACATCACAACATTCTAAAAAGCCCATAGTCTTAAATTGAGGCGGAGCAACTGAAAATTCCATGGCGGTAACTATGGTAACTGCAGTAACTGACAAAATGCAGATTTTAATGTCTTTGCTTTTGGCTCATATCACAGTCATTACTGGAAGAATCCTCATGAAACAAAAACTGTCACAAAGTTCACTGTCTCCTCTTCAAGCACATGTGAACAAATGTCTGATTATTTTCCCTGAAAGGCGTCAAACAGTGGTGACAATATTCAAAAACATGAGCGTGATGTTGTCCAGTAGAAAGGACTTTCAGACATAAAAATTATATCACAGGTTTCTGAATCCAATCACTGTCAAATACTGATGAGCAAAAGCATTTGTCAATTTTAGTTTAGGAGATTTCTTACAAAAACGGTATTTCTCCCATAGAGTTGTATCGACCCCTGCCCTCCACCTGACATTATGACATCATCACATTCTAAATCGTGAACGCCACCGATAGTCCAGGCTGTGATGAACATGTGCACCACTCTCTCAAAGTCCTGGGCAGGAAAGGAAGTTAAAAAACTACTTGAAAAAGTACAGTTACTTTAAAAAGTTACTTAAAGTGCATATGACTGAATGGTTTTAATGCTTTTGAAAATATGACTTAGATGGATAACATCTGTTGTAAGTAATAATGATCATTTTATTTCAGTATTGAGCAGCTGTTTTAATGAAGAAATGTTGGGCAGAAAAAGTTATTTTATTTGAGTTTTTAAGCTGCTGACAGGAAGTGACATAGATAAAGGTAAAGTTCAGAGCAGTTTGACTTGATCTTATTTAACAATCTTTTGAGGAGAACCGTACAGTGTTTTACATTATAACAAATCTAATTCTTATTTGGATCGAGGCTTGTCATCCCAGGGCGATGGTGGATCCCGACACTGTACTGTAGAAAACACTCCAGCAAATCTCTGAACTTCATCACAGAGAAGTTATGCAGAACATGAAACCGTGGACGAGGATCCGCCGAGGCCGAGGCGAGAGCTTTGTTTTCCCCACGCAGTCCTCTCTGATGGAATGATCCCGGTGATTACAGCGATCAGAGGCGTGAGGACGGAGACGGTTTACAGAGCGAGTCCGGAGCTGCAGACTCATGCAGAGGGAGTTGGCGCAGAGTTTCATCATCATCATTCTTCTTCTTCAGGCCCGGTGTGACAGAGCGGAGGTTTGTAACAGTGTGCGGCTGATGGAAAAGGTGCAGAACAGAAGAGCTCATATACATCAGCCTGTGTGAGTCACTGTGGGCTCTTTCTCCAGGCCTCCAGCCCCGGAGTGACTGGTCAAGTGGTACAAATGCCGTGGTCTGTGACGTGTGTGAGGAGTCAGAGCCTGTAAGGTTTAAAAATGTAAAGTGTCATGACTGGAGTAGATCAGCTGCAGTTTATGATTCCCAGAGAAGAGCTGCTGAAAAGTAGTGATGGACAGAGCAGATGTGGACCCTCTCTGGAATCGCCTCATTCCTGCGAAGGAAAGGTCTGTCTGAAACCGGCCCAGCAGCAGGTTTATCACATCATAATAATAGTACAATGCTTCTTTCCTTTATGTAACGGTAAAATGTCAATATGATCTTGTTGTATTGCTGAAAGAAGAACTGAATGTAATTCATAGGCAAGTGCACGCATGTTACTGTGTGTATACTTGCGTATGGAAACAAAAATAATTCTGAATTGTCTTGCTGTTGAAAAAAGAAAAAAAAAAAGCCTAAATGTTACCACTGAATATGTACAGCGCGAGGGTGATTAATAATGATGAATGAGGGGTAGGCACACATAAGCTCAGCTTCAGCCTACAGCACTCCTTTTGAGCTTTACTGTGATGAAATGTTTAATTACTGTGAAAATATGAATGTAAACAGCTCAAATAAACAGCTCAATCAATCAATAATAATAATAATAATAATAATAATAATAATAATAATAACGCATCGGTTTTATATAGCACTTTTCTGGACACTCAAAGACACTTTACATAGCATTATCACTCCATACTTGGTGGTAGTATTGTACTATTGTAGCCACAGCTGCCCTGGGGTCGACTGACAGAACTGAGACTACTGCGCCATCGGCCTCTCGGACCACGACTCACAGACCACATTCACCACAGGCTCCCAAACGGTCTCCCATCCAAGTACTGACCGGGCTCTTCCTGCTGAGCTTTGAGGTCTGACAGGATCGGGCCGAGCAAAGGCGATAATGGAGCAACATGAAGACCTTTATTTAACCAGGAAAGTCCCACTGAGATTAAGAATCTCTTTTCAGGAGAGTCCTGGCCCCAGAGTGGAACCTATTGTACATGTTTTAGTGGTAGGGGAAACCTACACAGATACAGGGAGAACATGCAGAAAGGGAATCGAACCCGGAACCTTCTTGCTGTGAAGCACGAGCGCTAACCACTGCGCCACCGAGCCGAAGAAGCAAATTAAAGAAGCAAGAGCAGGAGGCCCAGCCCACCTAAGAGGGATAACCACGAGGTCAATCCTACCAGCGCACGCCCACATCTGGCCATCGGAGCTACTGAACCCACGAGAACAGAGCCGTGGACGCCATGGCCTGGTGCGCGTTGAGGCTGTCAACCACCCGAGAGGCTAAAATAAACCTGCGGCTACAACAAAAGCTAATAATGAGGGAATGAGTGAGATTATACTTAAAGGCAAACATGTTGCGTCGTAAATTCAGTCTGTGCTCTCCTAATGTTCAGAGCCTTTTGTTCCCCACTGTACACTGCCCCCTTATGGTGGAACTATATATAGTTGCACCATCCATAGACTGACTGTGGCCTATAACGACACCTTCACTGTTGTCTCAGTTTGCAGTTTTGTTTTATTTCTATATGGACCTTTATCCGAGTCTGTACTAAACCCGTCTGTTCTCGACCTTCACCTCTCGCTCCGCTTCACTGCTCGCTGCGTCAGACGTGGCTTCACCTCTGGCTCTGACTCCGTCTGACCGGAGCTAAAACAGAGCTGACGCACTCTGGCCTCTGAATGTTTAACGGCGGCCGGTGGATGTGTCTGCGCAGACGGAGGAAAGGGCAAAACACTGGTTAATTCATAAATCTTCCCTCATTGGGAGAAAGCTAAGGGCATTCACTGTATTACGTCTCTTAAACTCAGGGGTTTGAAGCTTCGCTCGTCAAATATGCAGCTTTTCAAAAAGTGTTTGAAATGCTGTGGATTATGAACCCGCTTTAGGGCATTTTATGTCTTAATGTGTTTCCGGCACTAAACCCTCACATTTATTAAGGCGAGACCAGTGACGTGAACAGACATTTTGAGGGGCAGGTGCTCAACCAAGACAAAAGGGCAACATTTTGATTTAGATTTTTTTTTACTAGTATCACTAACAGACAATGATTAATACAGCAACATGCAATGTATGATGATGTGGACTAAATAATAAACTAGATAGTCCTACGTCCTCTAAAGTCTCTCACAAAGCTCTGCACTTATGATCAGCACAACTAAAAATAAATAATGCAAAGGTACAATAGCCTCCACTGAAAACATCTAGTGTGTCCATGCCATTGCTTTGTCCCATAGATCTTTGTCCATGTCAAAAATATCTGAAATAACAATAATCCACTGGGCTGTTCATGTCCCTGTGCTCCTCCCACAGAGGCACAGTGTCCAGAGCCCAGGCAACTCTCCTCCTCACCTTTCTCTCTCCTCCTCACCTTTCTCTCTCCTCCTCACCTTTCTCTCCTCCTCCCTTTCTCTCTCCTCCTCACCTTTCTCTCTCCTCCTCACCTTTCTCTCTCCTCAGCTCACACTGCTCTGGCTCTGGTCTACGCCCAGCTCTGACTTAGTCTGAGTAATACAGCCCATTTTAAGTTACTGACTTCTTACCGCTGACTTTATCCGGACGGTCTCCACACGCGGCGCTGACGTCCTCGCCTGATCGGCCCTTTCGTTTACATTCCCCTTAATAATCCAGTCATGTCGCGCTGGTTCGTACATAAAAGTTATCGAGTTTACTCAGTTTACTCCCGCGTCTTCCAGAGATGGGCTGTACCATCTTCTCACACGGGGGAGACACGGGGACACCTGCCCTTCATTGATCAGGCCACAAACCAGCTCGAGAGGCAGAGGAGGAATGAAGCGCATTGTTGAGCATTAAAACTGTATTTCAGTACACGTTCGCTCAGTAGGGCAAATATCTTACTTTTTGGGAGAAAAAAAATGGTGGTCTTTTCATGTTGGCCTTTTAGTTACAGAGATTTTGAATACTAGTTATAAGTGGAAAAATCGGTGGTGACTTCTCGCTTCAGCTCAAATAAATGATTTAAAAGAAATCATCTTTTATGGAACAAATTAAGACACTTTTATGAATGGGCTTTTCTTTATTTTCAACACTATTTCCATCGTGTGATTCTCATTGAAGACGTTAAACTATAATGAAAACGTTGTGGGTCAGTGAGAACCTGCAATGTAAAAAGTCTTGAATGAAAAGAAAAGCCATAAAAAAGCTTAAACTGTAGGTGTAGAAAACAGTGTCAGTTTTGGTTCTGGAATAAGGCGGCTCTGGCTCGGGTCCAGTGTCACAAGAGCCAAGAAGAAGCTCCAGTGAACAGAAGCGAAACGTCCTCAACTAAACCCGGTCCAGTCGATGATTAAAGCCACCAGACTCACAGTTTAGCAGCAGTGTCTCTCCTTCAGAGCAAGCTGTAGCTAATTCCGTCTAAGTGCTCCCTGTTTGAGGTACAGGCCCCAGTTAGACTTCACCATAAACAGCCACCGATGTATTGTTCCAGCGCTGGCAGAGGAATCGCTCTCTTTGTTTTTACAGTTACTGCGTTTGAACTTAATTAGTGCGAGTTGGAGGCTTCGTGTAAACAACAGCTGCGATCCGTGTCCTCCGGGAGACGCTTTGTGAATGAGCCGTTCTGTTGTGAGACTGAAAACTGTTCATTTAGGCTGAAATGTACAGTAATATAACCCACTGCTGCATGCTGGGTACAGGGAGGATGGAGGTTTATGATTGCTACAGTAAATGTGGGGGTTTAGGACACAGACCTCTGGGATCTGCTTTATGACGTCTTCTTTCCCACATTCATAATCTGAGGCTGCTGCGTCTCCACAGTCTGCAGTTCTTCAAATGAAATGGATCTTATAAACCAGGGGAAGGCAAGTATGCGCTCGATGGTGGTGATAAGCTACAGCTGCCCTGGGGTAGACTGACAGAAGAGAGGCTACTGTGCCATCGGCCCCTCCGACCACCACCACTCACACATTACATCCACCCAGGCTTCCTGGTGTTACCAAACGGGTCTCCCATCCAAGTACTGACCAGGCCCTTCCTGCTTAGCTTCAGAGATCAATCAATCAATCAATCAAACTTTATTTATAAGTGCTTTACAGATTACAACATTTAAATCAAGTATCCGGGCAAACATAATGTCCAAATAAGCGTCAGCAGTGGGTGGTGACGAGCGGCGTGGGTGTCCCCTGTCCTTAGACTCTCCAGCACGGCAAGGAAAAAAAAAAAACCCGGTGGGAGAAACGAGAAACCTCGGGGAGAACCACAGAAGCTGGAAAGATCCACTCCCATGGACGGACAGGCTATAGAGACCCAGGGCCGATGGGATCCCCTCAGCAGAAGGGCCAGGATCGAGACCATCCAGTCCTTGTTGTCAATCCAGTAGGCAGGGTTCCTCCGTTCAGCCGGGTTCCTCCATTCGATCTAGACAGGCACTCCCGAGGGGGACAGGAGACACCATGTGAATAGTAATGAACAGACTACAGATAGGATAAATATTGTATCATAATAAGACAAAGTTTGCAGTAAGAAGAAGAAGAGGATATCTGACCGATTAGTTAGAGAAACACTCCCACAACCGATCTTTGAACAGCCAGACCTGACATAACATCAGTCACAATGATCAGTTTTAAAGTCATGAAACAACTAAAAAAAGATCAAAACAGTATCAATGAAATATGTGGTGTTTCCATTTGAGCACATTGCACTGGGTTAAAAGTCACAAGATGGCCGCCAGAATTTTCTATACTTTTGTCTTTTCAGACTTGGTCACAAAAGTATATGGGCCGGTTCAGGGGAGTCCTCCGGTCACGCTGATGTGTGTGCCCGGCATGTGCGACTCTTTGTCGGAGAGTTATAAATGTTTTAAGCCCAAAGTACGGCTTCAGCACCACGGAGAGCTCCCCGAAGTGAGGCCCTGTGGGCTCCAAAACCTCAGAAATAATGGGTGAAAATGACTTTTAATCCAAATAAAAAGTATCCAGGAGTGTAGAAGGAAGCCCCCGCACACACCGATGCCAAAAGCGGGCCGATCCGACACTGTTTAAGGGATTTTTAAAACGGTTTAAGTAGGCAGAGTCTCTGGGTTACAATTTCCCTTTCCCCGCTCAGTCAAAAATGTATATGGGCTGGTAGAGGACGATGTAACAATGTGTAATAACTCATACCTATGCAGTACATACACAATGGAATAATGTGTATTAGTGCTTTGGAGGTACATAATGTAATAAGACATAAGACATAAGGGTTAGGGTTTAAAGAGCTATTTTAGGATTTTTGACATTGGGCCTCATTTCCTAGTTATCCAGAGTGTTGTTGATTTCTGGAGATTGCTAGGCTAGCACATTTCTACAGTAACAGCTTCTGCATTAAAAACAGTCTGACTCACTCCACAGTGCACCTGAGGTAAATCACTTATAACACCAGACTAACCATATAAATGTCTGTGTTAATAGAATAATGTTTGAAATATAACTGACCTTGTATCACATGAATTACCGCATTTTGAGGGACTATTTTCTCGCAGATCACTCCGCCGCTGCGTTAGCTTACAGCCACGAAGCTGATGCTGCTCAAATATTTTAAAGGATCTGTATCATGCTATTTTAGCCATTCCAAAGTAAAGTATAGGCATATATATGATATATTGTACCTCTATCACTATGGAGTACTCATTTTTGAGAGAAATATAAGTATTTTTGGGGGATATTTTCCCTACCCGGAAGACAAGACGCTTCGATTCAGTTAACTCCGCCCCTCTCTCCGCTCATTCCACATTGCAGTATTATAAATATAAATATTGCTGCAAAAAGTGAAGTTACTTCACATAATGCAGTTATAAGGAGTTGACATGTGCAACACAGTTTCATAAATGGCTAACACACACGCTAACACACACGCTAACACACACACGCTAACACACACGCTAACACACACGCTAACACACACGCTAACACGCGTTTTGATTGACTCACCGCTCAGCCTGGCCTCCCCATCGTCGGGTGTTTACGTTATGGCCCTCGTGTTGGTTATAAAAGTTAATCCACTTTGATTCTGGCCAAGGTTTACCAAGCATCCATCAGGTGGTTGATATAATAGCTTAATCCCGGAAAGAAATTCCAACTTCTGGCGAGTGCACTCTTCTTTAGGAAGGTTGAATAGTCCTGTTCCTCTCGTAGCCAAACGCGCATCCGTGACATTATCGGTAAGAAAAAAGAACAGGCGTGTCCAGAGTAGGTTAGAAAGAGCTCAGTCTTCAAAACAACACTTATGCTCAGATCCATGGCTCCTCCAGCCGTGGGTGCGCTTGATTAGCGTCGTGGGACAGCACAGACGCTTCGGAGAGTTGCTGTTTTTTTTTTTTTTTTTTTTTTTTTTCCAAAAAAAAAAAAAAAAAAAAGTTTTATAAATAAAAATCAGGCCGTAAGGCATTACATTACAGACATAGAGCACTTCCGTTCCTTTGTGACGACACAACTGAACAGCTCAGTGGTTTACCAGGAGAGGGTGGAGCAGCTGCTCAGAGAGCAGGATTCAGGAGGATTACTTAGAACTGCGTGAATGAAGCCAAAAACCGCTCTGGGGGTGTTTTTGATAAGGAAATAGCAAAACAACATGACTAAAAACTCAAAAAAGTCGATTTTGCATGATATAGGACCTTTAAATGATTCTATTAACACAGACATTTATATGGTTAGTCTGGTGTTATAAGTGATTTACCTCAGGTGCACTGTGGAGTGGGTCACACTGTTTTTAATGCAGGCTAACTGATACCATAGAAATGCTTTAGCCTTGCCCTAGCCTAGCGCCACTAGACTCTTCAAATATAAGAACTGCATGAATTTAAGAAAAAAATATCTCCAGACATCAACAACACTCTGGATAACTAGGAAATGAGGCCCAATGTCAAAAATCCTGAAATATCCCTTTAAGCACTAACCTTATTACATGATGTACCTCCAAAGTACTAATACACATTATTCCATTGTGTATGTACTGCATAGGTACAAGGTACACATGGTTACATAGCTCATTACATTGTACTAAGTTTAGTTTACAGTGTATCAAGGTAGTGTAAAATAAAGTGAGTGTTTTCAGTGTCCTCCCAGTGACTCGTCGGGAAAACGCTGCTCTTGCCATTCATTCCATATATATCCATATAAGTATTTCAGCGGCGAATATAAGACAACAGCAGCTAATGTGTAATTAAGCGCAGCTGCAGTCATTTACTGAGGGCGCGTCCAGCCGAGCCGCTAACGACCGGCAGAGATAATTAAGAACGCAAAAAAAACCTCACACCTCAGCAACTCTCGAATGCACCGCGTCCCCTTCGCTGACCACAATGTTAAATATATTTCAAAACATTACGAGGAAACGCGGAGCTGAGCCAGAACGCCGCAGGACACGGGGAGGAAAGTTTCACAAGGTTATTGAGAGAGCACGACGTCTGAAGAAAGGAAATTTGAGGGCAAAAATGACTGACAACTGCGTGAGAAATCAATGTTTTCACTTAGCGTTAGATCTTCATTACTTTCCCCGTGAAGCTCCAAAGTTCAGCGCGGATTAAAAAAGGCTAAAGAGACGCTTGACACCGGCCCAAAATGGAGATCGACTTTTCCCGACCTCCTTTTTAAACGTCGATGAAAACGTCGGCGTTAAAACCGCGCTGAAGCAGATGGATAGATCACTGTCATATTATCCCCATAACGGCAGAAACAGACTCAGAGCGATGGAGCGACGAGGAGAGAGGGAGGGAGGGGGAGGTGAAGAAGGATTTGAGTTTTTCTGCATTGATTGAGCTAAAGTCTGGAGAACAAGTCGATACTCGTCATAGAAAAGTGAAAGTGAGGCCGAATGAAGTGGAAGTGTCTGATGTGGGTCAAAGAAGAGGTTTGTGCCCGTCCTAAACCTGGATAAATGGGAGGCGCCGAGAAGAAAGAAGAGCATCTGAGGATGAAGAAGAACAAATATGTTAGAGACTCATTGGTAATATCAGAACATGGTGTTTGAAGATTGTTGATTGTAGACCAGGGCCCCGAAACGAGGTCTAACACCAAACCGGATGTGCGTCAGCGTCTGCCATGATAAGAAGCGTCCGAATTGGGTTGTCGGTTAGGAAGGAGTTAGGGAAAGTGGCCTGTATGCTAACTATCATAGCCACTTTAGCATAGGGACCTCTGATGCTAACTATCATAGCCACTTTAGCAAAGGGACCTCTGATGCTAACTATCATAGCCACTTAGCATAGGGACCTCTGATGCTAACTATCATAACTATCAAAATAAGATTCTGCACAAGCCAAACTTTATAAAAGTGACTTCATACATGTTGTCGTCCCCACAGCTCAGTCACATGGTTTTAAAGAGCCTCCTCAGTAAATGGCCTAAATGAAGCAGTTTGTGCTTTTGCTTCATTTAGTAGAAACTTAAGCCACATGGCTAATTTGCATACTGTAGCTTTATGAACAGCTGTTGAGATAAAATAAAGGGAAATGTGAAGGATCATTTGGATTTTTTTTCCTCCTTAAATGTCTTTATTTGGACACTATGTTGTTGTTGGACAATATACAGTAGGGGGCGGTATGCGCTTTTGTTTGGCCTGCACTGAACTTTAAAGAAGAAGAAGAACAGCTGTTGGTGATGTCACTTCCCCTTCCCCTGGGTAAGGACGGTGGAATTGGGCAAATGCTGCTGAAGCTCTAGTTCACTAACTGCATAGAGATCTAACAGTTGACCCCATGAAAGGTTAAGGATTAGTTGCTATTGTTAGGACTTAGAGGCTACAATTGATGGTTTTGGACGCAGCCCAGGACTGTGGGAAACCAAACCACAAGGGGCTGAGTTTTTTTTTTCCTGCTTTGGTCCTTCGCCGTTTGAGTGACAGACTTGTTCGCCAATCAGAATGATCGAGCCTCGCTGCCTTTGTGAGCTGCCCAATCAGAAGTGACTCCTCTGTAACAGCGCTGTAAGGCCAGGCATGTTTATTTAAACCGCGCTTTTCCTACACAAGGCGTCTCAATGACAAAAGGAGATATGCGAAATATCAATCAGGTTAAGTTAAAGCAAAGCACATACATAAAAACATCAGACATGGGAAATACACAGTACACGCGGTCACGTGTTGGGACCAGAAGACGACCGGCCATTGACCAGGGGGCGGGCTGAGGAAACGTGGTTAGGGAGGGGTATGTGTGTGCAGTTGTTTACAATCCGAAAGTCAGTGTTATGCAAAAGTGAAGGAGCTCAGTCCGTATCAGGTTTAGCTCCGTGGCTCAGCCTTGAAGGGAAGTGTTGACAGCGTAGGAGAGATAAAAGGTCCAGCTGCTTTAACCTCCTCTCTTAGAATTATTCCAGAATAGTTCATAACATATAATGAATGAGCTTTTTCCTTGGTCTCAGCATTAGTTCAGTTCTCCAGAGCGGGTAGTTTCCTTCACAGTTCATCCGTTTTCCCTTTTACTACAACTATTCTCAGCGTTAGTAACAAAGAACGAGTTTCTCACGACCTGTGGGCTAATTGTAACTGTAACATCTTTACAGACGGTTTTTGATGTAAAAATGAGGCGGATTTTCATAAAACAAGAAGCATTTTGCAGCTCGTGATTCAGAGAACACTTTCATGCAGCTGAACAGAGTGAAGAGTGTCGGAGATCATAAATGCCTCTTTACCTCTTAATGAGCACCAGGACGTTTAACAGCAGTTTTAGGAGTTATATGTAGCTCAATGACATGAAACATTGAACATATGCCGTATATAAAATGTAAAATCGCAAATACAATCGCAATATTTGTCAGAAAAATCACATTCAGGTGTTTCGTCAGAATCGGCCTCTTATAAACCAAAACACTTCCCACAGATCTGTCCATTGGAAACATTTGATTTAATTACAGTGAACATACTGTACATCAATACGACCTCAGGCTTTGCTGGAATTTTCATTTCTTCCCATCTCAAAAGTTGCATAACTCGCCTCCAAATGCCTCCTCTAAATTAAAAAGTCTGTATAAACCTGCAGAATCCGTGGCCGGAGCCGTTTTTATTGCTCGGGGCTGATTCTGTGCATACGCTCCGTCACACAGACGCAGATACAGTTCTCTCTGTATCTGAGCTCATCTGAGAGGAAAATCTGCCCAATAACCGCTTTATTTACCTTCTTCCTCCTCTGCGCTCAGAGCCCAGAGCAGCAGGTGGAGGAGGCACTTATTAAAAACTGTTTCTCTGGTCGCGCTGCAGTGAGGGTTTATTGCTGTAGATTTGAGGAAGATCTTTTCTCACGAGCGACGGCGAATATAAAGGAGAGCGAGAAGAAAATGGTTATATAACAGTGAGAGAAATGAATCTGTGAGTCGAAATAAAGAAATTAAACAGGTTTCTTTCCGTCCATATGTTTTCAGCTCCTGTTGACTATAACAGCTACAGTATCAGTGTGGGTCAAAGTGCAGAAATTAAATGTCAAAACCCAAAGTTTAGTTTCGAGCGTGTCAAGTCAAGAATAATTTTAACCATTGCATGTAAATAACTTATATTTGAGCAGCATCAGCTTCGTGGCTGTAAGCTAACGCAGCGGCGGAGTGATCTGCGAGAAAAGAGTCCCTCAAAATGCGGTAATTCATGTGATACAAGGTCAGTTATATTTCAAAAATGATTCTATTAAATAAATAACAGCAAATATATTGAGGTATTCAGTTTTGTCAATATGACCCCCATTCTTAAAGGGATATTTCAGGATTTTTGACATTGGGCCTCATTTCCTAGTTATCCAGAGTGTTGTTGATGTCTGGAGATATTTTTTTCTTAAATTCATGCAGTTCTTATATTTGAAGAGTCTAGTGGCGCTAGGCTAGGGCAAGGCTAAAGCATTTCTATGGTATCAGTTAGCCTGCATTAAAAACAGTCTGACCCACTCCACAGTGCACCTGAGGTAAATCACTTATAACACCAGACTAACCATATAAATGTCTGTGTTAATAGAATCATTTAAAATAACTTATATTTGAGCAGCATCAGCTTCGTGGCTGTAAGCTAACGCAGTGGCGGAGTGATCTGCGAGAAAATAGTCCCTCAAAATGCGGTAATTCATGTGATACAAGGTCAGTTATATTTCAAACATTATTCTATTAACACAGACATTTATATGGTTAGTCTGGTGTTATAAGTGATTTACCTCAGGTGCACTGTGGAGTGGGTCACACTGTTTTTAATGCAGGCTAACTGATACCATAGAAATGCTTTAGCCTTGCCCTAGCCTAGCGCCACTAGACTCTTCAAATATAAGAACTGCATGAATTTAAGAAAAAATATCTCCAGACATCAACAACACTCTGGATAACTAGGAAATGAGGCCCAATGTCAAAAATCCCGAAATATCCCTTTAAAGGCCTTCATTTTGGCATAATTCATTTAATTACGTTTTTACTCATTAAACTAAGGTTCTTAAAATCTCAACATTCACCAATGCGAGAAAAATCCACGTTTTCTCCTGCAGCGTCTCGCCTTGAATAAACAAAGTCACTGTTTTTGACAAAGCGCTCGCACCTCTGTCCTCTCACAGCGCTCACTTTACACCTGTCTGTTCATTAACACTGTGGTAATGGGTTCAGAGAGCGCCCCCTGCAGGTGTGAGCTCCACCTGGGCCCGTGACGACGTGAGCTTTTGGCGAAGCTTCACCGCGCCCAGAGGTGACCTTGTCGGTGTTTACGATGGAGATAATGCCGTCAACGCGCCGGGTCACGTGACACGTCCCCCTCTGCGGTCATGTGACACCTCAGAGTTTCCCGCCGCGGTCGATGGGACGGCGTCGGTCCGAGAGCAGCGAGGGTTTTTCACACTTCGCTCACACAAACAGAAGACGCTGAGATCAAGGTGAAAAGAGACGCTTTACGCTGTTGTTTAAAGTAACAAAGGAGCTTTACTATACAGCGCTGTACTTTTTAAGGATCCGGGCAACTTTACTCGTTTACCTCAGAGCAGCTGTGGCTTCGTCAGTTCACCACCTTTTTTATATCGAGGGCTGGAAATTGCGTCAAGCATGGAGGGCCAAGGATCAGTGTTCTATGCCATCAAACATTCAACTGGGTGCATTAAAGGCCCTGTCCGAATGTAGTCAAGCTCAGGACTAATAAATCCCGCATCCAAACGAAACCGGGGATTTAGGGGTCTGTAAACAAACATTTTCCAAACTATGTTCCAGAGTGGAAACATCTCAAAACACGGTTTACGTGGCGTCTACATAACTTTCACTGAAACGATGACATCACATAGCACCAGTGTCGTGCCTGTTATTCATAATCTTTCAATCCAGTCTGTGTTTTTGGACTGACAGTGAAAGTCTGGTCACTGACAGTATTTCTGCTTTAGTCCCGTGAGTCTGAAGAACAAATTCACCGTCACCTCGTCTCTTCTGTAGATCGAACATCCAGGAAGCAGGTTATTTTTCACGGCCTGTTACTGTTACACTGCACAAATCTGGCCTTTATGGCAGAGAAGCCAAACATGTGGACGGAGGTGCTTTGGTCAGACCAAAATCGCTTGTTCTAACCACTCTGCCATAAAGGCCAGATTTGTGCAGTGTACGACTAATAGTAGTTCTGTGGACAGTTTCCCCCACCTGAGCTGTAGCTCTCTGCAGTTCATCCAGGGTCATCATAGGCTTCTTGTAACAGCTCTGGTCGGTCCTTGTTCGGTCAGTAAGTTTAGGAGGATGGCCGAGTCTTGGTAGGTTTGCAGTGATGCACACTCTTTCTATTCCTGGATGATGTATTTAACTGTACTTTGAGAGATGTTCAAAGCTTTGGAAATGTTTTTATAACCTAACCCAGCTGTATACTTCTCAATAACTTTATCTCGGACCTGTCTGGTGTGTTATTGGACTTCATGATGCTCTCTGTTCCCAATAGTCTCTTAACAGACCTCTGAGACCATCACAGAGCAGCTGTATTTGAACTGACATTACACACAGGTAGACTCTATTTAGACATTGGGTCAACATGTGATCATTCAGAAATCATCAGGCAACCTCTGAAGGCAATTGGTTGCACTAAAAGGAAAGGGGGGCCGGTACTTATGCACATCCCACTTTCAGTTTTTAATTGATAAAAAAACGTCCAAAATCATGTTTAAATTTAATTTAACTTCACAATTGTGTGTCGTTCACATGAAATTTCAACTCAGTATATTTATGTTTATGGACCATAGCGTGGCAAAATGCCAAAAAATAAAGGGGGGCCATGTGACTAGGGCTTTTAGAACTACAAAGTTATTTCTCAATCAATCAAAGCACTTGACAGACCAAAGTGCTTTAGTCAGACACTTTGAAACATGTAAAGGTAAAAGAATTTAGTGTCTGACTAAAAGGGCCGTGAAAGTTATAAAATGTAAAAACTCCGGCATAAACCAAATACAGCAGCTTCCTTCATCTCTGTGGCCTCTTCTGACTTTAGCAACAAAACCCACTCCATTTCGAGTCCTCGGTCCAAATACGTGCCGTCCTTGCCGTTTCATCTGTTATTTTACAGAGAAACTAGGTCTGTGTGAGTGTTTCTGTGGAGCTGGAGACGAGTGCCCTTCATGTAAATATCCCTCTGGAGATGTTCAGACCCTCCCAACGGGGCCAAAGCTCCGGCTGATTTATGGAGCGGAGAGGGCGAGGACGCCAGAGACGGGACGTGCAGGAGGAGGAAATGTGTCTCTTATTAGAGCAACACAAAGCTCACGTCGCACTAAAACATTGATATAGGAGTGTGGTGGATGTTTGCACTTTCCATTAATCAATAAATCAACACTTTACTGTCATTGTCATTAAAAACAACAATTAGAGGAATGAGGGGATTTCAATATTCAAAAGCAAACTAGACAAAAACCTTTTGAGCAAACAAATTGTGCAAATACATGCGTTTCCAATGACATCACACATAGCTCCGGCGGCCATTTTGAATACCGAAGTAGAATTATGCAGTACTACAACATGTAACAGTATCTCTACTCAGGATGAAAATGAAAGACAACTGATTGACAGTGGTATTTTTATGTTTTCGTAATCATTGCTCATGAAGAAACAGTTATGTGATATAATCAGCTAATGTGGCACAGACGTAGCAGCTCTGTCTGTGGAGCTACAGCAGGATTTACTAAAGATCTGCTTCACTCTGAAGACTAAACTAACTCATCAAAGAGAAACAGAAAAGCTTTCTGTGGGATTTTTACAGTTTGTCATGTCGACAGAGTCTCAGTCTGAGTCAGTGTTTAAAGAGTACTAAACGGCGTGCCAAAGCTTTCCCCACCCACAAACAAAAGTCAAAAATGCTGTGAAGAGGCGGTCTCTGAAGTTTGGGGGTGACATGCGGGGGGTGAGTGTGTGGGCTTTGCATTGGGCACAATCACAGCAGACTGATTACGTGGGAGGGACTTGGTTATAAACCCAGGTACAGGGGCAGGACAATGGGCAGCACCTGGTTCAGCTTCAACACGATAAACACATGTGTGGCTCACATCTATGACACTGAGGAAATACTACAGTAACAGCTCAGCTCTGACATGTTGTATCCAAGGCCAGATGTTTGTGGTTCAGGGCAAAAAAGAATCGCACAGTGAACACCAGCCATAAGACCAGAAATGTTGTACTTTTTGCAAACTGAAGAAGAAGAAGAAGAAGAAGAAGAAGAAGAAGAAGAAGAAGAAGAAGAAGAGAAGAAGAAAGAAGAAGAAGAAGAAGAAGAAGAAGAAGAAGAAGAAGAAGAAGAAGAAGAAGAAGAAGAACCTTATATAGCACCTTTCACAGACATGGTCACAAAGCGCTTTACATGAGAGCATTGACAGTCACTCCACACTCAATGGTGGTAAGCTATACATGCACACACATCATTCATCCTGGCCTATTGTACATGTTTTTAGTGGTAGGGGAAACCGGAGTACCTGAAGGAAATCTACGCAGACATGCCGCCAAATTTTGGACAAATTAGACTTAAAGCCAGTTCAAATCCATTTCAGGCCTTAATTTAGGCCAAATTCATTTCCTGACAGAGCTCTTTTATGCTCTTGCCGTCCTTGGTGAGAAGTGTTCTTTTTCTAAACACAGAAGTGATTTAAAAGTCATAACATGTAAAATGTCAGTGTCTAAAGTGGGGATAAACTCCAGCTCCAGAAGTTCAACATCCCGCTCGACTTTCTCTGCTTTTGAAGGGCGGCCGACGCGTTTCTGTAAACAGGCTTTTAAACGAACATTCCTCCGCTCCTCCTTTCACTCCACAACAAGCTTTTCTCCTCTCAGCCCATTATCAGATGCAAATACCTCGAAGGGCAACAAGCTCCGGATTAAAAAAAAAGAAAAAAGATAGACCCTATTGTGAGCCCATTCATTAGGTCCATCAAAGAGCGAGAGCCTCAAAGTGGCCATAAAATGAGTCGGCCGGGATTGCCTTTGCAGAAATAATTAACAGGCCTCCGCGTTGGAATCGATGTGCGGCGTGCGAACCTCGCCCCGGCGTAAACTCACAGAACCTATTTGTGCCTAACGCGGCCCAGTGCGCGCCTCTATTAGCCGTAAATGACAGAGCAAATTGGAAAATTAGAAGGAAAAGCCCAGGGATAATTCGGCCCAAAATGCAGAAAAAACAATTCATTAGGAGGAGGGAGACGAGGGTCCGAGCTGAAGTTCAGACGCTCCGTGAGGGTTAGTAAAGCGACAGCGGGTAATAACAGGAAATATACTGCAGTAATGTGTTTTAACAGGAAATACACTGGAGTCCTGCACAAACATTATGGCCATAAACGTGACCTTTTCCTCTAAAATGGGCCCCTGATGTGTTTCTAAACGGCTACAGAGCTGTGGGTCTCAAACTTTCCCTGGACGTCAAGGGCGTAAGAGAACGGAAAAGTTTATTCTTTAAATAATAAAGAAATAATGCGTAGAGGAAAAGGTTCTAAGTCAAGTCAGTAGGTTGGAGGAAGCACCCATTATTGAACCAGGGCAGGACGGTGCCGGAGTGGTTAGCACTCGTGCCTCCCGCCTTTCCCCTACCACTAAAAACATGTACAATAGGTTCCACTCCCCTGGAAGTGAGACTCTATTTCCTTGGTTATCCATCCATCCATTTTCTTCCACTTGTCCGTTGCCGGGTCGTGGGGGCAGCTTGGTTAAATAAAGGATAAATAAAATAAATTATATTTATTATACGGCTCTTCACAATGCAAGTAGAACGTTCCATTGACCTGAATGGGATTTCCCAACGTTCTACCGGTCAGTATTTTCTGATAGAGGACCTCTGGAAAAAATAATGACGCTGCCAATGGCAACGGAGTTCGTGCTTGTAATACAGGTCTTTCTTATCACTGCAGTGTTAGAGACACTATCTCTGTCCCCGTCCTGAGAGAGAAGTTGGGGGAATCGCTCGTGAAGTTAACGGGAGTCCGACTTTCAACTTACCCAGAGATTCACCACCATTCCTCCTCTCCAACTGCACCTTCAACTAAGTAGCTAGGCTAGCAATAAGTAGCTAGCCGTGCTGCTACTAGCCTCGCCACACTGCCTGGAATCAACAACAAACGCAGCAAACTTTTGGGAACTATTTGCCGCGGAAATCATTAAATAAACCTTTCTGCCTTCATAAAAGTGTATGAAGTTTATTTGTGTGTGTTCAGTTATCGCAAACAGCCGTATAATAAGCTGGATAATGTAGAGAACGCCGGTCATTATCGGGAAAATAAGGACCTTCAGGGCGAAACCAGACCCCACTGCTTTGCGTCGGGGTCCGGTTTGCCCTGAAGATCCTTATTTTCCCATTATCCCTTACTTAGAAAATGTGAAATGTGAGATTATAGATTATATTGATTTGAATTTGCCTGACAAAAAATAATTGAAAAATTGGTCATACAGTTTTCCTTTTTTTTTAAATTTATTTCAGGCAGTGACACAAAGGAAAACAAAGCAATAATAATCCACACAGTCACGTCATGTAAAAATTCACTTTTTACATATTAAGTGGGATTATTTTCTGCCCATTTTTGTCTGACTTGTTCAAACCATGTAAAGATCAAATCTATAATCTTATATAAAGAATATAACTGGCGGTTCATCTTACCCTCAGTAGGGCGACGGTGGCACAGTTGGTAGAGCGGGTCGTCCCATGATCAGAAGGTTGGGGGTCCAAATCCCAGCTCCTGAAGATGCTCACTCACAGTGTCTGACTCTGGTGTGTGAATGGGTGAGAGGTTCCTTGCTGTAAAGCGCTTTGGGCCTAAAGAAGGTAGAAGCGCTAAATAAGTTGAGACCATTTACCCCACTCTCCCCTCCATGTCAGGACCTGTGTCACTGTGATTAACGTCAAAACATTTCCACACAAATGCAACATTTGACTTTCAAGCACCTCCAGGACTGACCCGGGTCTAAAGGATCGATCTCTTTAGAAATCAGGTTAGAAATCTAGGAGTAATCATGGACTCAGACCTGAACTTAAACAGCCACATCAAAGCAATAACATCATCAGCTTTTTACCATCTGAAGAACATTGCTAAGATCAGAGGAATAGTGTCAAAACCAGACTTAGAGAGACTCATCCATGCATTTGTCTCCAGCAGGTTAGACTACTGTAACGGCTGCTCACTGGCCTTTCTAAACGAGCTGTTAGAGCTGCAGAACATCCAGAACCAGGAAATACGACCACATTAGTCCAGTGCTCCGGTCTCTGCACTGGCTTCCTGTCACTCAGAGAATAGAATTTAAAACAGCTCTGCTTGTTACAAGTCTTTTCATGGTTTAGCACCAAAGTCCATCTCTGACATGTTAGAGCCGTATGAACCATCTCGGGCCCTGAGAACTTCAGGGAGGGGTCTCCTGGTGGTTCCCAGAGTCAATAATAAACACGGTGAGGCTGTGTTTCAGTTTCATGCAGCTAAAACCTGGAACAGTCTTCATGAGGATGTGAGACAGGCCTCAACTCTGACAATGTTCAAATCCAGGCTGAAAACAGCTCTTTTTACCCGTGCATATGAAAACTGAAAGTATTTTGCTCTCTTGCCTTTTACTGTCATTGATTCACTTTATGTTGATGTTTTATTGATTGATTTGATCTGTTTTCTTGTAATGTTATGCAACTGTGAAGCACTTTGAATTGCCTTGTGTATGAATTGTGCTCTACAAATAAACTTGCCTTGCCTCTTCTCAGACTCAGACAAACTGAAGAGCCTCGAGAAAAGGAAATCTGCACAGACACAAGAACAGCTTCGTCCCTCGTCCTCTTTTATTAAATCGACATTTGAGTGACGTGATTAGAGCCGAGTATCGTCAGGAAATGCCACTTAAACCCCCAGCGTTTGTCTGTAATAGTTGTAATTAATTCTCCTCTCACTGTTCGCTGAGTCGATAGTGCAGCGTAAATCCACGACTTTGATCATTCACAAAACGAACCTCCAATAACTGCCTCTTAAAGTTGCTCTTTCACTTTGTATTTTATAGTTCATGGCGCTCAATGCAACAATGCTCCTCGTTTATTAGCGGCAGATTGTCTGAATGACTGACCTGCAGCAAAACTGAAGGGCGAAGCCGTTTGTTTGGCGGATCAGAAACGATAAACTGAGTGGAGTTTTTTTTTACAGCCGTTATTGGGGCATAAAGCAGGTATTGATCAGGTCTGTTCAGCTCCTGTCTGTGAAGGGAGCGGTAAAATGAGGAGGAATGAGGCGTTTAAGGTCCGTTTAACTGTCAGGAATATTTGTCTTCACCCGTCGACTTATAAATGAGGCGGGGGAAATTAAAAAAGTTTCCCTGGGTTTGACTCGACTAAAGAACAATAGACCCACCAGACGATTGTTTTGATCACACTTTCAGCTCGTTTAAAGCTGCACTTTGCAACTTTTTATGTGGAATGAACTTGATATTTGTGTATTGACCTTTCAGTGACCCAGCGGCTGTATGAGAGGTCAGCATGGCGCCTTTACTTTCCATCACAGAGGCTTCTACAAAGCTCCAGGATCAATAGTTTTGTTGGTTTTCTGGTGCGAGGCTCCGTCAGCAGCAGAGGTGGGTCGTGCTCAGTGTCGGGTTAGTTCGCAAAACCCCGCCCCAAAATGGTAATTGTCCAATCAGACATTCTAGCAACCGTTACTAAGAAGCTAGGTCCGTCATGCCGCAGACCTCCAATGCAAAACAATGGGACATACCAGGAATGAGCAGATGCACTTTTTTTTTTTTTTACTGCTAATCACCAAAAACCCACCAGAAGAAGAAGCAAAATGGTGAAGCGATCTGCCTATGGAGGATGTAAATCAGACACTAGGGACCACAAGAGTGTGTCTGGGAGAGTCCAGTTATTTCCCTTCCCAAAGCGAAAACACAACCTGAGCACTGCCTACAATGGATCAAATAATGTGGACGCCCAGCTAAATGTCTCCAAAATAAACAAGCATACATCTGCTCTAAGGTAAGGCTAGGGCCGCTAGGCTAACACCTTAGCATGCTAACATCTAGCTAGGCCTACTGACAGTCACATAATGTTACACAAACTGGAGCTGTAACTTTAACTGCGGCGGTGAACTTTTACAACCCTACAGTCTCACGTCTTTTGTCTCCCTTTATGATAAAAGTACTGTGTATTTTGTCACGGTCCTGATAACTGGCTGTAGCTGATTGTCATTGTGGCACCTGTAGGTTTAGCTAGCGTTAGCTAACTTTAGCGCACCGGAGAAATGTTCCTATTTTTAGAAATACTAAAAAAGTAAGAGGGTGCTTACATTTAAGGACGAGATCAGAAGGTTTCTCTGATGAGACCTGTCTGTGCTTTAGTGTCAATAGTCCTTTATCCTTCGTTGGATAGTTTATTATCTTGAATATATCGCTCCACTGCAGACTGTGACCCCTTTTGCCTCGATCTGGAGGATATCACGGAGGTATTGCTCCTAAAAAGGTCACTGACACGTATGGCAATCTGTTGTGCTGGTCGTATTTGACCATTTGTTTGTCGGGCGTAGGAACAGTAACTAAAGGGGAGGGGGGGCTCAGCGAAAAGTCAGTTGTACTCAGAGATCTTATTACCATGGTATAAAGTCTTTGAGAGCTCTGAACTCTGGTTTTAAGCCGGGTGGACTCTGCACGAACGATCTCTCAGTGTGGGGGAAATCTTAGGTCGTAGCTCAAATAGTGAGACAGGTCCAAAGATTTATAATAGAACGAGCTACGACCAAAGATGAGCTACGACCGACATCAGGCAGTGTCTGATATTTTGGAACACTAGTTGCAGAGTGAGCCTCCTCTCACTGCAGAGAGGATCTCTGTCAGTGTCCCGTCAACACATCAGCGCACACCGCCAGAGTCACAGCAACAGAGGCCGGACATGAGCGCGTCCATCCAGCACTTGCCTCAGCTAAACACACGTCTTCTGAAACCTGAAACTGCTACGATAAACTTTGATCGTAGCTACAATTGTCTTTTTAAAGGAACATGTTTTTCCATACTGTGAAATGATCTTACCTGAGCATAGACGAGTTGATACGTACCTGTCTGGTCTTTGTGCCAGTGGAAGAGCTTGGTCGCTTCTAACTTCACCCCCGTTTGGAACCATAGGAATATACTGGGAGAGGTCAAATGCCTCTCCCAGTATATCTTTGGTCTTTACGCGTGTCCTCAGTCACACAAAACGACCAGACAGGTACGTATCAACTCGTCTAAGCTCAGGTAAGAACATATCTCAGTGTGAAAAATGGTGGCCTGTTCCTTTAATAATAATGGATTTAATTTGTTAGGCACTTTACATTTGCACACAAATCTCAAAGGGGGGAAACAATTGGAAGAAAAATAGGGCAATAAATGTGGAAAGTGTGTTTCCTGCCCTCTTCTTGTCAGACGTTTGCAGCGCATTTCTGATGCTTTATAAAAAATATCGCTCCATCATCGTTATGGTAAAATCCCCCAAACTATTGAGTTATTAATTGTTGGTGAATATCGCTCAGCCCTATAGTCTCTAGTCTCTACTGACTGTTTTGTGTGTCCGTCTTCAGCAGACCCGGGTTTGCCGCCTCCTCCTCTCCTGTCGTTCCTGTTGGCACCGTCAGACCCTGCGGCTCTTCGGGGATCACTCCGGAGCTGCGTCCATCTGTTTGCTGCCCCTCTCCTCTGCCCCTCCTGTCCCGGGACGTGCCTTAACGAGCTCCTCGGCGCTAATGACGCTGAACCAGGGCGTGAGCGGAGAGACGAGCTGGCCCTGGGGTCAGAGCAGCAGAGACACTCGAGAGAGAAGAACGGATGAAGATGCAAACACGACGAAGGACAATCTGAAGTTTAGAGAGAAGTATTTGTATCTATTATAGTTACAGGAGATGGTCTGCAACAAAGTCAATGTACTGTTTACTGTACTGAAGTAAAAAGATCGAAGGCTCAAAACATTTTAACTGGACATGTGAAACGTCGGGCAACTATGAAATACGTCCAGTTGAAATGTTTGGAACTTTCGATCTTTTATACTGTGTTTTTGAGGATGATTTGAAAGATAAATATAACACTTTCTGCTCCACTACATTTCTATAAAGGCTCAATAAAAACTCATTGTGTCCATGTTTCAAAAGCCTAATAATGTCCACTCTATGAACAGTAGGTGGCGCTGTGCAGATGTTCTATCAATGGAACTGACTCACAAGAAATGTTTGTCTGACGGGGTAACACTTAGATTCATACGTCCTGCTTGTCTTTGTAAGTATTCATAGTTTCTACAGGTGGCAGTAACTGGACTCTTTTCTTCATTAGTCTCAAAGTGCTTTATATCAAGGAACCACTCACCCATTCACTCTCATTCACACACCAGTGTCAGCCACTGGAGGCAAGGTGGGGGAAGTGTCTTGCCCAAGGACACAACAACAGTGTGCATCTGCGGGATTCGAAGCATTGATCCTCTGGTCTAATCTGTGCCATTGTTGCCCGAGGTCAAATGTAATATTTTTAATGCTTCTATACTATAAGTTTAATGCCACAAATGCAAAACATCTGGGCATATTTAATTTCATAAGATTTGTAACCAAAACTAGACCGGACTCAGCTGAATACGGCAGTTCTTTTTTTATATAGTGTTTTTGTCAGTGAAAATAGTTGAGCAATGTCATTGTTGTGGATTCTGTCTCTGATGGACACATTTAGGTAATACTTTACATTAAGGTGTCCTCGTTAAGTATTAATAAGCATTAGTAATGTCCACACTCATCTGCTGCTCTGTGAATACACTCACGCTGTTGGTCTGTTGTCTTATCTTTGTTTAAAAGTAATCTTACGCATGCTCTTATAGTCTTATGTTTATATGGTTTATTATTCATCTAAGCTATGTTTCATGTTGCGCGATCGACCGGGAAAAAAAGTCCTAGTTGTGAACCTGTTCATACCCAGGGCAATAAAAACAATTCTGATTCTAATTCTAGGCCGTGAATAATATGTTTATTCATGGTCTACCCTAATCCTAACCTTAAACAGATTACTAATGCGTATTAATACTTCACTGTGAACTGGACTTTGCTGCATTAATTACATTTATTCTGACCATATCTCTCTCTTGTTGATGCTCTTTTGATCTGTTTTTGTAACGTCTCTTTGCTGCTGTCAAGAAAAACTGTGTTACCGTTTTTGTGCCTTAACCATAGGCTGCATCAAATGTAATGCGTTTCAATGACTTTTAATCCCCCACAGAAACACTGGTATGTTTTCACAGCAAATACTTTAGTACTTTCACTTGTGTCATAATTTGAACGACTTTTGCTTTCATTGGAGTATCTGTACTCTTACTCAAGTACTTTAACCAGCTCTATGTGTATAAAAGCAACTTGGATACAATTAAAAACTGCCAGAACATTTATACATTCTCAGAAAACAATGACAGAATGTGTTTTGGATCCAATTTGGTTTTCTCAATAAACTATCGATTAGAAAATATACAGAAAACAAGCACAAATGTCTGTAAAGCGTTTTCTCGTTCTTTTATTCTTAACAGATTAGTGGAGAAACACCACCATCTAGTGGCCAAGGCGGAAACAGCAGCTAAACCGGGGATTCTCCAACTCAGAGATATTTGAGCAGATGAAATGGTTAAAATGGGATCACAAATCACTAATAAAAAGGACTAAATATACAGAGAACACTTAAAAAACAGCAAATCTTCAACACAGAACGACAAGCCGCGACCCAGAACAGCATTGAACCCGTTATATAAAATACAGTATTTTCCTTACAGATTGTTTTTTGGAAAAGCATAAAATAAACCTTAAAAACTGAAATCACAGCAAAAACAACGAGAGAAAATAACTTTGAGAATGAACTGAGGCAAAGTCGATGCTCAATAAAGATTTGAGAATATACAAAGTATTTTTTGTTGATGTTTAAACTGTATATCACAAAAGTTGTAAAAACGACAAACATAACAAACACAAAATGGTGGAATAAAAATCTCTTCTGTACAAGTGGTCCGGCCGCAGGTCACTCCGACGGTCCGCACAGACTCGTGAGGCGATTCTGCAGAGACAAAACAAAAGGTCAGATTTCTGTTTTCTGTGCAGAGAAGTGCTGCACAATACTGGAATAAAAACGTCACCACGACCTTGGTTACAACAACTGAGCTTAGATGTTTGAATCATGATTTCAAAAACGTAAATCAAAGTAACGTCGACACTTGATCCGCTGAACTAAAGCAGGAATCAAACAGACCTGTAGCTGGCGGATGCTCCTCAGAGCCGTCTCATCGAGCAGAGACAGATCCACGGACTCCATCTGACTCGCCAAGAGCTCAATACTCTGAAACAAACAAACAATAACTGCGGTGGAAAATCTCTTTACGTTTCATCTTTCACATTATTTTCATTGTTCTCTTCCATCATCAATAAAAGGTGGAGAATAGGTTTGCAAAAGGGAGGAAAACTCACACTAAATTACTGGAAATGATCTGGAAACTTGCAATGAGACACGTTGGTTTATGTTTGTATTTAGATGCCATATAATAATGATATGGACTAAATTTAATTTGGAAATAAATCAGCTTCAAATGTAGGAGCAGTAAAATACCGTATTTCCTGAAACACAAGTCGCCCTTTTTTCATAGTTTGGCCGGGGGTGCGACTTATATCAAAATATATAATCTCACATGTTTGTTATTTTCACACTGAGAGCCGCTAGAGGGCGCTCTAGGCTTGTGTGAGAGTATCTGCTACTCCTGAACCACTGAGGATTAAAAAAATAATAAAACCGTAATCGAGCAGCAGAAAGAAAGTTTGGAGTGAGGGAGGAACTTGTGAAAAGCAGAGGACTTTTTTTAAACTCCCGATCCGATACTTTGCCACTTGCTGGCCAATATCGATCCGATACAGTCTTTTTGTATTATTATTAGGGCTGGGACTCGATTAAAAAAATTAATCTAATTAATCGCATATAAATATTTGACCTGAGAGCAGTGAGAAGTAAGTTTTGTCATAAGGATTTGTAGTATACCATTGAATAATGACTGAATACATAAGCTTAAGCAACAAAATATTGTTTATTTTTGTTCAACCAAGTCCAACAGACCAGTGCAGACCAGGCCGTTGGTTATTTTTTCAGACGTGGACTTAGTTATCCTGGTCCTTAAACCAGTCATCTGGTAGAGTGTGGGTTGGGTGTGGATCCTTGTAGTCGAAGTCGGGCTAACGTCGGGCTAGCTGCTATATGTTTAGCATTGAGGTGATACTTGAGGCTCGATGTGCTGCGGTGATATGCGAATTCCTTGTTGCATAGCTTGCACACAACCATGTTCTTATCGACGCTTCCATCCATTCGTTTTTTATAACAAAATTTCCCATCCACGCGGCCAACCAAAGAGGTCTCATCAGCTTTTGTCCATGTTCACTGTGGTTTGTTGTTGTCTGACGCTAGTTGGTGCTCCAGTATAATCGGTCCGCCTAAACTCATCCAGTGAGAAACGTTCCTCGTTGCAAAAACAAGTGCGATTAAAATGCGTGAAAGAATGTTAACGCATTATTTTTGTGTAATTAATTAATCTAAATTAACGCGTTAAAGTCCCGGCCCTAATTATTATATAATATATATCAATCTATATATTATAGCCTATGGATATTAGGCGACTGTAGTTTCACCAATTGGCTTTTTTTATAAACATGCAAGAAGTTTTGGCTTTAGCTTCAGCAGCTGCAGTTTGCAGGTTTACCACTGTGCCACGATAACCCTCAAAGCCCTGCGGTGCGGTAAACCTGCAGGCCGCAGACTCACGGCCATCTTTTGTATCGGACTCATCCAGTCATCAAATCCGATCAGATACTCTCAAAAAGCCCGGATCGGCTACTGTCAGATACTGAATTTCGGATTGGTACATCCCTAGCTGCCGGGAGAGGCTCGTCACCGGGGCAGTTACGCCTCCAGGCCCAGATAGTTGCCAAGCCGGGTACGACTTATACTCCGGAGTGACTTATATATGTTTTTTCTTCTTCTTCATTATGCATTATTTGGCTGGTGCGACTTATAGTCCAGAAAATACGGTATATATGTTTTGCTTTTTAAGTATCAATAAGAGTGTTAATAAATCCTTAACGATTCCCATCTCTAATAAAATCATCGGTTTAGTGCTGCAATGTATTTATTTTCATTCATTTAATTTATTTATTTGACCAAAACAGATACAAGAACATAAACGTACCGTAAAAGAAGCCGGTCTCATCGTGTTTAGCGCTAAATTTGCCAGATCGATGCATTTTTCATTTAGGACACATTGATCAGGATCTCAGGAAGACCAGCCAATCAGTCAATGTTTTTTTTTTACATATACTAGAGCCGTCCCTCCTCGGCCCCCCCTGTGAGTTTAAAGCTGCTGACCTTGTGGGTTTGTGGTGAAACGCTCGAGGCTTTTGATTAATTTAACCTGCGCTTTGCTTAATATTCCACAGTGAGAGAATTGATCGTATTCATTGTCCACCTGAAGCCACATAACAGCGCGGGAGGGCATCCTGGTGTGCAGTAAACACCGTGGACCATATGTATAAATCTATAAATGAGCCGCACCGGTGTAAAAGGCTCCAGGTTCAAAGCGTGTGAAAAAAGTAGCGGCTTATAGTCCGGAAATGACGGTATCTTCATAAACACCCAGAGCAGCGGGGTCGGCTCACCTCTCCGTTGCCGATGGGGACGGTGATGACGACTTCACTGTTGCCGGCGGCGACGGGCGATCCGTTCACTGAGATGCTGTAGACGCGCTCCTTGTGTCGGGGAACTCTGACGGCCGGGTCTTCGGGAGTCTGCGGGACAGGGGGACACTTCGGATTTAACAGTTATAGTCTAAAGGATTGTGTCGTCAAGTCCTGTTGCTCATGTTTTGTTCTCACCTTGGGTCAAAGCGCGGGGTGATGAGGGGAGTGGAGCCCATCATGAGCGAAGAGTCCATCATGGTCCTGGCCGGAGTCACCAGAGGCTTCCTGTTCGACCTGAAACAGTTTAGTTACATTCACAGTGGTTTACATACAACAGTTTTATGTAAGCATTTATTTGATCAACAACACTAATAAAGGCCATAAACCCAGTGCAGCCCATCGTTAAGTTGGTAAAAAGCCCACGGAGGGCGACCACATTAAAATGGTAATAAAATTATGTGGTGGTAAACAGAGGGGCAGATTTGATCAATTAAAACTCTGTAATAAAACGCATTGATGTTTCTTGTTCTATTTCAGCCCCAAAGCAAACACAGCAGGGACAACAATAGGCCACAGGATATTTAACACATGTTTGGACTATGGGTGGGAACCTCTGGGTACCTCACGATTCGATATTGTGATAATCGATATATTGCACAAAAATAACCTACGATACATCACGATAAAAAAAAACATGCTACTTTAACCTTTATTTTAACAAACTACATATTATTCATCATTTACATTTCTTTTCATGTGCTTTGTACCACTTTTATAAATGATCCCTGACTTACTCACTGAAAATGGGTCATAGATCTGTCAGTGACTTCATTTACATTTAAATAAACAAGAAACCACAGTCCTGTTTAAAAAGGAATAAATCAACCCCAAATTAATCTTCTTTATAATTATAAAAACTATCATTAAAAGTAATTTATTTGTGTGACAGTGTTTGGTCCAAGTGCTTAAAACTGCAGTGCTGCCCCCTGCTGGTCTGACTGAATTCTTGATCATTATCGGCCTCTATTGACTGAAAACAGTGGAGCACTGCTGCCTCATTAGTATGCATGACGTCATCAAAAGTATCAATATCGTAATAAAAAGTATTGGTATTGTCCCGCAAAATATCGCGATATATCGGAAAATCGATCATTGATCATCATTCAACCTCTTACTCCCCCTACAAAACTTATGTAAAAGGCTCTTTTTCCTTGTGTTGTTGCCATGTTGTCATCACTTATTAGATGTTCTTTTCATCACTTTTTTGTTGCATTTTTGTCACTTTTTTGTCTTGTTTTCATCCTTGTTTTATTCTCCAGTTGTCGCTATTTTGACGCTTTTTCCCCCAGAAGCTTTAAAACTTGAGTAAAGCCAAACTGGAGAAAATGTGCTCGTCCAGGTGGCTGTCAAGAGGTAAATATCGCGATACGATATTTTTTGCGACTTATTGTGCAGCCCTAGTGTGGATAATATGTAAATCTAAACGTGTACAATACAATTACTTTGCAACATTGAAAACTGGGGCATTGGTGGAGCACCGGGACAAAAGTGATACAACCAAAAGGACAGGTGGTTACACTAGTCCAGAGATAAGAGTCCAACAATTAGTAAATATTTAATTGTAACTATTAATTAAGAGATCTATACAAGCTTTTACTAAGTATAAAACCTGCTCATTCACTTTCGGCATAAATGTTCTCAAATCCATGTGATTCTTGTATTAGTTTTATTTTGTTCATGGTGTAACCGTCTTGTCCCAAATGTTAAAGCTCCTTTTTTTGCTTCTGCCGTTTTGAATGCTGTGTTTATATTGATGTTTTAGCTTTGTACTTAATGCAAATGACAATAAAGTTGAACCATAACATAAATAATACAAATATTGACAAAGTCTGCTTGGCCTGACCTTCTGATGGTGGAGTTCTGTTTGTTGACAGAAAGGGCCTTGGTTCTTTTCGACGTAGTGGGAGGTTTCCTAGTGGCCCTCGTCTAAATCAAACACAAAGTTAAGCATAAAGTCATTCAGTCGAGTCACTGTTCATTACAAACGCGTCACCTTCTTCACAGTGCCGGGGGTTTCGTCCTCTGAACTGGATTTGCTGCTGCCCTTTTTCTTTGAGGCTGTGGATTTGAAGGACAGACGGGTTAAAGTGATAATACTGTCAAGCATTTCTATGAAGAGAAGCTTAAAAGTCGGCGCTCACGTTTCTTGACCGACTGCATGAGAACGGCGTGGTCCTCGGCCACAACGCTCTCCACGATCGCAGTTTGCTCTTGCCTCTGAAAACACACATTTAAAACTCTTATTTCAAAAACAAGTCACTGGAGCATGAGATACATTTCTAAAGCGCTCAGTCTCACCTTAGAATGATCCACTTCTGGGGACTTTGGCTTCTCTGCTTCTATAAAGAAAAGAAAGCAAAACAAAAGGCCTTTAGTCATAATTCCTGTATCAGAAAGTATCTAAAATAGCTTTAACACTATGAGAACTTGACACACTACGGTCCGGAGATGCATTAAAGACCTGTACTTGATATTGTTTTGTTACAAACAGGGTTTATACAGGCAATGCCATTTTTAATGCCCACATACTATATTTTAATGTCACAAACTCAGAAAAAAATAAATCACCACATAGTTTATTTCTTGCAAAGGTTTCATCAAACAGAGATAAATGGACAAAACGGGAAACTTTTGAGCAAAAACTTTGGTCAATTTCAACCAAAACTGCAGCTGAACATGTTTTAGATCAGTGGCTCCTAAAGTGAGGGTCTCAAGCTGATTTTGACATTGATGCATTGCTGAAACAGCAAACTTTAATGAAATTAAGCCAAATATCAAAACATCATTAAACCAGATTTTAATGTTTCTGAATTATTAAAAATGCTAATTACATTGTACAGAAGGGGGTCCCCGAGTTGTTGAGTGATTTTGAGGGTATGAGAACCCCTGTTTTAGACCATTATTTGGTATTTAAAATGAACTTACATAATTTTCCAATAGGTTTAGATTTAATGCTTTTTAATGACATTTATGGCCTGGATTTTGACAAAATTCAACGAATGACTTTTAATGCCCTGATGAAACCCTGAAGAATGAAAGAAGATCTGACTTTCCAGACATATTCACAATTCTTCAGGGATGAGTTTATACACATTTGCAGGGGTTGCCTTCACAGAAATGGTAGAAAACAAGTTCTCAAAATTGATACAAATGCTTTATAATTAGACGAACAGGGTTTATCCCAAAAACATCTGAGTTTACAATATACTAAAAGACGACAAAACTAATTTCGTTCCACAGTTAGCAACACAAAAGTAGGTACAGAGCCTTAAACGATTTCATGAAGTGGCAGCAGGAGCAGTCGCCTCACTCCATTTGTAGTCTTACTTATTATACTAAGATAAATCTAAATTACAGACTAGACTTGTTTTAATGGTAGGTGTCCGACTTAAGAGCTACTCACTGAAATGTTCGATCCAGTTCATTTGTCTGATGGCTTTGGGGAGTTTGATCAGAGCCATGTTGTGTCCGTTATCCACATCCTTCAGCAGCTGGCTCAGCTTCTCCTTCAGCTGCCCGACACGCGCCTTCACTGTAACCAGAGAGAAAAGGTTAGTTAACGCCTAAATAAAGGCATCATTTGGGACATGCTTTCAGTAATTGTATTTTATTGAATTGATGTGTTGTGCACAAACAGCAAATGCATATATATGTGACTTTTTGAATATGTGACTTTTTGAATAAGGCAGTTACCAAAATGGATTAATTAAGTTTATAGAGAAATCCTTTGGGGAGCTACAAGGAATAAGAAGAGAGGCACTCGAGGCCGGAGTGTTTGAGGACATCCTACCTCTGAATCTCGCTCCACCTGAACCAAGCTCATTTTGTCCAGTTTGGCTTTACCCACATCTAAAAGCTGCTTCGTCACTTGCTCTTTTATGGCTTTTTGGTTGAGTTTACACCCTTGTTTTCTTCTCGTTTCTGTTTTCAAGGAGCTTCTAGATTTGGGTAAAGCCAAACTGGAGAAAATGCGCTGGGTTCAGGTGGGGTTAAGAGGTTAATAAGTATTTTATAGCAATATTTACTAGCATCCTTTCTAATACGTGTATTGTCACAAACCAATGCTTCACCTGAAAGGTATCGACTCAATAATAACGTATTCTTACCCTCGCTATCAAAGTCCTCCAGAAACGCTTCGAGTTTGGCCGTTTTCGGGTTGTTTTTCGGCTGCTTTGTTGTCCTCTTCCTGGGAGCCATGGCTGGAAAAATGAGAGCAAACCACGTTAAAGTACAAATCATTGATCGACACCACACTTCATCAAAAAATAATCCATACTTTCAGTGAAAAAATGTCCAGCTTCACGCAACTGTGCAATGTTAACAACCGGGAGCTAACGGTTGCTAATGCTACTTTCGACACTTTTGACCCGTTTTGGTCTTTCTGCAAAGATTCCCTTGTGTTTAGGACCCGTCAACGCTATCTATCTTTAGCATAATAATTCACAATCTCCTATGATGTGCATCTCTTCAAAACTAAGTACCTTTGTTTGTGTTTTGTCTTCTTTTCTTCTATTTTTCAGCCGCAGCGGTCTTCCTTACGCTTCACGGAGCAGTTTTCAAATCTTGGCGCGAGGCGGGGCCAAAGGACGCGAAGAGCCAATCAGAAGTGACGTTTTCCTGCTACGTAAATAAAAATGTATTAACCTCTTAACCCCCGCCTGAACCGAGCACATTTTCTCCAGTTCGACTTTACCCAAATCTAGAAGCATTTTGAAAACGCAGCAAAACAGGCGACAAAAAGTGACAATAACAAAACAAAAACGCGACCAAAAAACAACAACAACAAAGGCAAAAAGCGACAAAAACTGACAAAAAAGTGACTTAAACGCAACAAAACAGACGTCAATAAAGCGACAAAAACGTGACAAAAACGACAAAAAAAAAGCACAAAAAAGTGACCACAATGCGAGGAAAAATCTTAGATCAGTTTTGTAGGTCTTAGCTTTCAAATGAGGCGTCACACTGGCCTGTTAAGGCGGGGGTTAAGAGGTTAATTTAAAATATATATTTATGTATCATTTGGTTTTAGTTATGGCACGCTACGTTTATGTCAGTTGATTTGAATTTGAATTTTTATTTTTTGCTGCGCTTGAAAATATTTGGTTATTAAAAACAACATTGTGAAAACATTAATCTCAAAGTTAATTATAATATTTTTAAACAATATTTAACTTTATTATTATTATTATTTATTTATTTTTACCTAGATTTTAACTGACCAATCACATCGCCGAACGACAATGTTTACGGAAAAGAAGCGGAAGTGGAGCTTGAGCAACATGGCAGCAGCGTGGATTGGAAGAAAATGAGAGAAAACTGATCGAAACGATGGGAATTTGTCTATCGCTCCACAACTAATCGTTAAAATGTCACAAATAGGGTTAACGCAGTTGCATCAGGCGATACGGAAAGCCTTCCAGTGCATTGAAAATAACCAGAAGACGTGGCGGACAGTGCTGGAGGAGTGCGCTCCGCTGATGGTTTCTTTGGGAAACTTAGCGCAGCAGTTCATTGCGCTGTCTAAAGTGGATCTGTCCAAAACACCGCTCCATGTGTTCCCAGATCTGGAGGAAAAGCTCCGGTTTAAACTGCACCACGCCACGGACACAGTCATGAATAAACTCAACGAGAAACTGTGAGTAACTAATCAGCAAACCATCTGTGTTCACAACCCATTACATCACTCTCATTGTAATACACGACAAAAGAGAAAAGGTATATTTACATGAACTAAATCAATAACTACTTGTAAATGGAGAAAAAACTACTTGTAAATGTTTTGGCTCCTGACTGGTTTGGAACAAGTTGTGACCTGAAGCTAAAGCATTATTAGCAACATTTAAAATAAAAATGTGTGAGTTTTGGAGTTAGCCTCTTAACCCCCACATGAACAGAGCACATTTTCTCTAGGTTTGAATTATCCAAATCTAATAGCAAAAAGAGTGATGAAAAAGCAACAATAACACAATATCAAGCGACATAAAAATAGTAAAGAGTGATGAAAAAGACATAAAAGAGTGACAAAAATGAGATGAAATGTGACAAAAACATTTCATTTCATTTATTTCGATTTGGTCATTTGCAGATCATTCAAACAAATCATTCAAAACATGAAACATAATAAATGACCAGGTGCAGGCAGAAGCTAAATCTTATTGTGCCTGCCCTTAACTTTTAAATCATAAATGCAGCACATTAATGGCAACATCTGTTCACAAAATTAACACATTAGTGGACCATTGTCCACACCAAAAGCAAGCCTATTTCATTAATTTTCATTCTATTGAATATTTTTCCATTGTTATTCTCTTGTAAATATTTTTGAACTGAAAAAGAGACATGGCTTGTTTTAACTCATTGCAGCAACTATTCCATAATTTAACTCCTTTATTTGATAAACAATGTTCACTTGAGACCACAAGTACATACTACATTAAATATACATAGTCCTCTGAGATTATAATTACTTTCTCGCTGGGTAAACCATATTTGCAAGCATTTAGGAATTTTAACACGACAAAAAAGCAACGCAAAAAAAAACCCAATGAAAACATGACAAAAGGAAACATTAAAAAGACGAGAACACAACAAAACACTTTCAAAGCAACAATAACACAACAACAAAAATGATTAAAAACACGACTAAAGGGTGATGAAAACGCAACAAAAACTCAACAAGAAAGTCACGAAAGAGCCATGAAAAGTGACCAAAACACGATAAAAAAAACAACTACAAAAACATTTTTTTGTCACGACAAAAAAGTTCAGATCAGTGCTGTAGATCTTAGCTTTAAAATGAGGTGTTACACTGGCCTATAGGCTGTAAGCTCCAGCCCAGAAGCTTTTAGATTTGGGTAAAGCTGAACTGGAGAAAATGTACTCGGTTAAAGACGGGGGTTAAGAGGTTAAAGCCGCAAATGAATTGACTAGTAGGATCGAGAACAGCTTTATTAAACTAATTTCCCTCCAAATAACTCAACTGGTCTCCCTTTCTTCTGCTAGATGTGGCGGTCACCCTAAAAACAGATGCTTTTTATGTGTTAGGTTGAGGTTTAAATATAGCTTTTGTTACGGTAACTTTATTTTAGGTTTAGTTAAATGGTCATATTTTTGCTGACTCTCTTCTTCTCTCCTCAGCTCTCGTCTGCAGTCGGTGCGGGACGCGGTCAGCTCTCAGGTGACGTCTGCGTTTCAGATCCAGGAGCAGTTCTCTCTGGACCTGGCAGTTTTAACGGAACGATCGGCTTCAGCTCCTTCTGTCGCCGACATGATGCAGTGGCTCCAAGACGCCGACCGACACTACAGACAACAGTATCCTTAAAGTGTTTGGTCATAATGTCGTTTAGTCTGTGGCATGTTGGTTTGTTCTTAACGTTTGCTCAGATTTGTGAAGAGAAAGGCTCTGTTGTTGACCCTGAGACCGGACGACTTCACTCAGATGGAGTCGGCTCCTGAAAGATGGAAATCACTGGATTCTACAAAAGAAGAAGTCAGAATCTCTGGTGTGCATCACATGTTTAAACTATCATAGGATATGCACATTTGATCTTTTCAATCTAACCAGAACCCTCAATGGACTGAGTGTCGAAACAAATAACAGCTTAAAGGGACTATACAGAGTTTAAAAATGTTAATATTATGTATTTTCCTCCCCCTACATGTTCCAGCCATGTCCTAATGTGTAGAATGAGCCCAGACCTGTTCACCACAACTGCCTCTAAAATCACTCAAAAAGGTGTTCATTCGGTCCAAAGTGCCGTCATGCACAAGCTTAATATAGAGACTGCAGTTACACATAAGACCTGAGTTGTAAACTACGCAGCGGGGCGGAGTGATCTGCGAGAAAATAGTCCCTCAAAATGCAGTAATTCATGCGATACAAGGTCAGTTATATTTCAAATATTATTCTATTAACACAGACATTTATATGGTTAGTCTGGTGTTATAAGTGATTTACCTCAGGTGCACTGTGGAGTGGGTCAGACTGTTTTTAATGCAGGCTAACTGATACCATAGAAATGCTTTAGCCTTGCCCTAGCCTAGCGCCACTAGACTCTTCAAATATAAGAACTGCATGAATTTAAGAAAAAATATCTCCAGACATCAACAACACTCTGGATAACTAGGAAATGAGGCCCAATGTCAAAAATCCTGAAATATCCCTTTAAAGTTGACGCCACAGATCATAAATAAAACTCTAAATAGGAAATAACAACCATTGCCTCGAAATGGCAATGGTTGAAGAAATTGTGCTTCGTAGAGTAGTTTTACCATACAGTACTTTTTACTTCTACTTAAAATTATATTTATTATATTATAATGAAGTAAATGTTTCTTACTTGAGTAAAACATTATTGTTACTTTTTTCCACTGTGAGTGAATATTTAAGCGGCAAATGCTTATTTTTGATCGATAAGATAGATGTACAATAGATCGTCTCGTGCACCTTGTTCTTTAGAATTATTTTGATTTCTGTATTTTATTCCAATTTCTTTTTGGTTTCACACAATTGATGGTGTAATTGAAATGAATAGTTATTCACTTTTTACTCTTACTTGAGTACTTGTTTGGGTCGAGTAAGACCCAAACAAGTACTTTTTACTTGTACTTGAGTAAATATTTTGGCTACTCTACCCGCCTCTGCTGGATTGTCATTTGCATAACCTCAATAACTAATGCCTCAAAACTGCACAGTTAAACATGAAACATTAACTTTGGGGATTTTTGTCACGACGTTGAGAACCTTATTACAAGCTGTTTGATTGGCTGAATAGATCAGTATTTGAATTGTATTGTATAAACAGTCCATCTCTTCTCTTTCAGACGCGCTGTGCAGAGTGTCCTTCTTCATGGAGTCTCAGTGAAAAGAAGAAAACAGACTTTCGATTAATCATTATCGTCAAATGAGAAACGGACTGGGAAGATGTCTCTGTGACGTTTTTAAAGACTTTATAGACTTTTGCTTTGGGGAGTCACTTTAAAGTTGTTTCGGTTGTTCTCGTCGTCGTTGTGAAATAACAGCTTAAGAACTCAGTATTTATAGAAAGCCAGACATTTGACTTTAACAAACCATTTTATTGCACCGATTTATAAATGCATTCAGACAAACCGATGATACTGTCAAATAACCCCACTGCAATACCACGACATGTGCCATCATAAAAGCCACTGGATAAATGAGTCACAGTTACTTTGTTCAGACACGTAATGCTCATTCAATACTAAAAATCTACTGTATGATCATATATGGAATAAATAAGTCAATAAATAAATAACATATAAACAAAATATTGTGCATTTTACGTGTGTAATAAGAGAAAACCAAGACCAGTTGTGAAATGTCCTTGTAAAAGCAGCAACAATGAGAGTATAAAACAGGGGGTATTATGCTTTTTGTCAAAAACATCTACAATATATCCAGTAGTTTCACTTCCTGATTTGTCAAGCGATTTCACTATCCACTGCGCCACTGTGCTGCATTATCATTCTGTTTATGGTTCTAGATGATAAATATTTTAGCAAAGGTATTGTAAAAAGTAAGGTGCATTATGCAACTTTATTTGGAAAAAAAGTTGTGTTTTTTGACCTTGTAGTGACCCAGCAGCTGCATGCGTGGTCAGCATGGCGCCTTTACTTTCCATCACAGCGGTCTCTAGGACGCTCCAGAATCAATTGTTTTCACGGCTGACAGAGTCTCTCACCAGAAAAGGTCAAATACGTCTAAATATCAACTTTTTTCACATAGAAATTTCATTAATGCACCTTCAAAGTACCAGTATTGGGGAAAAAACAGTACCTAGTCCTACTCGCCTGTCACCGGCGGCTACACGATCGTCGACACATACAGTGCACTGCTAATTCTTCGCACTTTCTTGTCTTAAATGTTTATCATAAAAAATATTTAACAATCAAAGTGCCAATGATCGTGTTGCTGCTCTTAAGATTAAGCTTAGCAAGAGATGGAGCGGTGAGGAAAGCATTTCCTGGATACGTAAGACTTCACGAGGCCTCTCAGAATAAGAAAAGCCTCTGGGTAAGATTTAAAGATTACTCAAAGATATGTTAACACAACTCTAGGACTGTTATCACTGAGAAAACATTGTAACTTGGTAAAAAGCTTTAAAAAGTCGGTTTCGCATATACCCCCTGTAATGTCTGCTATACGTACTCCTTCAGCGGCACACTGTTGGTCGTGATGGGTTGGGGCACGTCTTGGATCGTCGCCGGCGAGTTGGCGAAGCTCCTGCCCATGTAGCCCCTCCTGTACCTCATCCCCTTCTCTATGGCGGGACACGTGCTGCTCAAGACGGCGCCGCTGATCATGAGAATGACCGCGGACGCCCAGCCCAGATAAATGGCCTGGCCCAGCTCCCGCTTGTGCATCGCAGGCACTTTGGGGTTGTAGAAGTCCTGCACCACGGTGTTGGCCGTCCACGACACGGGGATGAGGACGCAGAGCCCGGTGAGGATGAACAAAATGCCGCCGGAGAGCGCGATCCAGGCCTTCGCTCGTCTGTCGTCGCCCGCGCAGGTCGTGCACTTCATCCCGCAGCAGGACACGGTGCACGAGAGCCAGCCCATGAAGATCGCCAGGCACATGAGCGCGCGGGCGGCCTGGATGTCGGGCGGCAGGGCGAGCATGGAGTCGTAGGTTTTGCACTGCATGTGGCCCGTGGTCTGGTAGACGCAGGTCATCCAGATGCCCTCCCACTTGATCTCGGAGGTGAGGAGGCTGGCCCCGATGAACGCGGAGACTTTCCACTGGGGCAGAGCCGTGACCGCGATGGCCATGATCCAACCAGTGACCGCGCAAGTGAAGCTGATCAGCTGCATCCCGGTGTTCACCATTATGCCGAGGAGTTCCACCAAATCAAGAGCTTTGAAGGAGGAAAAGTCTTATTCAAAGTTGTATCTTCTACGACCAACCAAAAAGCCCCAAAAAGGCTGGAATCAAAAGTCCAAGTCCGTTTGTAATGTAACTCTTCTTCCTTTATGAATAATAGACTATTGTTGATGTCATTGGACAAACTCTTCGAAACCTCCAAAGACGATCGTTAAGTTTGTTGTCCTAAAGTTTACATGTGTTTCTTTACAAATAAGATTGCCAACACCAAATGTATGGAACAAAAGTCTTCAAAGCTTCCCAAAAGCCCCAAACAAGTCGCAAGTTACTTTTTGTTGCTTTGAAATATTGTCTATTTTGCACAAACTCTCAGAAAGATCGTGAAGTTTGTTGTCCTCCTTTAGTATAGATTCCTTATTGTACTTTGTAGCGTTGGAAACATGGAGACTCTTATCCGGTCAGAACAGTTTTAAGTGGCAAAGTTAGAATATCTCCTTCTTCAGCTCGGAAAAAGGTTACGTTTTCACCATGGAACTTCAAGATCTTACAAACAGGTTTAAAAATGTCGGTACATCCGAGCACAAAAAGCTCGGTTGTCCTTTGTTCTGTGTTGCTGCAAAGTGTTTTTAATTAATTATGAAAATCCAAGCCAAGAGATTCGATGTCCTGAAACCGTATCCGCGACGACGAGGGTCAGACTTCCCCAGATTCTGTCCTTGTTTTTCAAAGCTCTCGCAAAGTCCGAGGAAAAGCCTTTTTCTCGGACTAGTTGTTGAAATTAGATGGTTTTGTCGCACCTTTCTCGCCCCTTGAAAAGAAAAATAACACGTTTTTAATCGAATAAACAAAGCTATTAAAGCGAAATAAAAGGCAAACACTCACCTGGATTTGTCTGGGAAAGTTTTCCAGCCACCAAGTTAATCGATTTCCTGATGAGCAAATGGTAAATGTATCGTTTGTAACTCTTTGGTCACACTTTCCTGATATGTTTTTAGATCAAACCATCACCAGTCGATTGTTGAATCCCAAAATGCTGGTTCGCTGGAAACATATAGATTGCGCGATTGATGGGATTTCTTGAGTAAATGTCAGAAAATGTCAAAGTTCCTGGTTTAAAAATGCAGATAGAAGCAGATCCTCGGTTAGAAAGTCTCCAAAGTCTTTAAAACGAACTCCTGTTTCCGAATAATCCAAATTTAAGGTTCACCGCGGATCGTCGGCTTGTCGGTGTCCATTTTGGAAAACCCCTTTTTGACGTTTTTTCTTCTCAAAGCCCGTGGCTCTTTCTCCCGCTCACCTCAGAGTTTTTCATCGTATGAATCATTGAAGAGTCCCATAGCGATGCGTCGGAGCGCGGAGGGTCCCGTCGGGTCCGAGAGTTCGCCTGAATGAGGTTTAGTCCCGGTGTGTGTGGCCGGTGTAAGGGATACGGGCGGCTCCGGTGTTGGTTTACCGGGAACGGGTCAGAACTGGGTAACGTGAGAGGCCTCGGTGCCTGGCAAGTGTGAAGCCAGAGATCACTGAACAGTGGACAAGAAAAATGGGACAAGTTTGGGTCGTTGTCGAGACCCAGTTTTGCAATTTGGTAATCCAGGAACTTCGACCAATAAGGTTTTCAATGTGTTTTTTAATAAGAAAGTGGGAAGAAGATTAAAACTTTGAGAGTTTGGTTGATGTTAAGAGTTGAAAATAATAATTGCACATAAACTTGGGACCAAAAGAGATGTGGTGCGATAAAATCCTAGTCAAAGTGTATGTCATAGTGTCCTTTCTAGGTCCAATTAATCCAAAAAGAACACATACAAATTCAGACCAATTCTTTTTCATGTTCTCCAGCAAAACTGTTTGGCTGAATCCAGTTTCTTCAAGAACATTTTCAAGTTCACTGCCTTTGGAAATGTGTAGAGCCAAACTAGTTGATCATATCCATCCGTCCTCAGTGGAAATCACTGTTTCTATTGCAAAATGTCTTCCACAAAAGGTTACAAGTCTTCAATTTTCTGGAACTTTTCATTCAGACGAAGCAGGTAAAATCCGTCTTCGCTTCTTGCTGCCTCCAATGAAGTCTTTCGGTCTTAAGATCTTTAAAAAAATGTCAACAATCCTCCACAATTGGCCGCTCTCCAGCCGTTCTTCAGACAAAGCTGATGAAAATCCCCGTTGCTGCTGACGGACGTGTCGACGGTAAAATGGGTTCCTGGACTGAAGTGGGTCCTTGAGATTGCGCCCCTCCCCCGCCATGAGGAATAATGATGATACGACCCCGGCACTGTTTAAAGCGAACCGGCCTGCGATGCCTCGAGGTTTGGGTCAGAAACTGTGGTATTGAGTATTGAGAGTATTGCGATACTTGATAAAGTATCATAACTTAGTATTGCAGCAAAAAGGGAAAAAGTAAATATTTTGCCTTTATAACATCACAGCGTCACATGACTTCAACCTTTGGCGATCAGTCAGTTTAAAAAATCCGACCAATCCGACCGAGCAACTTCGAACGCAGCACGAGACCTTTTGAAAACTATGTGGACCAAGACCTCAAGCAAAAATAACTTCACAATTCAGTCTCACATTTCAGTATTTTGGGTGCAGCTTCTGTCGACGGCGGTACTAGTAATTCAACATTTTTTCTTATTTAAAACTAGCCTTGTTTCGTTTTGTTCACGTAATGATTTTGAGGAAGCTGTTGACACACGACTTGCAGGTTTTCTTTTGTGTTTTTTATATTTTGATTTAGCTGCATTTGATCAAACGGGCGACGCAGAACTTATTACTGTTTAGTTTTAGGCCACTTTTAACTTGTTTGGTGTCATATTTTATTACAGTCACTGCTTCTTCACAGCCACAGTTTCTTGTTCTGTTACAACGCTGTGAATAAACGGTGGAAAGCTCCCAAAAAAAAAGGGAATAAAATAAAATACAGAAGAAAGTCAAGTAATTTTCTTTAAAATACCATCTTGGAAACGAATTCTCCAGGTGAACTCCACCACAGTTGAATTTTACCCGTGTCTTTGAAGCATAAGTAGCCCTCAGATGTTCAGATGTTCTTTTGTGTAAAAGTAGCTCAAAGGTTGGAGACCCCTGTAGTAGAGTGACATCCATTTTGCAGCTTAAAGTGCATAATCATAGTGCTTTTGAAAATATGACTTATTTAGAAAAAATATTTGTTTATTTGGTCGGGACAGTGCAAGTTAATTAACAAGCCACGCCAGATACTACCCTTGGGCTAATTTCCATCCGTCCTCCTCCATGCGCACTCTCAAACACACTCTCCTTCATCCTGGTCTATTGTACATGTTTCTAGTGGTAGGGGAGACCGGAGTACCCAGAGGAAACCTACGCAGACACGGGGAGAACATTCAAACTCCACACAGAAAGGCCCCGTCCCTGGTGGGAATCGAACCCGGTGTTCTGTCGAAATGTCGAATGTTCGGGGTCAAGACATGAGATTTTGACATTATTTGTAATAATAAAGATGAATTATTTCCTTTTACACAATTCAAATCTATTTAAAAGTGCAAACCAGTATCTTATGTCAAAATTGGTGGGTAAACAATAACTAAGGGACAGAAAATCTTGTGGAATTTGATTTTGCGAGATATTGTGGCACGAGAAGCAACATTAAAGAAAACTCATATGTCTGGAAAATGTTTTTGTTTTTACAGCCAATTCATTATTTGACGAGTGAAATATGATTAAACATATTACTTAGAAGTAGTTTTTAATACAGAACACGGCCGATGGTTTCACGCTCTTCTTTGTGGCGACTCTGAGCTGCTCTTTGTGATCCGTGTGTCGTATGCATTAAACATGATCGGAAACAAGATCCTCCTCCTCGTGTTTACTTTACGCTTCCGTTGCTGCGGAAACGGTCGCCCAGGAAACCACTGTCCGCCGGCTCCTGCAGTAACACTTTATTTTGCACTATCCCTAGTATGTAATGTGCTGTAAAAATGTGTAACACGTTTGACCTACAGTATGTATGTAACACACACCATGGAATACTGTAATACTACTGGGACATTTTTCATTAATTAAAGTTTAATGCGTTTCAAAATATGAATCGAAGTTAATCACACTTTACTTTAGAGGCTCGGACACTTTTTCAGTTTCCTTTTTCTTTTTTTTATTGAGTCCCACCACTAAATAATTTTTTTTAAGGGATATTTCAGGATTTTTGACATTGGGCTTCATTTCCTAGTTATCCAGAGTGTTGTTGATGTCTGGAGATATTTTTTTCTTAAATTCATGCAGTTCTTATATTTGAAGAGTCTAGTGGCGCTAGGCTAGGGCAAGGCTAAAGCATTTCTATGGTATCAGTTAGCCTGCATTAAAAACAGTCTGACCCACTCCACAGTGCACCTGAGGTAAATCACTTATAACACCAGACTAACCATATAAATGTCTGTGTTAATAGAATCATTTAAAATAACTTATATTTGAGCAGCATCAGCTTCGTGGCTGTAAGCTAACGCAGCGGCGGAGTGATCTGCGAGAAAATAGTCCCTCAAAATGCAGTAATTCATGTTAGTTTAGTTTAGTTTATTAGTTTATTTGTTCTAAGTATTAAAAGCCAAAAATGTTTAGTTATGTGCGCAAATCAATTTTAATGCCGTCATTTTTTTTAACTGGCACTTAATGTTGTTTGTGACCTGGTGAACTTGTAGTTTTTTATAAGACGTGGCCATTCTAAAGAGCCTATAGTTTAAAATTGAGGTGGAGGGCAACTGAAAATTCCATGGCCGTAACCATAGTAACGCTCAAAATGCAGATTTATGGTCTTAAATCATTGCTAATTTCTCTGTAATTACTGGGCTAATTCACATCAAACAAAAGCTGTCACAAAGTCATATCTTCCAGCTCATGAACATATGTCTAATTATTTCCTCACAAAGGCATCCAAAAGTAGAGACAATATTCAAAAACATGTGCTTGATGTTGGCCAGTAGAAAGGACTTTCAGCCATAACATTCACATGTCAGGTTTGTGAATCCAGTCACTGTCACATGATGATCAGAGAAAACATTTGGACATTTTCTTTTTGGAAATTTCTTTCAAAAACTGTTTCTCTCTCATAGAGATGTATTGGCACCTGCCCTCCAACTGAAATAGAATTCTATAACGTGAACGCAACCTATAGACCCTTTAATTGTTAGTAAACATTCCGGGCTTAGCTGGAGGCGGGAAGCTCGATTCCTATCTATTTCCATTGTAGCTGTTGTCATAGTAACGATAAACAAATGTCTAACTGTTTTTGGAAATATCAGATAAACCTTATTTTATCGTCTCAAATGTCGTTCCTCTTGTTCTTGCTCCTTAAGCCACAACAGGACCACATTTTTCAGTTGTAGTTTTACACTTAAAATCGCTAGTTTTAGTTTAATCTTATTTCTCTTGATCACTTCCTGCCTCCAGCTGATGTCACTGATGATGTCACTGATGATGTCAGCAGTTAAAGGGTCTATAGCAGAGGTCACTAAACGGCGGACCTCGGTCCGGATCCGGACCCATGCGCCAGCCTCTCCGGACCCGAACCTTGGATGCGAACTTTGGACCCGACCGTGAATCCCCTCAGACGAGCAGCTGCGTGTGCGCTCCCTCTCTCTCTCTCTCCCTCTGACTGCAGAGTGGTAACTACAGCCCAGATGAATAGAAAGAGAAAGTCCTACATCTTAGCTCTATGACACTTGTTATTTTTTTAGAAACGGTTTCGGAATGACTGAAATACGGCTCGCTAAAAAAAAAAGAGCGGAGGACGCCCGAATTAAATATGCACGCGCGGTCGTAATGCGCAATAGCGCGGCTGTTTCCGCACAGCAGTGAGCAGGTCTGACTTGGACTAAACAGGGCTCAGTGTGTTGAACTGAGCAAAGAGCAGAAACACATCACTGTAATATATATTATGTGCACATTGTGTATAATAGAGGCTACAGTTGCCTATGCACTCTGCTATTTAGGAGCCAATACTTATCTTTAGAGGAAAAAAAACTATAACAGGATTCAATGAATTGCATTATTTTCTAATCACAGTAATAGATTTAATAAAGGCTTAAAAATCCACATATAACGTGGAATTAACCCCGTATGTTCCGGACCTTTGTTTGACCATTTTTTTTTCAATTCGGACCTTGGTGAAATTTAATTTGTGACCCCTGGTCTATAGGCACAGTTCTGACTGAGAATGTCTGACCATGTGATCAGTTCCGATCTGTTGCTAGGCAACGGAATGTTTTCCTTCTCCAAAGAGAAACAGACATTTTTGCCCTGTGAAGACATTTTTGCATCTTGAGCGGTTTTGCATCTGTGTTTGACGACAAATTGGATCTGGAAATATTCTCTTACGACGGCTGTTGTAGGAGTCGGTGTCGGTATTTGATATCGCTGTTATCTAGAAGAAATTCTGAGTATTTTAAGAGGTTTACACTTCTAACTTAACCTGCTGTTACTCCTGGAACGTACAACACAATGGATGAAGCTACATTATTCCAGCGGTTAGACGACATTAAGCGACAGCAACAGTTACATGAAGAACAAACTCGTATCTTTATGTCCAAACTCCAGCAGGACATGAGGAATAATGAGAGTTACTTTGATAAGTTTATGAGATTTCTTAGGGAGGCTTTCATGAACCTGCTATGTTCCTTCTTTTTTGTGTTCATTGCTATCTATTTTCTCCATGTTGTACAAACATTGTTTGTCGTGTATTGTAACAAATGCTTCACAGATATCACAGACGGAGAGATGATAATTCAGTGGATTTTCAAGTTTATTGATTGCAGTCCTCTCTTTGTAAACTTTGGACCTTTCACACTTTTTATTTCTCCACTCTCGTTCTGTCCCCTCGTTCTGCCAGACTGGATTCCTTTTCAAAAGTCCTACATCGCCATAACTGTGATGGACCAGTCCGTGCTGTGGGAGGACGTGTTTGTTAAAACACAAATTAACCCATCTCTTTATCTGGACCTCCCGACTCTGTGGTCTCTCTTCAGGTTCTCTCCTCCTCTGTGTACCATAAGACTCACTCTCATCTCTTTCTCCGTTATTCCTTTCCCCACAGAACTGATAGGTTTCCACGTGTACTCCTCTCTGTGGTCGTTGCTCTGTCTCAGATTATCTGATGCTAGACTTGGAATAGTGTTTCTTCCTGGGGCCAAACGTTGGGACGTCACATCACTTCCAGATGGCGCAGTAATCACAGCTCCGTCTGCGATTCACCCTCCCCTGGATGGGTAACCAGTTAGCTAGACAAGTTTCCACTTAGCTCGGACTTCACTCACGGAGACCAGAAGAAGAAGAAGAAGAAGAAGAAGAAGAAGAAGATCTTTATTTATACAGCTCCTTTCACAGACAGGGTCACAAAGCACTTTACATGAGAGCATTTTACATTCAGATTCCATGTCTGTCAGTTTCCCCTTGGGGGAGACTGCACACATCTGCACACATCTGTACACATCTGTACACATCTGCACCAACGGTCCCTCTGACCACCATACATTCACTCACACACATCATTCATCCTGGCCTATTGTACATGTTTTTACTGTATATATATATATATATATATACAGTGCCTTGTGAAAGTACTAATACACCTTGAACTTTTGCACATTTTGTCATGTTTACAACCCTAAACATAAAGATTTTATTTTGAATTTTTTACTGAAAGTTCACACACAAGTAACAGACAACTGTGAAGTGAAAGCAAAATGATTCATGATTCTGTTGTTTTTCAAAAATAGAAAAGTGAAAAGTGGGGCGTGCATAAGTATTCATACAGCATGACTTAATACTTTGTGGAACCCCCTTTTGCTGCAATAACAGCAGCAAGTCTTCTGGGGTCTGACTCTACAAGGTTTGCACATCTAGAGACTGACATTTTAGCCCATTCCTCTTTACAAAACAACTCAAGCTCTGTCACATTAGAAGGAGAGCGTTTGTGAACAGCAGTTTTCAGGTCTTTCCACAGATTTTCAATAGGATTTAGGTCAGGACTTTGACTGGGCCATTCTAACACATTAATATGTTTGTTTTTAAACCATTCCATTGTAGATTTAGCTTTGTGTTTAGGGTCATTGTCCTGCTGGAAGGTGAATCTCCGCCCCAGCCTCAATTCTCTTGCTGACTCCAGCAGGTTTTCCTCCAAAATGTCTCTGTATTTGGCTCCATCCATCTTCCCAACTATTCTTACAATCTTCCCAGTCCCCGCTGAGGAAAAGCAGCCCCATAACATGATGCTCCCCCCACCATATTTGACACTAGGGATGGTGCACTCAGGACGATGAGCAGTGTTAGGTTTGTGCCATAACGTTTTGTATTTGGGCCAAAAGGTTCATTTTTTGTCTCATCTGAATATCATTTTGCTTTCACTTCACAGTTGTCTGTTACTTGTGTGTGAACTTTCAGTAAAAAATTCTAAATAAAATCTTTACGTTTATGGTTGTAAACATGACAAAATGTGCAAAAGTTCAAGGTGTATTAGTACTTTCGCAAGGCACTGTATATAACATACATATACACATACATACACACACACACACACACACACACACACAGATACATACACATAATATACAATACATAATTAGGACTAAATGAATAGATGTCAGTTAAAAGCTAAGCTAAAAAGGTGGGTCTTGAGCCTGCTCTTAAATACATGAACGTTCTCTGTGGTCCTGAGCTCCTCCTCAGGTCGTTCCAGAGGCGAGGGCCATAATATTGGAAAGACGCCTCGCCGTGAGTCTTTCTGTTGACTTTAGGAATAACTAGGAGACCCCTGCCAGAGGAGCGAAGGGGCCGTGAAGGTTCATAAGGTAAAAGCAATTCTGAAGGATAAGACGGACCAAGACCATTAAGACATTTAGGCCTGAAACGCCTGGAAAAAAGGCCTGGAAAACCTATGGGCGATTTCAGAAAAGACCCTGAACACCTGAAGTTCCAGAAAACCTGAAGTTCCTGAAGTATTCAGCAATTGTGTCAACGCCTACTAAATGATTGATTTCTCAGCCTCTGTAGCAGATAGGAACAAAATACAACAAGTATTTGAGAGCTTACACTTCCTGAGAAATTGGATTTATTTAGATACACCTTCACAAAAATAAAATATGTAAAAGCAAAGTGAAATAAAGTATATATCCCTCTATACTAAAATATAGGCCTATATTTTTTATGTTAAACCTTTGTTATTTGTCTTTTGAGGTCACTTCAAAAATGTCTAGCAGCTTCTCTCTAAACCCAAAACAATATCCACTCTTTAAAATACCATTTAATTCATAGTTTTATATAGAAACATGGGAAATAAATATAATAAGTATTAAGCTATAAAGAAATAAAAGCTGGTGATGGGGGAGGGGCGGGTATCCTTCTCTAAACACAGCAGGAGGAGGAGAAAGCCCTCCCCTCACTGCTTTCCTCTCGTCCCACACTTGACTTCTCAATAAAACTACATGATGGAAAGAGCAGAACAACTGTTTTCTGATCGTTTTTGAGTCAAACCTTTTGATCGAATCAAACTGAACATCGCGTGTTGCGGCGCCGCATTTACTTTATTTAGGATTGCACAAGAGCGCCCCCGGCTTTAATGGTAGAAATGTGGCAATGCTTTCCCGGCCTAAATGGGTTAAGACATTTAAAACCATTAAAAGAACTTTAAAATCGATCCTGAAACACAGGAACGTTAAATGTTTAACATCATTTAGCAAATGGTTGGTGTGGCAACAGTTTAATATTGTTTGCCTCTATCTATGTCACTTCCTGTCGCTTTCCAATAAGGAAGTGAAGCTATAAACATCACAAAATGTCAACTTAAGAAAACGGAGTGAACCTTTTAGCAAAATCTTTAATATAGGGGAGACCGGGTGTGGTCGTAACATGGGGAGAGTTGTAACACCACCAATTCCACCATTCAGGGGTAAGATAGGAGTCAAATGATCATATCAGTGTTTACCAACTTCCTCCCTGATCCCACATGGTGATTGTCAAGGTTGTAAACAGGTTCATGCAGATTCTATAGAGAAAAAATTGATTTTGAGGCAAGAAAGTACATGTTTTGACCAAGACTATATTTTGTTTAGTGCTTATACTATTGCACATAAAACCATATGACTTAGATTAGATTAAATTGTAGTTTCTCAGGCAAATGTGATGCACATTTCCCCTGCTAATTTCAAACCATTATGCTAATAGAGCTGAACAATGGCTGACAGGGGTGGGGATGGTTGTAACACAATCATGCCCTATATACAGTTAATAACACTTACTTGATTTTAATACTTTTACAGAATGCCTAAACAGTGGAAAAGAAAGACTGACAGATTTGTGCCAGCTAATGTTGAAAAAAAAGCATCTGATGTGGTCAGAAAGAAGGGCAGGTCAGCTCAGTTACAAAGGTACATGTGATCTGCCATTAACACTGAGCAGATACTGTAAAACACTGCAGAAGCTGAGAGGGTCCATGATCATCCCAGTGCAGGTCACACTGAAGCATCAACAGCTTTTTCTCTGAGGTGCAGGAGGAAGTGTTGGCTGATTATTTGACTCAGACAGCAGACCTGTATTATGGACTGACTCCATGTGAGGTTAAGCATATGACAGCTTAGAGAGAGTGAGACATTGTTCTGGATTGTTCTTTTATTTAAATAAACCTCTATTTGAATCATATCACATGACGTGGCCTCTGTTTTTGCTTCTTTGTTTAACTGTTACAACTTACCCCAGCATGTGTTACAACCTACCCCGGTAGTGAGGTAAGTTGTAACAAAGGACCACTATGTATTTGACATCAACTCATGAGGTCAGTGATATTCTTGCAGAGGTTTGAATAGGTGCCATTTGTAGTCAACAAATGTGGGGACTTTGTATACAAGTTGAGAACTCCAGCTCAAAAATTCAGTGAGTTACAGGTGCGGAAGCAAAAAGTGTTACAACCATACCCGGTCTCCCCTAATTGTGTTAACTATGTCTAATGTGTCATTTTTAAATGTCTGAATAAACTGAATCTGAAACAAAAACACACAAGAGAAAAGCAGCTCATGGCATAAAATACCAATTTATTACTTTGCACATTAACACAAGAATTCCCTGCAGGCTAAAAAAAAAAAAACAGGATGAACATGTCACATCATAGCAATAAACACATGAATGGCCTTCTGCAGCGGGAGGCGGGGCCAAAACCACTAACCCCACCCCCTTACCCCTCCCACCCAAAAACAAACAAACAAACAGAACAACCAGGAAGAACTCCGGCTCCACTCCCAAAGTTTACAACGCTCCGGACAAACTTTCGGACTCCGTGACGCTGTATTGCTATCGGACTGAAGCGGGAAAACGAAACCCCGGAAAATGTTAAGAAACGAAAGAAAAGCTTTAAAAAATATACAATACACGATGTCAAAATACAAATATTATCAAAGTGAGAGGGATTTTCTCAAAACAACTCATGCGGTTTTTAGGGGGGACACGCGGATGGTTCCTACAAAGGTTTTAAAAGAGGTAAACCCCGGCTGGTCGAAGGTTACAAACGGTTTGAGCCAAAATGGCCGACTTGGGAGCGCAAAATGGCGGGAAAAAGGCGTTTCTTCCTCGGTCTTTTGCGGGTTCGAAAAATTGAAGAAAATACCTCGTTTTGACGCGAACCTGGGCACAAAAGAGCGAAAAGAAAGGACGACGAACGCCTTTTCCGTGGTTAAAATTCAGACGCTGGTTTGTACCTTCAGAAAGATTTCACACGATCGGTTAAAATACTTGGACAGATATTGCTAAACGCTAAAATCGATACATTTAAAAACTCCCGAAACAAACAAAAGCGTTATTTTTCCTCGTAATAAATACAGATTTGAAAAAATGTTTTTGGATTTGTTTGTCATTTTGTCTCGGTTTGAACGGACGATACTCCGGCATGCAGGCGAACAATATTATTTACAACAAACTACTTTAAAACTGTTACTGTTTTCCACAAAATAAAACAATTACTTCATACATATTAAACAACTTGGACAATTTGTTTTTGAGGCCGACATTAAAAGAGAAATAAAACAAAACGATCTGCAGCTCTGACAGTGTGTTTGTTTAAGTGAGTTACCGTGGCAACACAGCTCCCTCTGCTGCTGTTGTGTGAAGCCGACGACTGAGATTTGATTCAATTTAGACACAAAACAGGTAAGAAAATGTGATTCATTAGTTTCATAATTGATTGACTGCGGAATCTTCCGCAGTCAATCATTGGTTTTCATGTTCTTTAATTGATTGACTGCGGAATCTTCCGCAGTCAATTATTGGTTTTCATGTTCTTTAATATTATTGATTGACTGCGGAACTTTCCGCAGTCAATTATTGGTTTTCATGTTCTTTAATATTATTATTATTATTATTATTATTCCATCTTTTTCCTGAATTTCTGCACCTTTCAGCACTTTCATGCTTTGTGCAATTTCTGCAAGTTATGCATCAAAATGTTCCGCATGTTGACGAGAATCCTGCTATTACTTTTCGGACTTCTGCGATTTACGGTTTTTCCGCAATCGGACGAAATACCGAACATTTTTCCCATTGACGCATAATGGGGCTCCCGCAAATTCATGCTTTTCCGCATTTTTTTCCGCAATTTCTGCAATTTCTGCAATTTGTGCATGTTCAGCTTCCGCAACTTGTGGGTTTTGAGAAAAATTGGCCTTCTGCAGTTTTCCACTTTTTTTCTACGGGAATTTGAAATTTTTGCATTGGTGTGTATGTGGTCTCTGCCCCATTAGTGTGTATGGCGAATCCAGCCAATGCATTTTAATAGGATTTCTGGCACTCCATGTGTTTCAGCCATTTGTGCAGCTTCTGCTATTTCAGCATTTAGGCGATTTCTACAGTTTGACCAGTTTATGGAATTTAAAAAGTTTATGCAATATAAACAATTTATGCAAATTAACCACTTTATGGAATTTAACCAGTTTACGCATTTTAACCAGTTTATGCAACATAACAATTTATGCCATTTAGGATTTATGAAATTTAAACAGTTAAGGCAGTTTATATAATTTATGCAAATTAACCAATTAATGCATTTTACAGTTTTTTTTGCAATTTAACCAGTTTATGCAACATAACAGTTTGTGCAATTTAAACTGTTCATGCATTTTACCGGTTTATGCAATTAGATTATGCAAATTAACCAATTTATGAATTTTACAGTTTTTTGCAATTTAACCAGTTTATGCAATCTTAAGTTCATGCAACATGAAGTTTATGCATTTTACCGATTTATGCAAATTAGATTATGCAAATTAACCAATTTATGCATTTTACAGTTTTTCTGCAATTTAACCAGTTTATGCAATTTATCCAGTTTATGCATTTTACATTTTATGCAATTTCACCAGTTTATGAACATTAGATTATGCAAATTAACCAATTTATGCAATTTCTGCAATTTCTGCATTCGATTCCCGCAGTTCCGCAGTCAATCGCAATGGCTTCAGCCATTGCAGCATTTCTAGTTATTATTATTATTATTATTCCATCTTTTTCCTGATTTTCAGCACCTTTCAGCACTTTCATGCTTTGTGCAATTTCTGCAAGTTATGCATCAAAACGTTCCGCATGTTGAGGAGAATCCTGCTATTACTTTTCGGACTTCTGCGATTTACGGTTTTTCCGCAATCGGACGAAATACCGAACATTTTTCCCATTGACGCATAATGGGGCTCCCGCAAATTCATGCTTTTCCGCATTTTTTTCCGCAATTTCTGCAATTTCTGCAATTTGTGCATGTTCAGCTTCCGCAACTTGTGGGTTTGAGAAAAATTGGCCTTCTGCAGTTTTCCAGTTTCTTCTACGGGAATTTGAAATTTTTGCATTGGTGTGTATGTGGTCTCTGCTCCATTAGTGTGTATGGCGAATCCAGCCAATGCATTTTAATAGGATTTCTGGCACTCCATGTGTTTCAGCCATTTGTGCAGCTTCTGCAATTTCAGCATTTAGGCGATTTCAACAGTTTGACCAGTTTATGGAATTTAAAAAGTTTATGCAATATAAACAATTTATGCAAATTAACCACTTTATGGAATTTAACCAGTTTACGCATTTTAACGAGTTTACGCATTTTAACCAGTTTATGCAACATAACAATTTATGCCATTTAGGATTTATGAAATTTAAACAGTTAATGCAGTTTATATAATTTATGCAAATTAACCAATTATGCATTTTACCGTTTTTTTTGCAATTTAACCAGTTTATGCACATAACAGTTTGTGCAATTTAAACTGTTCATGCATTTTACCGGTTTATGCAAATTAGATTATGCAAATTAACCAATTTATGCATTTTACAGTTTTCTGCAATTTAACCAGTTTATGCAATTTCTGCATTCGATTCCCGCAGTTCCGCAGTCAATCGCAATGGCGCAGCCATTGCTGCATTTCTAGTATTATTGATTGACTGCGGAATTTTCCGCAGTCAATTATTGGTTTGCGTTTCTTTATTATTATTGATTGACTGCGGAATTTTCCGCAGTCAATTATTGGTTTGCGTTTCTTTATTGATTGACTGCGGAATTTTCCGCAGTCAATTATTGGTTTGCGTTTCTTTATTATTGATTGACTGCGGAATTTTCCGCAGTCAATTATTGGTTTCCGTTCTTTATTATTATTATTATTATTATTATTCCCGCACATTTTCCTGATTTTCTGCACCTTTCAGCACTTTCATGCTTTGTGCAATTTCTGCAAATTATGCATCAAAATGTTCCGCATGTTGAGGAGAATCCTGCTATTACTTTTCGGACTTCTGCAATTTACGGTTTTTCCGCAATCGGACGAAATACCGCACATTTTTCCCATTGACGCATAATGGGGCTCCCGCAAATTCATGCTTTTCCGCATTTTTTTCCGCAATTTCTGCAATTTCTGAACTTTGTGCATGTTCAGCTTCCGCAACTTGTGGGTTTTGAGAAAAAATTGGCCTTCTGCAGTTTTCCAGTTTTTTTCTACAGGAATTTGAATTTTTGCATTGGTGTGTATGTGGTCTCTGCTCCATTAGTGTGTATGGCGAATCCAGCCAATGGGATTTCTGGCTCTCCAAGTGTTTCAGCCATTTGTGCAGCTTCTGCAATTTCAGCATTTAGACGATTTCAACAGTTTGACCAGTTTATGGAATTTAAGAAGTTTATGCAATATAAACAATTTATGCAAATTAACCACTTTATGGAATTTAACCAGTTTACGCATTTTAACCAGTTTACGCATTTTAACCAGTTTATGCAACATAACAATTTATGCCACTTAGGATTTATGAAATTTAAACAGTTAATGCAGTTTATATAATTTATGCAAATTAACCAATTAATGCATTTGACCGTTTTTTTTGCAATTTAATCAGTTTATGGAACATAACAGTTTGTGCAATTTAAACTGTTCATGCATTTACCGGTTTATGCAAATTAGATTATGCAAATTAACGAATTTATGCATTTTACAGTTTTTCTGCAATTTAACCAGTTTATGCAATTTCTGCATTCGATTCCCGCAGTTCCGCAGTCAATCGCAATGGCGCAGCCATTGCTGCATTTCTAGTTATTATTATTCCGGCACATTTTTCCTGATTTTCTGCACCTTTCAGCACTTTCATGCTTTGTGCAATTTCTGCAAGTTATGCATCAAAACGTTCCGCATGTTGAGGAGAATCCTGCTATTACTTTGGGACTTCTGCGATTTACGGTTTTTCCGCAATCGGACGAAATACCGCACATTTTTCCCATTGACGCATAATGGGGCTCCCGCAAATTCATGCTTTTCCGCATTTTTTTCCGCAATTTCTGCAATTTCTGCAACTTGTGCATGTTCAGCTTCCGCAACTTGTGGGATTTGAGAAAAAATTGGCCTTCTGCAGTTTTCCAGTTTTTTTCTACAGGAATTTGAACTTTTTGCATTGGTGTGTATGTGGTCTCTGCTCCATTAGTGTGTATGGCGAATCCAGCCAATGTATTTAATAGGATTTCTGGCTCTCCATGTGTTTCAGCCATTTGTGCAGCTTCTGCAATTTCAGCATTTAGGCGATTTCAACAGTTTGACCAGTTTATGGAATTTAAAAAGTTTATGCAATATAAACAATTTATGCAAATTAACCACTTTATGGAATTTAACCAGTTTACGCATTTTAACCAGTTTATGCAACATAACAATTTATGCATTTAGGATTTATGAAATTTAAACAGTTAATGCAGTTTATATAATTTATGCAAATTAACCAATTAATGCATTTGACCGTTTTTTTGCAATTTAACCAGTTTATGCAACATAACAGTTTGTGCAATTTAAACTGTTCATGCATTTTACCGGTTTATGCAAATTAGATTATGCAAATTAACCAATTTATGCATTTTACAGTTTTTCTGCAATTTTACCAGTTTATGCAATTTCACCAGTTTATGAACATTAGATTATGCAAATTAACCAATTTATGCAAATTTATGCAATTTCTGCATTCGATTCCCGCAGTTCCGCAGTCAATCGCAATGGCGCAGCCATTGCTGCATTTCTAGTTATTATTATTATTCCGGCACATTTTCCTGATTTTCTGCACCTTTCAGCACTTTCATGCTTTGTGCAATTTCTGCAAGTTATGCATCAAAACGTTCCGCATGTTGAGGAGAATCCTGCTATTACTTTTGGGACTTCTGCGATTTACGGTTTTTCCGCAATCGGACGAAATACCGCACATTTTTCCCATTGACGCATAATGGGGCTCCCGCAACTTCATGCTTTTCCGCATTTTTTTTCCGCAATTTCTGCAATTTCTGCAACTTGTGCATGTTCAGCTTCCGCAACTTGTGGGATTTGAGAAAAATTGGCCTTCTGCAGTTTTCCAGTTTTTTTCTACAGGAATTTGAACTTTTTGCATTGGTGTGTATGTGGTCTCTGCTCCATTAGTGTGTATGGCGAATCCAGCCAATAGGATTTCTGGCTCTCCATGTGTTTCAGCCATTTGTGCAGCTTCTGCAATTTCAGCATTTAGGCGATTTCAACAGTTTGACCAGTTTATGGAATTTAAAAAGTTTATGCAATATAAACAATTTATGCAAATTAACCACTTTATGGAATTTAACCAGTTTATGCATTTTGACCAGTTTACGCATTTAACCAGTTTATGCAACATAACAATTTATGCCATTTAGGATTTATGAAATTTAAACAGTTAATGCAGTTTATATAATTTATGCAAATTAACCAATTAATGCATTTTACCGTTTTTTTGCAATTTAACCAGTTTATGCAACATAACAGTTTGTGCAATTTAATCTGTTCATGCATTTTACCGGTTTATGCAAATTAGATTATGCAAATTAACCAATTTATGCATTTTACAGTTTTTCTGCAATTTTACCAGTTTATGCAATTTCACCAGTTTATGAACATAAGTTTATGCAAATTAACCAATTTATGCAAATTTCTGCAATTTCTGCATTCGATTCCCGCAGTTCCGCAGTCAATCGCAATGGCGCAGCCATTGCTGCATTTCTAGTTGATTGACTGCGGAATTTTCCGCAGTCAATTATTGGTTTGCGTTTCTTTATTATTATTATTATTCCGGCACATTTTTCCTGATTTTCTGCACCTTTCAGCACTTTCATGCTTGTGCAATTTCTGCAAGTTATGCATCAAAACGTTCCGCATGTTGAGGAGAATCCTGCTATTACTTTTGGGACTTCTGCGATTTACGGTTTTTCCGCAATCGGACGAAATACCGCACATTTTTCCCATTGACGCATAATGGGGCTCCCGCAAATTCATGCTTTTCCGCATTTTTTTCCGCAATTTCTGCAATTTCTGCAACTTGTGCATGTTCAGCTTCCGCAACTTGTGGGATTTGAGAAAAATTGGCCTTCTGCAGTTTTCCAGTTTTTTCTACAGGAATTTGAACTTTTTGCATTGGTGTGTATGTGGTCTCTGCTCCATTAGTGTGTATGGCGAATCCAGCCAATGTATTTTAATAGGATTTCTGGCTCTCCATGTGTTTCAGCCATTTGTGCAGCTTCTGCATCTTCAGCATTTAGGCGATTTCAACAGTTTGACCAGTTTATGGAATTTAAAAAGTTTATGCAATATAAACAATTTATGCAAATTAACCACTTTATGGAATTTAACCAGTTTACGCATTTTAACCAGTTTACGCATTTTAACCAGTTTATGCAACATAACAATTTATGCCATTTAGGATTTATGAAATTTAAACAGTTAATGCAGTTTATATAATTTATGCAAATTAACCAATTAATGCATTTGACCGTTTTTTTGCAATTTAACCAGTTTATGCAACATAACAGTTTGTGCAATTTAAACTGTTCATGCATTTTACCGGTTTATGCAAATTAGATTATGCAAATTAACCAATTTATGCATTTTACAGTTTTTCTGCAATTTACCAGTTTATGCAATTTCACCAGTTTATGAACATTAGATTATGCAAATTAACCAATTTATGCAAATTTATGCAATTTCTGCATTCGATTCCCGCAGTTCCGCAGTCAATCGCAATGGCGCAGCCATTGCTGCATTTCTAGTTATTATTCCGGCACATTTTTCCTGATTTTCTGCACCTTTCAGCACTTTCATGCTTTGTGCAATTTCTGCAAGTTATGCATCAAAACGTTCCGCATGTTGAGGAGAATCCTGCTATTACTTTTGGGACTTCTGCGATTTACGGTTTTTCCGCAATCGGACGAAATACCGCACATTTTTCCCATTGACGCATAATGGGGCTCCCGCAAATTCATGCTTTTCCGCATTTTTTTCCGCAATTTCTGCAATTTCTGCAACTTGTGCATGTTCAGCTTCCGCAACTTGTGGGATTTGAGAAAAATTGGCCTTCTGCAGTTTTCCAGTTTTTTCTACAGGAATTTGAACTTTTTGCATTGGTGTGTATGTGGTCTCTGCTCCATTAGTGTGTATGGCGAATCCAGCCAATGTATTTTAATAGGATTTCTGGCTCTCCATGTGTTTCAGCCATTTGTGCAGCTTCTGCATCTTCAGCATTTAGGCGATTTCAACAGTTTGACCAGTTTATGGAATTTAAAAAGTTTATGCAATATAAACAATTTATGCAAATTAACCACTTTATGGAATTTAACCAGTTTACGCATTTTAACCAGTTTACGCATTTTAACCAGTTTATGCAACATAACAATTTATGCCATTTAGGATTTATGAAATTTAAACAGTTAATGCAGTTTATATAATTTATGCAAATTAACCAATTAATGCATTTGACCGTTTTTTTGCAATTTAACCAGTTTATGCAACATAACAGTTTGTGCAATTTAAACTGTTCATGCATTTGACCGGTTTATGCAAATTAGATTATGCAAATTAACCAATTTATGCATTTTACAGTTTTTCTGCAATTTTACCAGTTTATGCAATTTCACCAGTTTATGAACATTAGATTATGCAAATTAACCAATTTATGCAAATTTATGCAATTTCTGCATTCGATTCCCGCAGTTCCGCAGTCAATCGCAATGGCGCAGCCATTGCTGCATTTCTAGTTGATTGACTGCGGAACTTTCCGCAGTCAATTATTGGTTTTCGTTTCTTATTATTATTGATTGACTGCGGAATCTTCCGCAGTCAATAATTGGTTTGCATGTTCTTTAATATTATTCTTCCATCTTTTTCCTGATTTTCTGCAGCTTTCAGCACTTTCATGCTTTGTGCAATTTCTGCAAGTTATGCATCAAAACGTTCCGCATGTTGAGGAGAATCCTGCTATTACTTTTGGGACTTCTGCGATTACGGTTTTTCCGCAATCGGACGAAATACCGCACATTTTTCCCATTGACGCATAATGGGGCTCCCGCAAATTCATGCTTTTCCGCATTTTTTTTCCGCAATTTCTGCAATTTCTGCAACTTGTGCATGTTCAGCTTCCGCAACTTGTGGGATTTGAGAAAAAATTGGCCTTCTGCAGTTTTCCAGTTTTTTTCTACAGGAATTTGAACTTTTTGCATTGGTGTGTATGTGGTCTCTGCTCCATTAGTGTGTATGGCGAATCCAGCCAATGGGATTTCTGGCTCTCCATGTGTTTCAGCCATTTGTGCAGCTTCTGCAATTTCAGCATTTAGACGATTTCAACAGTTTGACCAGTTTATGGAATTTAAAAAGTTTATGCAATATAAACAATTTATGCAAATTAACCACTTTATGGAATTTAACCAGTTTACGCATTTTAACCAGTTTACGCATTTTAACCAGTTTATGCAACATAACAATTTATGCCATTTAGGATTTATGAAATTTAAACAGCTAATGCAGTTTATATAATTTATGCAAATTAACCAATTAATGCATTTTACCGTTTTTTTTGCAATTTAACCAGTTTATGCAACATAACAGTTTGTGCAATTTAAACTGTTCATGCATTTTACCGGTTTATGCAAATTAGATTATGCAAATTAACCAATTTATGCATTTTACAGTTTTTCTGCAATTTTACCAGTTATGCAATTTCACCAGTTTATGAACATTAGATTATGCAAATTAACCAATTTATGCAGATTTATGCAATTTCTGCATTCGATTCCCGCAGTTCCGCAGTCAATCGCAATGGCGCAGCCATTGCTGCATTTCTAGTTATTATTCCGGCACATTTTCCTGATTTTCTGCAGCTTTCAGCACTTTCATGCTTTGTGCATTTCTGCAAGTTATGCATCAAAACGTTCCGCATGTTGAGGAGAATCCTGCTATTACTTTTGGGACTTCTGCGATTTACGGTTTTTCCGCAATCGGACGAAATACCGCACATTTTTCCCATTGACGCATAATGGGGCTCCCGCAAATTCATGCTTTTCCGCATTTTTTTCCGCAATTTCTGCCATTTCTGCAATTTCTGCATGTTCAGCTTCCGCAACTTGTGGGTTTTGAGAAAAATTGGCCTTCTGCAGTTTTCCAGTTTTTTTCTACGGGAATTTTAAATTTTTGCATTGGTGTGTATGTGGTCTCTGCTCCATTAGTGTGTATGGCGAATCCAGCCAATGCATTTTAATAGGATTTCTGGCTCTCCATGTGTTTCAGCCATTTGTGCAGCTTCTGCAATTTCAACATTTAGGCGATTTCAACAGTTTGACCAGTTTATGGAATTTAAAAAGTTTATGCAATATAAACAATTTATGCAAATTAACCACTTTATGGAATTTAACCAGTTTACGCATTTTAACCAGTTGACGCATTTTAACCAGTTTATGCAACATAACAATTTATGCCATTTAGGATTTATGAAATTTAAACAGTTAATGCAGTTTATATAATTTATGCAAATTAACCAATTAATGCATTTTGCAGTTTTTTTTGCAATTTAACCAGTTTATGCAACATAACAGTTTGTGCAATTTAAACTGTTCATGCATTTTACCGGTTTATGCAAATTAGATTATGCAAATTAACCAATTTATGCATTTTACAGTTTTCTGCAAATTAACCAATTTATGCAATTTATGCAATTTCTGCATTCGATTCCCGCAGTTCCGCAGTCAATCGCAATGGCTTCAGCCATTGCAGCATTTCTAGTTATTATTCCATCTTTTTCCTGATTTTCTGCAGCTTTCAGCACTTTCATGCTTTGTGCAATTTCTGCAAGTTATGCATCAAAACGTTCCGCATGTTGAGGAGAATCCTGCTATTACTTTTGGACTTCTGCGATTTACGGTTTTTCCGCAATCGGACGAAATACCGCACATTTTTCCCATTGACGCATAATGGGGCTCCCGCAAATTCATGCTTTTCCGCATTTTTTCCGCAATTTCTGCAATTTCTGCAACTTGTGCATGTTCAGCTTCCGCAACTTGTGGGATTTGAGAAAAAATTGGCCTTCTGCAGTTTTCCAGTTTTTTCTACAGGAATTTGAAATTTTTGCATTGGTGTGTATGTGGTCTCTGCTCCATTAGTGTGTATGGCGAATCCAGCCAATGTATTTTAATAGGATTTCTGGCTCCATGTGTTTCAGCCATTTGTGCAGCTTCTGCAATTTCAGCATTTAGACGATTTCAACAGTTTGACCAGTTTATGGAATTTAACCAGTTTACGCATTTTAACCAGTTTACGCATTTTAACCAGTTATGCAACATAACAATTTATGCCATTTAGGATTTATGAAATTTAAACAGCTAATGCAGTTTATATAATTTATGCAAATAACCAATTAATGCATTTTACCGTTTTTTTTGCAATTTAACCAGTTTATGCAACATAACAGTTTGTGCAATTAAACTGTTCATGCATTTTACCGGTTTATGCAAATTAGATTATGCAAATTAACCAATTTATGCATTTTACAGTTTTTCTGCAATTTTACCAGTTTATGCAATTTCACCAGTTTATGAACATTAGATTATGCAAATTAACCAATTTATGCAGATTTATGCAATTTCTGCATTCGATTCCCGCAGTTCCGCAGTCAATCGCAATGGCGCAGCCATTGCTGCATTTCTAGTGTTTTATGAGGTCGTTTAACACGTTTTAAGGATTTGTTTTCATTATTGTTGGCCTTAATCATGATGGAGTTGAAGTTATAATCTCTGAGGAGCTAATGCTAATCGGCAGTTAGCTCGACAGAGAAACTTAACTGTTCTGTAGCAGCAGAAATATGTGAAAGTAACATTTATGTGGCGCTTTATGGTCAGTCTACACTAATATATTCCAAAGACACATCTAAATGAAAGTTATTAATCTCCTCTTGTGTTTTGGGACAGTTTAAATGTCAGCATTAGCTCTATTTGACAGGAGAGTAACAGCCGCGGCTCATACATGTAAATGATCAGCTGAAATCTCATAGTTTTCTCTGTTGTCTCTGTTTAGGGCCGTTTGTAAAAATGTTCAGAGCTTTTGTGAATGAGCGTCTGGCTGCGGCGGCTGGAGAGATACGTGCGCTGTTTGAAAGGACGAGAGCGGAGTGCGAGGAGGAGCTGCGTCGCTCCCAAGACCAAAACAGGAGGAAACAGCGGCTCCTGGAGAAGATACTGAGCCCGAGAGTCGTACTGGTCAGAGCGAGAGTCCAGACGCCCCCAACGAGGATTAAAGAGGAGCCAGAGGAGGAAGAGCTGCCAGTGTAGGCTCCAACACTTTCAAACACGTATAAGTCAGATTATTTTAATGTTTATTTATATCTATATCATGTTTCAGGTGTTTCCCAGAGTCCAGTGCTGTGAGCGTGAAGAGAGAAGAGCCCTCCCCGCTTCCACAAAGACAAACTGAGCGCGGGAACATCAGCTCAGAGCCACATTTCCACTCAGAGACGGAGGACACACCGAGCACTCGTCTGACTCTGACGACGATGACGACTGGGAACCTCCATTCAGCCGCTCAGACGCACAGATGGAGACAGAGGCTGATGGAGAAAATCACCACCACCAGGTCCAGAGCAGAAGCACCAAAGTCTCCGCCCAAAACAAGTCTGCACCAGAGACGAGCGCTACGGTCGACCACGGAGAGACGTCCAGAGCCGACGCAGGAGAAGAGAAGAAGAAGCACCAGTGTCGTGTTTGTAACAGGAGATTTAGTTTCAAATCTAATTTAACAAGACATAATAGAGTGCACACAGGAGAGAAGCCATATCACTGTTTAACCTGCCAGAAAACATTTGCCCAGAAGTCTAATCTAGATACACACAGACGAACACACACAGGAGAGAAGCGTTATCACTGTTTAACCTGTCAGAAACATTTGCCCGTAAGTTTGTTCTAGATTCACACAGAAGAACACACACAGGGGAGAGGCCCTACAGTTGTTCCATTTGTGAGAAAAGATTTGCCAGAAAAGACAACCTCAGACAACACATGAGAACTCACTGAATTTGAAGCACAACACCGAACATTTCAAAAACATGACTATTTCTATAAATAAGTAATCCTCATTCGATCAGATTTTACTGTTTAAAGTTATTCAGTGCTGACTTTTATTGTCGTTTTTCATTTTTGTTCAAATTTACATGAGCGAGGTCGTTTTAGTTTCCATCGCCTTGTGAAGCAGTGATTTCGATTGTTTGAAAATAGTTTTTAAATTTTACGTCTGATTTTATTTCCTCCTAAAGACATTTGTTGCTTTAGAAATGACTGTAAATATGTTTGAGAAGTTATAATCTGAATATTCTGCCTGTATTGAAGCTCATTGTTCATAGACTCAAAATGTTGTTGACTAAGTTTATTGTCTTGTTCCTTTTCTTCTTGTAAATAAAACAATGTAAAAACCTCATCTCTTTACTCTGTTTTTTTTTTTTGGTGGATACTGACACCTAAACGATTTCCGATACCGATGCTAAATTAATTGCCATATAGATTCATAACACAGATTAATAATGTTGATTTATTCCTTTCCCTTCCATTTCATTTCTTTGCATTTGGCAGTGACAGAGTGAATCGAACACATCAGAACAAGATCAACAACTTTATTTTACATTTTCCTTCAAGCTTCAACAAAACAAAAACACATTTCAAATCCCTTAATTTTCCCTCGATCGCGGCGTCAGGACGACTCTGAGACGCTCGATTCGTGGAACAGAAACAATTCAGTTACAAAGAAATGCTTCCAAGTCTTCAGTGCAATCGAGTAGACGAGTGTGCAGCAAAGAGGAGCGACTCTCGAGAGCAAAGTCTGGATAAAATTCACTTTTCTTATGTACAACATGTGCAAAAACAGTGGAAGAATAGGAAGTTTTCTTAATTTAAACGTTGGCACTTTGGAGCACTTGATTTCGACTCACGCACATCGGCAAATGACACGTTTATGGAGAAAATAGAGCAAGAAAATAGCCAAAAGGAAATAACTCCAAATATGTTTTATATTTTAAACGTATCCTCTGCCTTTTCTCCTTAAGCTTCATCAGGTCCTTGTCCCTGAAACGGTTTAACGTCTGTGACGCCAAAACTGTGACAATGAGTTTCCGAGCCTAAATAAATGTCAAAGGAGTTCATCTATCGGGAAAATAAAAAGGGTCAAACAATGATCAGGAGTCATAACACGTTAAGCCATAAAATAAAAGGTCTTGTGTCTTATGAAGTATGAACGAGCCTTTAAGAGAAGACTGTCCTTTTCATTAACACTGACTGATTTGTTCGTGAGCCACAACTTTCCGGACAATAAATAAAGAATTCAGAAAACATTTATAAGTCTTTCTTTACTATAAACTGGCTCTTGATTCTGCGTCGATTTCCAGATTTCGATCGCCTTCACAGTGTTTGATGAACAACGAGAAACAGAGGAAACTAAAGTGGATGAAAGATGACGATTCGATCTTTAAATCTTCAATATAAGCACTTAAATAGGCTGAACGATTAATTGCTTTTGCAGTTTTATCGTGGTATTTCATGAGCCATAACATCGTCTCAGTTTAGGCTGTATTTCAGTTATATGCAACACAAAGGCCCTCCTGGAGCCTCCACCTTAACGTGGTGGAGGGTTTGAGCCTGAATGATCCTGGAGCTCTGTTGTCGGGGGCTTGGTGCCCCTGGTAGGGTCTCCCATGGCAAACAAGTCCTAGGTGACGGGTCAGACAAAGAGCGGTTCAGAAGCCCCTTATGAGAGACCAACAGGCCCGGTTAGAACCATGAGGCCGTCCTTCTGTGGACCCACCACCTGCAGGAGGAGCCATAGGGGCTGGTGCAGCTCCAACAGCTGCCCCACGACCCGGCAACGGACAAGTGGAAGAAAATGGATGGATGGCAACACAAAGTTATTAACGGGAATGGGAAAACATTTTTAACAAAATCGTTCAGCCCTAAACTTAAACATCTTATTAGACCAGAAAGACGCGCTTTGATCTAGAAACCACAGGAGGGCGATATTTAGCCGAAAGATAAACGTCCAGATTGTGGTTTTGAAGCTTTTATCGAAAAACAAGGCATTTTACAAACAGTTTTTGGGTAATTTCTGATTAAAGAGGAAGTTCTCTGTCATTATAGACCAATATTCAGGCTCTGAAAATACTGTCGAGTGTAACATTCAGAAAAGTTTACATTCAACAGAAAGAGGAAACTAAACAAGTCGCAGTCGTAGTAACTCTGACCGTGTGAGTTTCAGGTCGTTACGTAACATCTGTTCATTTGTCCCGATGCAAAGCGAGAAGTGACTGATGTTTAAGTTTACAATAAAATACTTAATAAATGAATATAAATGGGACAAAAGGAAGATAAAAGTCGGTAATTATGCCCTAAATGTTTATGCTTTTATTCTGATAATTAAATAATAAAAACAAAAATGGCTCAATGAAGCTTTTGAGGAAGAAGTTCGAGATGAAAATCGGATTAAAAGTGGCAAAAAAACTTCATTTCTAGAGTAAACAAAGAGCGTCCAGACATAAACTGTGTGGAAACAGAACAATCAAATAAATGAATCTCACCACAAACAAACGTTACAGAAACAGTTTGGCTGCAGACTCCACAGTTTATGACGGAAACGCGATTATTTTAAATGAAGGGAAATACCAAATAATAACAGCCCCTTTGCTAATAAAGAGACCAATGTTTACATTTATGATTTTATTTGTGACATATTAGAAAATCATTGTTTTCAGCTGCAGCGTCTCGACTTCACCTCTTTCCTCTCGCCTTTAACCGAGTGCATTTTCTCCAGTTCCACCAAAATCTAAAAGCTTCTGGACTGGAGCTTACAGTCTATAGGTTTGCAATGACATCATGCTTCTGGCCGCCATTTTGAATACTGAAGTAGCATTATGCAGTACTACAACATGTACAATATCACTACTCAGGATGAAAATGAAAGACAACTGATTGACAGTGGTATTTTTATGTCCTTGTAATCATTGCTCATGAAGATGACAGTAAAAACACGGCCTCAGAGACGCACGTTTATGTGATATAAGCAGCTAATGTGGCACAGACGTAGCAGCTCTGTCTGTCGAGCTACAGCAGGATTTACTAAAGATCTGCTTCACTCTGAAGACTAAACTAACACATCAAAGAGGAAACAGAAAACCTTTCTCTGGGATTTTACAGTTTGTCATGTCGACAGAGTCTCAGTCTGAGTCAGTGTTTAAGCTGCTCAAGATGTTAGCATGCTACCGGTTAGCAAATGGCAACCAACTGTCAGCACTTCAACACGATAAACACACGTGTGGCTCACATGTATGAACACTGAGGAAATACTACAGTAACAGCTCAGCTCTGACCTCTGTCACATGTCAGTGTTTCCCTTAGGTTTACTGGTTTGGCGGGGGGGTATGGTTACACGTGCACACGCGCGGTCCGTGCACGCTGCCGGGTAAAATAAAGTGTTTTAGCAAATGTTATTATTTGTAAATATTTATTGTCTGAATTCTATATGATACATAATTAATTCAGTTTAAGTAACTGTAAAGCAGTTTGATGATGTAGGGAACAATAATGTTTTAGAAAGTTTGAGAATGTAACATACTATCATTAGATTAGCCTAATGTATGTACCATTATTTAATTGTCCCGTGTTTGGATTTTCTTCATATTCATGTTTAATATTTATCAGAGAGTTCCACAGTTTATGATCTAATTGAACACATGTAATAAGTCTGTGTTCTGCTTAAAACAAGAGGAGCAAAAATCTACAAAATCCAACAGAGCTAACTTCAGTGACTTCATGTGAAACAGATGCTAACAGCTTCACCTAAACAGTTTAGGATAAACTCAACTGTTGCATTTGGCTTGGGTTGGATTTTCTTATTTACAAAGTACCAGCCCGTCCTGCCAATATGGTAGGGGAAACACTGCATGTTGTATCCAAGGCTAGAAGTTTGGAGTGTGGTTCAGGGCTTTCTTTAAATGCTAACCGGTAGCATGCTAACGTCTTGAGCAGCATAAACACACTGGTTTCTTCACATAAACGTGCGTCTCTGGGGCCGTGTTTTTACTGTTTCTTCATGAGCAATGATTACGAGGACATAAAAATACCACTGTCAATCAGTTGTCTTTCATTTATATCCCGAGTAGAGCAATAGAGTTCAGGAAATCCACAGTTACCATGGAGATCCGCCATCTTTCCAGCTGTTCGCATACATTGACTAACATTAGCTTAAAACAGTATAAAAAGTGGAGGAAAAAGCCGTGGAACAACTCTGTTAGCTGCTCAGTTACTGCTGGTAAATACATCTAACACACACTGGTGTCCAAGTGTTTTAATGTGAACAATAACTCCAGCATTTTAACTTTTAAAATCTCCATTACTTTACAATTGCTGCCAATCCCATAATGCTTAACTATATGACATCACATTCCCGAACTCTATATTACATGTTGTAGTACTGCATAATTCTACTTCGGTATTCAAAATGGCCACCATAAACACAAAGGTCACATGACTGAAAGGCATGTATAGGCCAGAGTAACGCCTCATTTGAAAGCCAAGACCTACAAAACGCTTTTTTGTCGCATGTTTTAAACTTTTTGTCGCTTTTCATGGCTCTCTTTTCTAGCACGTTTTTGTTGCTCTTTTGCCACTTTTTTGCTTTGAGATTTGGGTAAAGCCAAACTGGAGAAAATGTTAAGAGGTTAAGTAGAAAACTATAACAAACCCACACAAAGTCCCTAAAATGACTATTTAATGGGAATCTACAGCCAGACTGCTCGACTTCGTCACCGCACTCACGCACTCAAACAAAAGCCAGTGATAAAACGTCTCCTTCCTCTCGCTCTTCGCGCACGGTTTGGCGTTTCTTCACAGTTTGTTCCTCCGCTGGCAGTGATCGGTAACATCCAGTGATTTTGCAGCACGTGTTTCAAAGGATTTCTCCGTGGATACGAGCTGTGGTGAAAGTGGTCACAGAGTACATTCGTAAAGTCATTTCATCTTTAAATAATCTGGGGATTGTCTGGATCGTGGCTCAGTTTCCATGCAGAGTCGAGCTACCATGGCGACCTGTCCCGCCGCCTCGCTTTAGCGCCAGAGAATCATCTTTTCTCGGTGTAAACGTACGGAGAGACAGTGATTCCAGCATGTGTGTTTTTCCAGTTACAATGAGGTGTTTCTCGAGGGCAGCCGCCGCCCTCCGCTCCCTCGCTATAGCAGCTCGTCGCGCTGTTTCTTGGACCGGACGGGGCCCTGGCCGTTCCGCAGGAGCCGTTTGGGGCCGCAGCAGTGTCCCGCGCTCCTGCTCCCCGTTGGTCCAGGGGTCGGGGCCGTCGTCGCTGTCCAAGTCCGAGTCCGAGCGCATCAGAGCGGACGAGGTCGGGCCGGGACTCCCTTCAGTCGACCTGCGGGAGGAAGAGATTTAGAAAGTTCCAAAACCTCCATCGCCGCTTTATTAACGCGACTGACAGAAAACGACCTGTATTCAATGAGAACGATGAGAAAGGAGAAACGTGACTAAAGCAGGTGATGATGCAACCAGTGGTTAAAGTGAACTTTGGAGGTGGAACTCGAGACTCAGGACGTGACATTAGGCCAATATATGAAAGGTCGTGCGTACTTGCACAGGGTACAGACATTATATTGTACAAAGCTTCCAAAACTATGGTATTTCAGCACAAACTATCGTACACTATCAATAATCCAGTAGCACCTGCGCAAAATATGGCTCATATCATCGACAGCCCGAACTCCAACACAGGCGCATTGTCCCATTTATTACATTACAAACACACGACCTGCAAACCACAGAGGAGCGTCTGCCCCTTTCCAGCAACAGGTGCCAACGTTTGAAAAGGGGCTCCGACTCCCACACGCTCCTAGAGTTTGTGCTCAGTGTTCTTTTGTTTTCTTCATTATTTTTTCTTTAAGACCGCTGTCTGTAGAAGCCATCGTCTCACTTTGACTACCGTATTTTCCGGCCCAAACGCCGCTACTTTTTTCCCACGCTTTGAACCCTGTGGCCGATATGTCACCGCCAACAGGCACTAGAGGCGTCTCTAGCAGTAAACACAAAAGTGAGACGGGACTTCTAATCTGCTCTTGGCTGAGGAACGGTAGATGAGTAACTTATAAAATGATGAAGGCTCACTTTAGCCTAAATGTGGAAGGGCTTTGCTCGCCCCAACGCACGCCGCTCCTTTATTTTCTATGAGAGAACGCACACCGAGGCTGCAGTGACGCTGGACCCTGCGCCACGGTTCTGCTGAATCCAGACGCAGCGCCGTGGAGGAAAACACAGGCTTTTAACCTCCTGCAGAGGCACAGAGGCGGGTCTGGCCATGACAGACAGGGGGCGCTGTGAACTTTGTTTGTTTGGACGAGAGAAGCCGCGGAGACAGAGAAACCATCGTCAGGGCTCAGGCATCAGGGGAAGCATTTTAAACTCCTGTCTGTCGCCAACTCGCTATTAACCTACAAAACAGAGGTTTGCTCTCTCTCTTACAACACGCACATACATGTCTTCTTTTATTTATGATAAATGTATAAATCACGTGTGTAAAGCCCCACACGGTTTGAGAAAAGCCTCTGAAGTGCTGTGACGCGGCGCGCTGTGTTCTGGTGTGTTTGGCCTCTACACTTACACACTGAGGTCGGCTACACTGGACATTTCTGTCTTTTTTATCACGGCCGCCCTCCCTCTGCACCTGCACCTTTCTCCGGGATGAAGCGTCTCTTCCTCCTTATCTGCACCATGGGCCGCACTGAGCGGATGCGGCTCTATGAAAACCTGCGGCTCGTATTCGAGTGCGACCTGTATGTGCACAAGGCTGCACATTTAGCTGCCGCGGCTTTTAGTAAGGTGCGCTTAATTGGCTGAAATTTACGGTAATTAGCTAAGCCGTAATAAAGAAGCGGGTAAATCACGACGTCGCGAGAGGTGAGACGGGTTACGTCTCGCTGACCAATCAAATGCCACGGCTGCAGCCAAGGCAGGAGGATATGCGACAGTGGAAGTGTAAAACTGATCCAGGGTCAGTCTCTCCTTCTGACTGCAGATATTACGCCTAAACACGGAGGCCAAGTCTGACTCCAGATCAGAGCAACAGCAAAACGCTGCTGAGGAACAGTACATTTAACCAGACTTTATCTGGAGCTCTGAAATGATCGTACATTTAGGGCTTTTTTGAATTATTGATCGTACATATTGGGTCTCCAGGTCGGTGCAGGGAAAGCTGCAATTGTAGTTTTCTGGCCAGACACACCAGGGGGAGGTAAAAGACCCCTGAATCATCCCATTAACACTTGTATTACCCCAGAGGGACTAAGGAAAGGATTTAATAAGGTAAACAAGTTACTTAGTTCTGCTTTAAACAATCTTGCATTTCACTCACATTTTGTTTCTCCGAAGAAACAACAGCGCACACTAAACTCAAAGTAGCAGAGTTTAACTAAAAAGCTCACATGAGACGATAATCAGCTGATTTCCACAGTCAGGTGCGGGAGGCGAAGCTCGTTTGCCCAGCTGAGCGAGCGTTCATGTGTATTTTCCAACAGCGCTCTCGATTACAGCTGTGTGACTCGATTCTATCAGAGTCTGACTCTTAGGGCGACTGCAAAGGTAAGTCTTTCCTAACAATAATGATGTTTCAGCAGGTGCAGAAGGACAATGACTTTGGAGGAGAGTGATGTTATTTTGTGTTTTACTCGCAGACCTCTCTCCTCGTTACCTGCTCTGGGAGGATGCAGCTCCAGACGGTCCTGTTCCTCCTCCTCCAAGATCTTATATCGACTTTTACTCCTGCGCACTTTGCTCTTTCTCCTGTGAAAGAGAAACCAAAAGGGTCAGGGCTAAAGCCGGTTTAGTCTCAACATTAACTTTCATTAAAACCATCCCTCACTTGTTACAGCAGCAGACCATTCCCCAGATCAGAGTCCCCACGGCCACGAGGATCATGAAGGAGGCGATGGTGACGTACAGCACGCTCCACTCTGAAACACACCGGGACCAAAGTAAACCAACAGTCCTGTACATTAAGGTGAATAGGGAACAAATATTATTGAAATAGTGAGAAAAAAACGATTAAAACTGTTGTTAATGTTTGTAAACACTAGGGGGCGCCGTCTTTAGTGACCGCTGGAGGGTGTCTTCACAAGAACCAGCCAGAGGTGTTACAGAAGGTTTATTGAACATCCAGGGTATGTAACCTATGTGCCACACTGCCTTCTTAACTCAGCTCTGCGTCAGAGCACCTCATACTTAGCATAAAAAGTTCTTTAATTCTCACCTAAATAATTATAAACACATTTAGACAATAGTAACCAGCAGAAAAGAACCGCCTTCAGCTGCACTCCTCTAGTCTATCACAAGTCACGAGGCGCGCGCATGCACTACTACTCAATTAACTACAGAAACATGCTCGATATACACATAGTGAACTGGAAATGCACAAGTACTCATTTTATAATATATGCACACGCACAACAAGAAACGCACACACTGGGGTCCAGAACAGGATATAACTAAACTTTCGCTTCTAAATGTAACCTCTCCGCTCGCGGTCTGTCTCACTCTGAAGGCCTGTTCATACTTGAGCAGCATCTCCGCGCTTACGCAGATGAGCACCTGCAGCTAAACATCACTCCGAGTGCACTCAAGGCAAGTTTATTTATACCTCGCATTTCGTACACAAGGCAACTCAATGCGCCTCAAGTGCTGCAGGACACAAGCGCCGTGATTGGTTGATCCATACGCAAAATGAGGAAACAGAAACTCCTTCAGTCTCCCTTTTCCAAGTCATTTTTCTGTAATATATTGTTCCAATGATTTTGTGCTTTTGTGTTTTCACTTTTTATGTTATTAAAAAAAAGTTTAAAAACGGAGCAGTTCAAACGATTCTGCGTCAACCGGACGGGGCTGCCGTGGGCGGGACCGGCCGCTCGATTATAAACCAGGCTTAAGCCGCTCCACCTGGACTCGGCCTGCGCTGAGTGTCTGCAAAGTGATGGTGGGCGGAGCAAGAGTTCTGATTGGTTACTGTAAAAATAGAGTCATTAGTCACTAGGCAGAAGTTGACAGTAATGCAGGGCCAACAATGTTGTTAAACATGTTTTCTCTCGTACCGCAGTTGCTCTCCTGGTCTCCAAACTGCCTTCGGATGAAGTTCTCCATCCAGAACGGCTGACACACGCAGCTGCGAGTGAACGAGTCACAGTCTCCGTGACCCGAGCAGTTCAGCTGACAGACTACAGGGGGCGACACAGAGGAACACATGTGTTTAAATCAGCAGAAGAACTCCCACAGTTTGAGAAGTCGTGGATCCGCAGACACTCACTGACGGTGTCGACGCGCCGGGCTTTGAAGATGAGGAATTCGTTCTTCTGCTTCCGGAGTTTGTTTCTGAGTCCCAGCGCGACGCTCTGCCCGGCCAGAGGGGGGCGCCCTGGACCTCCCGACACCAGGAAGACCAGCCGGGTGCTGAAACCCAACAGTATCATTAAGGCTTTTCAGACGACTTTATGCTTGGTTTACAAGCGACGATGACAAGTCACAGATAACACGAATAATATCTTTCACAGAAGCTAAAACTAGATCACCGCAAAGCATTATGGATGTAAAACAAGTCAAACAAGCTTTTGCATTATGGCCCGAATCGCTTCGACAGTCAGTCTTTGAACGTTTTCTGCTACAGAATGTGTTCAAACACCAAGGAACTAATCAATAAGATACAGTAGGTGGCGGCATTAAAGAGACTAGATGCTCACTAAAGCCACCTCAGGTCTTATGTGTAACTGCAGTCTCTATATTAAGCTCTTGCATGACGGCATTTCGGACCCGAATTAACACCTTTGTGAGTGACAGTGCAGGATTTTAGAGGCAGTTGTGGTGAACAGGTCTGGGCTCATTCTACACATTAGGACATGGCTGGAACATGTAGGGGGAGGAAAATACTTAGTTTTAACTTTTTTAAACTCAGTATAGTCCCTTTAAGCTGAAAAAGAAAAAAAAAGAAGAAACTCAGCTGCTGTTGGGGTTTGTATAAATCAGACTCTACATTTCCAGACCGGCTGGAACATTTTTTATCCCATTCCCAAAACCCGGTAAGATCCACAATAACATGACACTGTTGGAAAGAGAATGGGCCAAACAACAACTGGACAAAGCAAAGTGGTGGCAATATTTATGTGGACGAGTGAGAAAGGGCCTGTCTCACCGGCCTGGAGACTAGTTGGAGACTAGAGTCGCTGCTGGTCAGACGTCTCCGATATGTCTCTCTGCAATAAGGCGAGTCTTAAGGTAATCTCGGGGATGAACACGTTTGATTTCAAAATGATCTCCGTGGTCTCGAGCAGTTGTGTCGCGAATACTATTTGTTAAGACTCCATACGACGCTTTGAGATCTCCTTGGGATCCGACAGGTCTCGGAAACATTGCAGAGACGTCCCAGAAATAGTGTTTGCAATGTTGCCACAACTGCATGACACTGCGGAGACCTCTTGGAGACCACTGACTTATTGCCAGGGACATATCGCAAACATCTTCGTGACTCTAGTCTCCAACTAGTCTCCAGGCCGGTGAGATAAGCCCTTAAAGGAGCAGGCCACCGTTTTCCCATACTGAGATCTGTTCCTACCTGAGCTTAGACGAGTTGATGCGTACCTGTCTGATCTTTACTCGTGCGCTCAGTCAAGCAAAATGACCAAAGATGTTGTTAGCATTTGGCCTCTCCCAGCGTATTCATTTAGCTCCAAACGGGGGTGAAGTTAGAAGCGACCACGCTCTTCCACGGGCACAAAGACCAGACAGGTACGTATCAACTCGTCTAAGCTCAGGTAGGAACAGTATGGAAAAACGGTGGCCTGTTCCTTTAAGAAATGTAATTTGTCTCAAAGCAAAGCTCATACAAACCTGATAGTTAACACTCAAAACACAAAAGAATAAAAGGCTTGTTATCATTCAGTGTTGTTGTCTTTCATCTGTCATTATTATTTGTGTGAGTGAATTACTGACATTAATGATCCCGTATGAAAAGGGCTTTTGTAAGTTTTATATTTGGAGGATGTACTTCTTACGCGGCCGCCTGTGTGTCCAAAACATATTTCCTTCAGGACAAATCTTAACCCTGTACCTGTGCTCGTTGAAGGCGCCGATGCCACGTACGACGATGTCACTGTCCAGGACGCCCAGCAGGACGCCCACCTGCCGCAGCAGCATGTCCCTCTGCCGCTGGGACACCGAGGACACGGGCACCTCCAGCACCAGCTCCACCAGGTCACGCTCCGACGGGTCTGCAGAGGGAGAAAACAAGGATGAAACAATCCTCAGAGCGCTCCCTACAGGTGTGTTAGTGGATGTTTTCTCTCCAGCGTTTCCGTACGGTTTGATGCTCAGCTTTGGCACAAAAGTAAAGAAACGGTGGAGGCTCAGAATCCGGGCCCAGAGCCAGAACAAACTCATGGATTAGTCCGAACGTTTGGCAGATGAACCGCTCGCTCCACTGAGCTGCACCTCCTGATTCTGCAGCTTCAGACTCCTGTGTTGGACTAGTACTGACTTCAGCAGAAAAAAGGAACTGGGCAGAAAGTGAAAGCTTTTGTTGGAGCCATTTAGAAGGATGCCTAAAAAACACAAAACTCTTCATTTTATTCTGGAGCGTCTTCAGAGCCACCGGGATGAAAAGCAAAGGCGCTATGCTAACCCCCCAAGCAGCCACTGGGGTCACAGACAGCAGAGCCGTGGGAACTTATTATGCTTAGGAGGTGCTGAGGGATGAAATTGCCCCCAACAACGCTTTTTCTGTGCATATCCTATTTTTATAATATTGCTTGCAATACACAAAATATCCACCAGGGGGTGCTGCAACACACTCAGCAGCCTGGGTTCCCACGGCCTTAACTGAAAGGTCAAATATTAGATAAAAAGTTGGATAATGCATCTTTTATAAGTTACTGTAAAATAAGATAAGAAAATTAAATATGTAACATTTTTACAAATCAAAGCAAACATTTTATCTAATTTTTAACGGTTTTTGTATAATTTCTTCCACAAAAATATAAAAACACTTAATAAATATAAAACGACTCAGGCCAATTTGCTTTTGAGGCCGACATTAAAAGAGAAATAAAACAAAACGATCTGCAGCTCTGACAGTGTGTTTGTTTAAGTGCGTTACCGTGGCAACACAGCTCCCTCTGCTGCTGTTGTGTGAAGCCGACGACTGAGATTTGATTCAATTTAGACACAAAACAGGTAAGAAAATGTGATTCATTAGTTTCATAATGTTTTATGAGGTCGTTTAACACGTTTTTAAGGATTTGTTTTCATTATTGTTGGCCTTAATCACGGTGAAGTTGAAGTTATAATCTCTGAGGAGCTAATGCTAATCGGCAGTTAGCTCGACAGAGAAACTTAACTGTTTCTGTAGCAGCAGAAATATGTGAAAGTAACATTTATGTGGCGCTTTATGGTCAGTCTACACTAATATATTTCAAAGACACATCTAAATGAAAGTTATTCATCTCCTCTTGTGTTTTGGGGACAGTTTAAATGTCAGCTTTAGCTCTATTTGACAGGAGAGTAACAGCCGCGGCTCATACATGTAAATGATCAGCTGAAATCTCATAGTTTTCTCTGTTGTCTCTGTTTAGGGCCGTTTGTAAAAATGTTCAGAGCTTTTGTGAATGAGCGTCTGGCTGCGGCGGCTGGAGAGATACGTGCGCTGTTTGAAAGGACGAGAGCGGAGTGCGAGGAGGAGCTGCGTCGCTCCCAAGACCAAAACAGGAGGAAACAGCGGCTCCTGGAGAAGATACTGAGCCCGAGAGTCGTACTGGTCAGAGCGAGGGTCCAGACGCCCCCAACGAGGATTAAAGAGGAGCCAGAGGAGGAAGAGCTAACAGTGTAGGCTCCAACACTTTCAAACACGTCTAAGTCAGATTATTTTAATGTTTATTTATATCTATATCATGTTTCAGGTGTTTCCCAGAGTCCAGTGCTGTGAGCGTGAAGAGAGAAGAGCCCTCCCCGCTTCCACAAAGACAAACTGAGCGCGGGAACATCAGCTCAGAGCCACATTTCCACTCAGAGACGGAGGGACACACCGAGCACTCGTCTGACTCTGACGACGATGACGACTGGGAACCTCCATTCAGCCGCTCAGACGCACAGATGGAGACAGAGGCTGATGGAGAAAATCACCACCACCAGGTCCAGAGCAGAAGCACCAAAGTCTCCGCCCAAAACAAGTCTGCACCAGAGACGAGCGCTACGGTCGACCACGGAGAGACGTCTGGAGCCGACGCAGGAGAAGAGAAGAAGCACCAGTGTCGTGTTTGTAACAAAAGATTTAGTTTCAAATGTAATTTAACAACACACATTAGAGTGCACACAGGAGAGAAACCTTATCGCTGTTTAACCTGCCAGAAAACATTTGCCCGTAAGTCTGCTCTGGATGATCATAGAAGAACACACACAGGAGAGAAACCACACAGCTGTCAGGTCTGTGAGATGAACTTTACACAGCTCTCTCACCTCACGACACATAGAAGAACACACACAGGAGAGAAACCTTATCGCTGTTTAACCTGCCAGAAAACATTTGCCCGTAAGTTTGTTCTAGATAATCATAGAAGAACACACACAGGAGAGAAACCACACAGCTGCACAATCTGTAATAAAACTTTTACCCAGAAGCGTAATCTAGATTCACACAGAAGAAAACACACAGGGGAGAGGCCCTACAGTTGTTCTGTTTGTGAGAAAAGATTTGCCAGAAAATACTGCCTCACACAACATATGAGAACTCACTGAATTTGAAACTTAACACCCAACATTTAAAAACATGATTATTTTTACTGTTTAAAGTTATTCAGTGCTGACTTTTATCGTTGTTTTTCATTTTTGTTCAGAATTTACATGAGCGAGGTCATTGTTGTTTCCATTGCCTTGTGAAGCAGTGATTTCTATTGTTTGAATCGACTTAAAATCGTTTTTAAATTATACGTCTGATTTTTTTTCTTCATAAAGACATTTGTTGCTTTAGAAATGACTGTAAATATGTTTAAGAAGTTATAATCTGAATATTCTGCCTGTATTGAAGCTTATTGTTTGACTTTTGAAAAATCCAAACTGTTGTTGACTAAGTTTATTGTCTTGTTCCTTTTCCTTTTGTAAATAAAACAATGTAAGAACCTCATCTCTTTAGTCTGTTTTGTTTCACACCAAAACTACATCACAAGAGCAGAAATAATGTTGGTGAATGCAGCGTATGAGTTTCATGTTTTACTATTTACCATTTACGCTTTTTTCAAGAAGCTTTTAGTATTGAGTAATGGAGAAACTGGAGAAACTGTGCTTGGTTAAAGTGGGGGTTAAGAGGTTTAAATTAGCTCTTTTTTTTTATGTCAAATGTGCGACAGTCGTTTTTTTTTTCTTTTGTTTTACCGGGCCTGACGTTCACGGAGCCGCGGGCTTTATCCGTCTGTCCTTTGGAGTCGGTCACTGTCAGGGTGAAGCTGTACGTGCCCTGGACCAGGTTTCCCAGGAACAGCACCGCCTGGTGGTCAGAGCTGTTCAGCACATCCTACAACAGAACACAGGGATAAAGTCAAAAACATACAAATATTCTTATCGCAGAACTCCTACATGTTATTTTACTTTTGTAAACCGTGTTTTTATTGCTGCGCTGCTCAAATATTAAGTCAATATGTTACATTTGCAGTTATCGCTCATTTAAACACTTTGAAATAAAGTAAAAGCACTTCCCTCTGTCTTTCAAATGTTTATAATTTTAAAAAGGAGTGACTCTGGCAATTTAGTCCAAATACTGCATTTTTAAAACCCCAAAAAAACTAATGAAAGAGGGAATGTTATATATTTAAGACCAAATTGGACAAAAATTGTGTTTTTGTATGTTTGACTTATTCAGAAAAATAGACGAGCAATGTCATTATTGTCCAAGAAATGTAGGTTCAATGCCAGTTTGAATCAAGTTCCATGTTAATAAAGGTATTTACGGCTGTAATTTTGGCTGATGGACCTGATAATGGAAGTTTATTTGTACAGAGCTTTTTCACATGACACACGTCAAAACGTTCAGACAGAGTCGGAGATTTGTTCTTCAGTCACTCCACAGCGACGTGTGTGGCGTCAGTGGGAACAGTGTTAGAGGAACAGGCCACTGTTTTTAAATTATATATATCTCCATACGGAGATATAATGTTCTTACCTGAGCTCAGACGAGTTGATGCGGACCCGTCTGGTCTCACGTAACTGTATTTAAACAGGGAAAACGTGGAACAGCTTGGTAGTTTCTAACTTCACCCCAGTTTGGAGCTACACCTTTGCTGGGAAAGGGCTAAACGCTAACAACATTTGCGTGACTGAGCGCACGCGTAAAGACCAGACAGCTACGCATCAACTTGTCTGAGCTCAGGTAAGAACATTTCAGTTTGTAAAAACAGTGGCCTGTTCCTTTAATTTCGTCGACTTAAATATTTCATCATAATTTTAAGATAATTATAGCTATATTAAAATTTGTACGTGAGACTAAATCTATGATAGATAAAATATGACTAAATGAAAATGCAAAGAAGAGACTAAAATCATTCAAACTTCAATGAGTTTGAAAAAGCCTCAGATCATTTCAATCCAGGGCCAAAGGAAGAGCTCGGAGCTTTGTTCATGTGGAGAACAGACATGAAGCAGAAAGCTGTGATTAAATATGATCATAATGAATATTATAAATGCAAAGTTCACTAAATTGTTTTAGTCGATTAAAACTAAATTAAAATTAAATTTTAATCAGAAGACTAAAACTAAATTTAAATATGTTGTTGAAGTTACACTGACGGAAGCGCTGTCCAGACGGCGCCAACTAGATATCTGTGCTGTGTAAAAAAAAACAAATATCGGCATGATATTTGGGTATTTTACAATATTAAAGGCCGACATCTCCGGATAGACTTCTCGTTTTTTGCACTGAGAAGGAGAACAGACAGAGCTTTAATATGAACCCACCCAGATCGTATTTTGTATATTTTATGTTGCAGAATTTTACTTATAATTTCAGAACCATAAGAGACAGAGACTTATGTTTTTTTGTTTTGGAATCTGCGGATTTGTCTTTCAAACAAGCTCCCCTAAAGTGCCCAATAAACATGAATATATCAGCCCTATGGCCCAATAAACCTGCTGTCACAGATCAACACTGACACATTTTAGTTCAGATGCTTCATACACAGGATCATAGACCACACATTTGAAAAAAATCGGCCATATCAGTCGCCCCTAGTGGCACCACGGTTCATTCACACACACATCATTCATCCCCACTGTACATGTTTTTAGTGGCAGGGGAAACTGGAGTCGATCCATGGATGTCTTATAATGAGGACCCCGGGATCTTGTTGCTGTGAAGCCGTTCCCAAACCTCAGTAATTTCCTCCTAAATGAGCAGTGTCCCTCACCCCGGCGGCCGGGCTGCTGTCGTCCCGGCTCCACAGGTAACTGACTCCTCCTTTGTCGTCGGTGGAGTGGGACCCGTCCAGAGAGACCGTGCTGACGGGCAGAGACACCGCGGGGCAGGGCAGGACTCGCGCCACAGGAGGCTGGTCCACCTCTGTGCAGTCACAGGAGAACAAACGAGCTGCTGTTAGCGTTTCACATCATCTTTATTATTATTATTCCAAGACTATTTCATTAAGCCGTGGTTTGAACCGAACTACGAAGTCAAATCTCAAACTGGAAAAGCCCCGGTTTGGTTTTCATGCTGCATGATGGGATGATTTACCATTTGAAGCATGAAACTAGAGTCATCTAAAAGTTTATCCAAAAATGAAAAGCAGCTTAGCAGAGTAAAGCAGGTGTAAGATTATACTTTCTGGCGATACTTTCTGGCTGTGTCTGAATGTTTGCACTGTCCCATATAGTGAACTATATCGTGGTCACGCCATTTTGTCCTGTGTTCGAACGTCCAGAGAGAAAAAAGTATTGCACTCAACATTTCCCACAATGCATTCTAAAAGGTAGTCGGAGGAAAACAGACAGAGACAGGTCTTTGAACTAAACACAACAGAATGAGTGAAAACTGCTGTTTTAATCACAGGTTACATATTTTTCCACGAGTAAAGTTCTTGAATATAAACCATGACGGTGAAAAATTGCTACCGTTAGCCGCTAACATTTAGCTAGAGCTGTTAAACGATCGATAGCTCGCACTCTCAGGCAATAATACAGGCCGTTTTCTTCATTCGTGTTAAAGAGGGGGTATTATGCTTTTTTTCAATCACATAGCACCAGTCTATAGCATACTACAATGATGACGTAACCTTCTGTTGGTCTGTATATGCAGTAAATTAAAATAACTGCCTTGAATAAAATTGCTGTCTCAAAATGGCTGTACTGAACGTCTTGAAATAGGCCTCTGTCTCTTTAAGAAGCTTTCCGACACGCCCCCTTCAGCACACTGCTGTGGCATCTAAACAACACTACTGTGCGGGGAGGGGGCTCTGCTGAGCTGAGGAGCAGTGGTTGGTGGCTTGGCTGGTGACGAAAGGTCCAGAGGCGTCTCCAGGAGGTGGGGGCGTTCCTAGGAGGACTGAGGCATAGCTACACCTAAAATGGCTGCCGTCTAAGTTTTTACTGATTACTCAAAAATATGTGAATGAGCCAAGGCAACACTCCAGGCATGTGTTTAATGAGGGAATGACATAATAACATGATTTTACATAATACCCCCCCTTTAAATACATGTGAAATAAAACGCATCCGAGTGATATTTATCCATAAATATTCCACTGTCTCCGAGTTTGGTCGGTCTTTATTCCTGGGAGTTTGACGACTTACAGTATAGTAGCTCTAGTCAGTCATTCTGCTGGACGCTGCCTCACTCCTTTGACGACACGCGGCGAGGAGAAAGTAGTCAGTCCGAATGTCAACAGAATCAGTGCATTCATAGTGCGCGCCGATATAGTGAATGAGGGGTTAGAGACGAGGGTGAACATTCAGACGCTGCCTCTGTCTTTTCCTCCGGCTTCATGTTTAGCACAGAGCAGCCCTAAACTTAAACTTGAGCTAAATGGCTCTGAATTTGACTAAAACCCTGAGTAAAGTTAAAACTAAACTGACACTTCTGCCGGACTGCGTGGAAAGGAGCAGCATTTTGTGTGGCTAACGTTAGCTTAGCGGCCCATTCATTCCTATGGCTTAGCTTAGCCTAGCCGCTTCCATTCGTTTACATGTATCAGTTAGCATTGGATATTAAGCTGTTTTTTCCTCTAAATATTCTCAACAAAATGAAATGATACCAAAGCAACTGCAGAGTCACATGTTTCCTGTCTGTACTTGACTCATGGATATATTTAGAGCAGTTTTAAAGGTACATTTTAAATAGGGCTGAACGATTAATTGCATTTGCAATTTTATCGCGATATGACACAACGCGATTTCGTAATCGCAGGGCACGCGATTTTGGAAGTGAATGGAGCAGTGAGATATGGCAGCAAAGTCCGCTCCGCCGCGTGCTTTTGTTTACGTCTCAGTCTAGTTAAGGTGCGCGGTAGATTGTGGATGTACAGTGAAAATATCAGCGTTTATCATGCAGCCACCGCGAAGGACTATTGCTTTCTTCTCCGCTAGCACTGCATTAGCCGCAGCGCTCATCACGCCATTCTCTCGCTGCTACTACACGCTCTGATGAACCCAGAAACTCCCTCACCTCCGGATTCTTACGTCTCTGCCTCCACAGAGATATAGGTGAGCCTGTGCTGCTTGTAAAGAGTAAAGAGTCGTTTGTGGCTCAGTTTAGGAGGCTTATGTTTGGAATGTTGTGGATAAAGAACTTATCTCAAAAGCATAATGACTGTTCATGGCCGAAATAATAAATAATCAATAGTTTATTTTGTATTAATTAGGAGTTTGATTTCCTAAAACTTTTCCAACTTGTTAAAGCAGACGTTTGTTCTTACTTTTCCTGCACCTTAGTATGGGTGATGTTACTGACTGGCTCAGTGAATTTTATCTTTTTTTTATATATATATATATATATATATATATATATATATATAAAATGTATCTTTTATTTATAGACTGTACTGTTAAGTTCAGACAGTTTTTAAGAAGTGCAGTCCACATATTCACAAATTTTGAATAGGTAAAACAACAATTTTGTTGCAATTTTCACTTCAAATTAATCTAATATTGTTTATTATGAATCAGACTGATTTATTGCTTGTGTTAAGTGAAAAATACATGAGAAGAGGATCTTACAACAATAATCGCATATTTAATCGCAATCGCAATATTGAAGAAAAAAATCGCAATTAGATAATTTTCCAAAATCGTTCAGCCCTAATTTTAAACATTGCTTTGAATCTCTGCTCTGTTCTGCTCCTAAATGTGACAGCAGTGACTGTTACTGTTCATTAAAGCAGAAACAGAGTGTTTTAACATGACGGTCATGGACCAACCTCAGTCTGTAGATACTTTATATTGTTGTTTATATAGAGCAGAGCACAGTTTTAGCTTTTGTCTATGAATATTGTGGCTGAAAAAGCAGGAAAACATTTCATTAGAGAAATTCCTTTTTTGTTACGGGCTATTGTTTGAACTGCTCTGAACTGTTGTGACACACAGTGAAATTAATTACCCTTTGGGACCGATAAAGTTTTCTGAATCTGAAAATGGGACCTTTTATTACAGTGATTGTTGTGACTAGTATGTACCAAAGAGAAATGAAGTGAATACTGTTGTGTCCGTTACCTTCCCTGACGATGACGGTCACGGCGTCGCTGCTCTGGAGTTTCCTCTCGTCCGTCACCGTCAGTGTGAACTCGTACGTTCCCTGCTCCAGCCCCGTCACTGTGGCCACGGCGCCGTCTGCGTTCTCGATGTGCACCTCGTTCGGACCCCTGCACACAGAGAGGATGTAACCACCTGATCACCGCTTCAGAGAGTCACCTGTAACTCCGACTGACTTGCTCTGCTTCCACAGGTAGGTGGCGATCTTCTGGTCGTCCGAGCTCTTGCTTCCGTCCAGAGTGGTTCGGTCCACGGGTAACGTCAGCTCCTTCTCCGGGCCCGCGTCCGCCACCGGGGGCTTGTTGTTTTCTGTCAGGGAAAGACGGCATTAGGGCCCGACCGATTTTACGGGTCCGATACCGATATGAAGGGGGTTAGTCTGGCCGATATATAGACCGATATTTTAAGTAATTTAATTTGATATGATATATTTTTGTTAATCTCTCAAATAGCCTATAGGTAAACATTTAGATATAGTAAAGGTTTGTCACAGTTTGTGCAGGAAAAATCATGTACCCAGCTTTAAATATTTAAGCAGCAATTTATTTTGATCTATTAAACAGATGGAGTTCATCTCATGCACCTTGTTCTTTACAATTAATTTGTAATAATAAAATACCTCATATCGACCGGGCCCTAGACGGCATCGTTACACAGAAGAAACACATTTATCTGTACAATAGTCTTCAGATCACTGCAATATTTGATAAACGAAAATTGGAATAATTATATTGTGATTAAATATAGTTATAAGAGACTCAGTGTTGCCTTGACTTTTCACCAAGATCTTGTATTGGTGAAAATACAAGATCTTGGGCAGAGCAAAGGCCATACCGCCTTTGCTATGCCCAATCCCGACAGATCTTGGAAGCTAAGCAGGGAAGGGCCTGGTTAGTACTTGGATGGGAGACCATTTGGTAACACCAGGAAGCCTAGCGAATGTAGTGAGTGAGTGGTTGGTGGTGGTCGGAGGGGCCGATGGCGCAAACTGGTAGCCTCGCTTCTGTCAGTCTACCCCAGGGCAGCTGTGGCTACAATAGTAGCTTACCACCATCAAGTATGGAGTGAATGAATAGTGCAATGTAAAGCGTCTTTGAGTGTCCAGAAAAGCGCTGTATAAAACCGATGCATTATTATTATTATTATTATTATTATTATGATAGGAGAGTGTGACCACAGTGCAAAGCCTTCTCTAGCACAGTGGTTCCCAACCTTTTTTGCTTGAAGCCCCCCAATTGTATCAAAACATAAAAATAATTGCTAATAAGTATTTATTTCAAACAAATACACTGAAATTGGAGTGTTTCATACACCTGTAGTCCTTACTCAGTCATATTTGATGATTTTAGACTATTTATTTTGCTCAAATACTATCATTTATGACCTGATCCTCTGACCAGGCACAGCTCTGGGCCCCCCCTGCAATCCCAGGTTGGGAACCACTGCTCTAGCACATCCCAGATCTTCACCTCATTCTCAATGGAGGTGAAGATCTGGACTCTGTGTCGGCCGACCCATCTCCCCTCCTCTCTCTCCTCTGCTTCCTCCTAGGGGTGGGCGATATGACAAAAATAGAATATCACGATTTTTGAATTATAAACTCCCGATTTCGATTTTATCACTATTTTTTTATAGTAACTATAATAACTTGAATTACACACTGAAGAAGAAACAGATTGAATGAATAAACTAATTTATTCAACTTTGTGAAAATCAACAAAGCAAAAATAGACTTAGAACTTAGACTAGACTTAGAACTACAGCAAACTAACTCTATACATTAAAAACACAATAAACTCCAGACAATAAAAGTAAAACAGTAACACTAAGTTTGGTAAAGGCTTGTTGTTCGTGTCTGTTGCTGTCTGACCCTTTCACAATAAGAGTCTTACTAAAGCCATAACATACTGTGTCTTTTATTGTGTAAAAGGCAAACAGGAAGCAGATAGTTACCATAAGTTATTACTTGACCAAGTAATTCACCAAAGTTGGACAAGTCTTATATTATCAAAGACATGGATAAACGTTGCATTTGTGAACACAGGATTTAAAGTAAACAAATGAGAAGGATGCGGCGCCTGACAGAACTGTAAGGACGAAGGACACACTCGCTTCTTCACACATGTGTCGCCAGGTAAATAAATAAACACACGCTGAGCAGAGCAGCGGCGTTACGGGGGAAACACACTGACATAAATACCTCTGAAATAGAGACGCTGGGTTTAAAAGCTCCAGATTGAGGAGCCTGGTCGTGTATGTGACTGTAGAGGAGCGGCTCCTCGCTGTAGAGGAGCGGCTCGCTGTAGAGGAGCGGCTCGCTGTAGAGGAGCGGCTCGCTGTAGAGGAGCGGCTCGCTGTAGAGGAGCGGCTCGCTGCCAAACGCTCACATTAGCGTCCGACATTGCGTAGCAGAACGTAAGCGGCTTGGGTTTACTTCACTGACGGTGAAAAGAGTCAACTGTGCAGAAGAGCTTAGAACCGTGATAAAACGATCCCACAAAAATGACAGATCGTCAGCTCTGGAGATCGTCTAATATCGTCATATCGCCCAGACTTACTTCCTCCTCTCCCTCACTTGTGTGGTAGTCACCTGGCTGCACGATCACGGTGACCTGGGCCGTGTTCTGTTGTCCGGAGGAGTCCGTCACGGTCAGTTTAAAGGTGTAATCTCCCTCCTGCATCGAGTTCAGCTGCAGGAACGGCGTCCGCACTCCCTGAACACAAAACCAAGTCATGACACTAAGCAAACTCAGAGAGATCTCATCACACACAGTTCATTTAAGATAAGGAGCTCCCACCTGCATCTCCACCACCTTGTCCTTGCTCTCCGGGCTCAGGGACCACTCGTAGGAGAGCGAGTCGTGGTCGTCCGTGCTCTGGTTCCCGTACAGCATGATGGAGTTCCTGGGTAACGTGATCATCTGCGCGGTTTAAAGGTACAGTAAAAAAGGTGAGAACGTGTCCGTAGTGTCCGCTGTTATAGGAGGCGATGCTTTCAGACCTGGTTGGGCCCGGCGTTGGCCACGGGCGGGTAGTCAATGGCCTTGTGCACCACTAGAAGGGCCTGGGTGGAGTTGGTGGCGCCGTCCGAGTCCGTCACCGTCAAACTGGAGGAGGGAGAGTTCCATCAGGCGTGACATGTTTATAAATGTATTTGTTCATTCTCCTACCACCTGCCTTAAAGGAACAGGCATCGTTTTTCCATACTGGGATATTATGTTCTTACCTGAGCTTAGACGAGTTGATGCTGAACTGTCTGGTCAATACGCGTGCGCTCAGTCACGCACATGTTGTTAGCGTTTAGCCTCTCCCAGCAAAGGTATAGCTCCAAACTGGGGCGAAGTTTGAAGAGCTCAGTCGCTTCTAACTTCACCCCCGTTTGGCCCCATAGAGGAGAGGAGGAGAGGCTAAATGCTAACAACATCTTTGGTCTTTTTGCGTGACTGAGCTCACGCGTAAAGAGCAGACAGGTGCACATCAACTCGTCTAAACTCAAGATCTCGCTCGTTTTTACCTGAAAGTGTCGCTCGTTTGTTCCTGAAAGTGTCGCTCGTTTGTTCCTGAAAGTGTCGCTCGTTTTTACCTGAAAGTGTCGCTCGTTTGTACCTGAAAGTGTCGCTCGTTTGTACCTGAAAGTGTCGCTCGTTTCTACCTGAAAGTGTCGCTCGTTTTTACCTGAAAGTGTCGCTCGTTTGTACCTGAAAGTGTCGCTCGTTTTTACCTGAAAGTGTCGCTCGTTTGTACCTGAAAGTGTCGCTCGTTTGTTCCTGAAAGTGTCGCTCGTTTCTACCTGAAAGTGTCGCTCGTTTCTACCTGAAAGTGTCGCTCGTTTCTACCTGAAAGTGTCGCTCGTTTCTACCTGAAAGTGTCGCTCGTTTTTACCTGAAAGTGTCGCTCGTTTCTGAAAGGCGCCGTTTTCTGAAGTGTCGCTCGTTTGTACCTGAAAGTGTCGCTCGTTTCTACCTGAAAGTGTCGCTCGTTTTACCTGAAAGTGTCGCTCGTTTGTTCCCTGAAAGTGTCGCTCGTTTTTACCTGAAAGTTCGCTCGTTTTTTGAAAGTGTCGCTCGTTTTTCCTGAAAGTGTCGCTCGTTTTCCTGAAAGTGTCGCTCGTTTTACCTGAAAGTGTCGCTCGTTTCTACCTGAAAGTGTCGCTCGTTTCTACCTGAAAGTGTCGCTCGTTTCTACCTGAAAGTGTCGCTCGTTTTTACCTGAAAGTGTCGCTCGTTTCTACCTGAAAGTGTCGCTCGTTTCTACCTGAAAGTGTCGCTCGTTTCTACCTGAAAGTGTCGCTCGTTTGTCCCTGAAAGTGTCGCTCGTTTCTACCTGAAAGTGTCGCTCGTTTCTACCTGAAAGTGTCGCTCGTTTTACCTGAAAGTGTCGCTCGTTTTTACCTGAAAGTGTCGCTCGTTTTTACCTGAAAGTGTCGCTCGTTTCTACCTGAAAGTGTCGCTCGTTTCTACCTGAAAGTGTCGCTCGTTTCTACCTGAAAGTGTCGCTCGTTTCTACCTGAAAGTGTCGCTCGTTTCTACCTGAAAGTGTCGCTCGTTTCTACCTGAAAGTGTCGCTCGTTTCTACCTGAAAGTGTCGCTCGTTTCTACCTGAAAGTGTCGCTCGTTTTACCTGAAAGTGTCGCTCGTTTTACCTGAAAGTGTCGCTCGTTTTTACCTGAAAGTGTCGCTCGTTTTTACCTGAAAGTGTCGCTCGTTTTTACCTGAAAGTGTCGCTCGTTTTTACCTGAAAGTGTCGCTCGTTTTACCTGAAAGTGTCGCTCGTTTGTTCCTGAAAGTGTCGCTCGTTTGTTCCTGAAAGTGTCGCTCGTTTGTTCCTGAAAGTGTCGCTCGTTTGTTCCTGAAAGTGTCGCTCGTTTCTACCTGAAAGTGTCGCTCGTTTCTACCTGAAAGTGTCGCTCGTTTCTACCTGAAAGTGTCGCTCGTTTCTACCTGAAAGTGTCGCTCGTTTTCTACCTGAAAGTGTCGCTCGTTTCTACCTGAAAGTGTCGCTCGTTTTACCTGAAAGTGTCGCTCGTTTTACCTGAAAGTGTCGCTCGTTTTCTACCTGAAAGTGTCGCTCGTTTCTACCTGAAAGTGTCGCTCGTTTCTACCTGAAAGTGTCGCTCGTTTTACCTGAAAGTGTCGCTCGTTTTTACCTGAAAGTGTCGCTCGTTTTTACCTGAAAGTGTCGCTCGTTTGTTCCTGAAAGTGTCGCTCGTTTCTACCTGAAAGTGTCGCTCGTTTCTACCTGAAAGTGTCGCTCGTTTCTACCTGAAAGTGTCGCTCGTTTCTACCTGAAAGTGTCGCTCGTTTTTACCTGAAAGTGTCGCTCGTTTTTACCTGAAAGTGTCGCTCGTTTCTACCTGAAAGTGTCGCTCGTTTCTACCTGAAAGTGTCGCTCGTTTCTACCTGAAAGTGTCGCTCGTTTTTACCTGAAAGTGTCGCTCGTTTCTACTGAAAGTGTCCGCTCGTTTCCTACTGAAAGTGTCGCTCGTTTCTACGCTGTAGGTGTCGCTTGCGTTTTTAAACCCGAAAGTGTCGCTCGTTTTTACCTGAATATGTGTCGCTCAGTTTCTTACCTGAAAGTGTCGCTCGTTTGTTCTGAAAGTGTCGCTCGTTTCTACCTGAGTGTCGCTCGTTTTACCTGAAATGTCGCTCGTTTCTACCTGAAGAGTGTCGCTCGTATTTTACCTGAAAGTGTCGCTCGTTTTTACCTGAAAGTGTCGCTCGTTTTTTACCTGAAGGCGCTCGTTTTTCTACCTGAAAAGTGTCGCTCGTTTCTACTGAAAGTGTTCGCTCGTTTCTACCTGAAAGGTCCGCTCGTTTTACTGAAAGTGTAGTTCCCGGGACGAGGCTGGGTGAAAGCCGTCAGACCGCGGTGTCGGCGGAGACTTTCTCGTCCCTCAAAGGACCTTTCACCTCCTCCAAAGATAACTTCACGATTTTAATCATCATCTGTGCTCTCTGGAAATGAATTTAAAAATTAATAATTAATAAATCAATCATTACAATGTGCAAAGGTTTTTTCACAGAGGAAAGAGGGGAACCTTTAAAGCTCCAGTCGAATATGCTTTAATAGTGATTTAAATCCAATGAAACTGTTTACGTAAAGGTGGGTGCACTTTACTGCTCTTGTTCATCTGTGTTTGTCCAGATCATAATAATAGTTACAGTATAACGCATTAGGGCGAGCACACGTATAATTACTGCCTGATTAAAGCCTATATTATGAGAGCGCCTCGTCCTCCGCCTTCAAACCGGTTTTACTGGGACTCTTCTCTGTGACATCAGGGCGCTGTGAACTTTGAGGACAGATCTGTGCAGAGACTTCTGTCTAATAACTTCCTCAAACAGCCGCCTGTGAAGTCTATTCCTGCAGCTGGTAATCAAAGAATGGATTTGGATGAGGGCCAAACACATAATGCAGAAAAACACGTTACCCAAGGTGTGACTACACATCAGCATAGGCTGGTATCTAAAAGGAGATGCTCTGTACCTCTTTGTTACACTTTGTACGCCTTTGTTAAATCTTGCACCTTAAAGGGATACTTCGGGATTTTTGACATAGGGCCTCATTTCCTAGTTATCCAGAGTGTTGTTGATGTCTGGAGATATTTTTTCTTAAATTCATGCAGTTCTTATATTTGAAGAGTCTAGTGGCGCTAGGCTAGGGCAAGGCTAAAGCATTTCTATGGTATCAGTTAGCCTGCATTAAAAACAGTGTGACCCACTCCACAGTGCACCTGAGGTAAATCACTTATAACACCAGACTAACCATATAAATGTCTGTGTCGATAGGTTAATTTTAACCATTTTGCGTTTAAAATAACTTATATTTGAGCAGCATCAGCTTCGTGGCTGTAAGCTAAGGCAGCGGCGGAGTGATCTGCCGCTGTCCCCATGAATTACCCTCAAAATGCGGTAATTCATGTGATACAAGGTCAGTTTTATTTTAAAAATTATTCTATTAACACAGACATTTATATGGTTAGTCTGGTGTTATAAGTGATTTACCTCAGGTGCACTGTGGAGTGGGTCAGACTGTTTTTAATGCAGGCTAACTGTTACCATAGAAATGCTTTAGCCTTGCCCTAGCCTAGCGCCACTAGACTCTTCAAATATAAGAACTGCATGAATTTAAGAAAAAAATATCTCCAGACATCAACAACACTCTGGATAACTAGGAAATGAGGCCCAATGTCAAAAATCCTGAAATATCCCTTTAATGTGTAATTACTTTGTTACCTAAACCTGGAACTGTCGGCTGGAATCTAAAGTGTTACTCATACTTTTATAAAAGTGTTTTAAGAACTTAAGAGCTAATAAATTAAATGATTCTTTAGTCAGATTGAAGCACTGCCTGCACAGCGGCTCCTCCAGTTTAGTGCTCCTCCTCCATTTTTTTTCATGTCGTGTCATTACATAAGTTTATTTTTAATACATGAACAAAAAGGAACAGCGGTAACAGAATGAATCGCCTAACCTTAAAAGGAACAGGCCAGCGTTTTTCCATACTGAGATATGTTCTTACCTGAGCTTAGACGAGTTGATACAAACCTGTCTGGTCCTTGTGCCCGTGGAAGAGCTTGATCGCTTCTAACTTCACCCCCGTTTGGAGCTATAGGAATATGCAGGGAGAGGCCAAATGCTAACAACGTCTTTGGTCGTTTCAGCTCAGAAACGACCAAGAACATATCTCAGTATGGAAAAACACTGGTCTGTTCCTTTAACCCTGCTCCGGTGTGCAGTAAACACAGCAACACCTCCATAACAGGATAAAGACCGAGCTAAGGTTTACCTCATTTTGGCCCAGGAATTAGGAGAAGACCGGCTCGATTTCGTATAAGCTTATAGCACAGTGGTAGTGCGCCGGTTTAAAAGGTACCAGAGGTCAATTTTCTAACAATATCTCTTTTCACATGGACCGCTGCTCACACCGTCTGATAAAACCCCTTAATCAGCACCGAGTTATGTAGATAAAAATATTTGTCAGCTTTCCCTTTCCCCTCTTTACTCTTGCGGACACTTGTCTCCGCTGGATTGGACTGCACCAACTTGAACTAACTCAGAGGGGTGTTCTACTTAAACACCCATAAACCCCACTGAATCAAATTGCGGGTGTATGTAGGTACGAAAGGAACCGCGTGCCTCTGCAGCTCTCTATCGCCTCCACAACTTTATGTTGGATTTGGAGCTGTTATTGTGTCGTATTAAAGCGCTCCATCTATGATTAAATGAAGGTGTATTGTTATTGAGAACATATGTCCGATAATCCTTGTTAATGACCAAAGTTTTTAGTTTAAAGGAACAGACCTGTGTTTTTCCATACTGAGATATGTTCTTGCCTGAGCTGAAACGACCAAAGACGTTGTTAGCATTTGGCCTCTCCCTGCATATTCCTATAGCTCCAAACGGGGGTGAAGTTAGAAGCGATCAAGCTCTTCCACGGGCACAAGGACCAGACAGGTTTGTATCAACTCGTCTAAGCTCAGGTAAGAACATATCTCAGTATGGAAAAACGGTGGCCTATTCCTAAAGGAACAGGCCAGCGTTTTTCCATACTGAGATATGTTCTTACCTTAGAAGAGTTCATTTGTACCTGTCTGGTCTCCACGTGTGCCTTCTGTAACGTAAACACAGCACAGACAGCGTTAGCATTTAGCCTCTCTCTTCTCCTCTATAGCTCCAAACGAGGTGAAGATAGAAGCTACCAAACTCTTCCACGTTTTCCCTATTTAAATATGGTTATGTGAAGTGTTACACTATAAAGTATAATTACACAAAATTAAACAATGTGGATTTTCTAAGCGGATAAAAAGGGGAACTATATTGTAAGGCGTAATAATACCAGGAATACTTTGGCATCCGCACAGTAAAGTGAAGATATCACTGCGCGGATGCCGAATTACTCCTGTTATTATTACGCCTTACAATATAGTTCCCCTTTTTATCCGCTTAGAAAATCCACATTGTTTTGTGTAATTATACTTTATAGTGCAACACTTCACGTAACCATATTTAAATAGGGAAAACGTGGAAGAGTTTGGTAGCTTCTATCTTCACCTCGTTTGGAGCTATAGAGGAGAAGAGAGAGGCTAAATGCTAACGCCGTCTGTGCTGTGTTTACGTGACTGAAGGCACACGTGAAGACCAGACAGGTACAAATGAACTCGTCTAAGCTCAGGTAAGAACATATCTCAGTATGTAAAAACGGTTAAGTTCATTCCTTTAACTGTGCACATTTTCACTGTAAGGTTTCAGTTTAAATACTCCTCTAAGTCTCCGTCTCGTGTGGTACTCACGGCTGCCGTCGATCACGGTGGAGCTGATGGGGAGAGAGATTTCCTGAAACTTGGGAGACACCACAGCGACGGGCGGCTTGTTCACACGCGGCTCTGTCGACACAAACAACGGCGGCTCAGTTACAGGATCGATATCACACACAGAGACAGAGTGAGTCAGCGAGTGAGTGGGCAGAACTGTCAGCGGCCGCTCTGTTCTCGTCTGGGGAACAATGTATTCAAACGCCGTGAGTGAACGGCCCCTGTGATCACATATCAGGGTTTATACTGGTGGCAGAAAGTCAAAATGTGGATGTTTTAAAGTCAATTTGACAAATACGGCACTTTTGAACAAGTATTTACAGAAAAAGTGAACAAAAACATGCAGATGAATGTGTTTTGGACAATCCTTTTGTATTTGTGATGGATGTGTGGCGTGAAACATCAAACAAAGATTATTACGGTGAAATGCTGCAGGTGAATAGGGAGAAAAATTAAACTTAGAGATATCAATTTGAAACATTTGGTGAACATTACTGATATAAATATGAGGGGAAAATGCATTGCAAGGTTTCAGCTAGTTAAAAAATTTAAAAGTCTAAATAATGGATTGACCCAGATTTAAGTTTGTGGTTTATATTGTTGAAATATTGGTAACAAAGATTTTTCAGAGGGATTTTGGATCTTGTTTATTTAGAATAAACTAATTATATGTGAAACAAATCTGCACAAATTTAAATTTTGTCTTGATTCAAAGCTCAATAAACCTCAAAAATCCCTTAAAAAATCCCTTCCAAATGTAGTCTCGCTGTTGGCCTGTAAAGTGTGGGGTCTTATGGAGCGACTAAAGTGCAGATGTTGTTAAAGTTTAGTCCCTTTGTCTGCACATGCGCCCTGTGTATATTTCTCCCGTCTTTTTAGCCGCTGCTGTCTCCCACAAAGGAAATGACCATATTTGGATTACAGCGTCATCTCGGTCGCAGCCTTTCCTGCCACACGTGGATACCAAACTTGTCAGTATTTGTGAATGAATGAGCGTGGGAAAGACCAGGGAGCGACACAGACATGTTGGAGGACATTTTGCAAACTGTTAAAGGGGGGGTATTATGTAAAATGGACTTTTTCAAGCTTTATATCATGTTATTATGTCATTCCCTCATTAAACACATGCCTGGAGTGTTGCCTTGGCTCATTCACATATTTTGAGTAATCAGTAAAAACTTAGACGGCAGCCATTTTAGGTGTAGCTATGCCTCAGTCCTCCTAGGAACGCCCCCACCTCCTGGAGACGCCTCTGGACCTTTCGTCACCAGCCAAGCCACCAACCACTGCTCCTCAGCTCAGCAGAGCCCCCTCCCCGCACAGTAGTGTTGTTTAGATGCCACAGCAGTGTGCTGAAGGGGGCGTGTCGGAAAGCTTCTTAAAGAGACAGAGGCCTATTTCAAGACGTTCAGTACAGCCATTTTGAGAGAGCAATTTTATTCAAGGCAGTTATTTTAATTTACTGCATATACAGACCAACAGAAGGTTACGTCATCATTGTAGTATGCTATAGACTGGTGCTATGTGATTGAAAAAGCATAATACCCACTCTTTAAAAAAAAAAAATCAAAACTTTAAAAAAAAAAATCTCTAAATTTTCTCAATATTTCTCAAAAATTCTCAAAAATCTCAATATTTTTTTCCAATTTTTTCCAATTTCCAAAATGTTTTAATTTATTTTCAAAATGTTTCCAAACTTTTCGATTTTTTTTTTTTCAAACTGACATTAAAGCTGAGATGTTGAGGGAGAAAACTAGCTAAAAACATCAAATCCAAGCATTGTTTTCAGCTGCAGCGTCTCGTTTAAAGCTTTAACTTTAGCACGATTCTGAAACCCTGTATCGATAATGCCGTTATTCTTACCGGGTTTGACCGTGACGTTGACGTGTCCTTCTCCGTGAGCTCCGCCTCCGTCCACCGTCAGCTCGAACTCGTACAGACCGACCGTGAGCTGCAGAGACACAGAGACAGGATTAGTGCGGAGTCGTCGTAGTAGTGTGTAGTAAGTGTTTAGACCCGTAAATGTGTCGTGCCTTGCTGAGTTTGAGCGTCCCGCTGTGCTGCCCCTCCATCTCGCCGCTGTAGTCTTTAGGGTGAGTGATGAGGCGCCAGTCAAACACGTAGTTATCAGTTCCTGCGAAAAAGACAATTAGTTTATTAATTTGTTAATGAATGCTTCGAGAGCCTCACTTCCATGTTAGTAATAGATTAAAAAAAAAAAAAGAGTGCCAAATGTAGGTGTGGACGGCGTGTGGTTGTTGCAATTACAACACTCTTAATAAAAGGTAATAACTTTGCAGACCCGGTTGTGAAAACAGGGGCTGGTTTTTGTGTTTTTTTATCAGCGTCGTTACCTTGTGGAGGCACCACGTAGGCGTTCAGTTCCACTTCGTTCCGCGGCAGAGTGACCTCCACGCTCTCCCCGCGGACACCACCAGGGGCGCACTGACAGGACAAAACAGGAGAGTCAAGACACAAAACCAACACTCTCACAATATAATGCGAAAGTGTTTATGTGTAAATAAAGGCCAAACATGCTTTACAAAAGACAACAGAGAGACTTAAAGGAACAGGCCAGCGTTTTTCCATACTGAGATATGTTCTTACCTGAGCTTAGACGAGTTGATGCGTACCTGTCTGGTCTTTGTGCGTGCGCTCAGTCATGCAAAATGACCAAAGGTGTTGTTAGCATTGGGCCTCTCCCAGTATATTCCTATAGCTCCAAACAGGGTGAAGTTAGAAGCGACCAGGCTCTTCCACGGCACAAAGACCAGACAGGTACGGATCAACTCGTCTAAGCTCAGGTGAGAACATATCTCAGTATGGAAAAACTGTGGCCTGTTCCTTTAAAGTGACACTCAGAGTGTTTAAAATTGAAAAGCAGGGATTATACAGGCAGCAACAAGTCAAATCTTAAAGAGCAGGTATTCGTTTTGCAGGCCATCCATTAATCCATTTTCTTCCCCTTTATTTGGGGCCGGGTCACGGAGGCAGCCTCCGAGCAGAGATGCCCAGACTTCCTCTTACCAGACACTTCCTCCAGTGTGTCCTGGGTCTGGGGCTGATTCCGAAACTGTGAAATTGGTAAGAGGTCTAACGCCAAACCGGATGTGCGTCAGCATCCGCCATGATAAGTAGCCTCCAAATTGGGTTGAAGGAGTTAGGGAAAGTGGCCTCAATGCTAACTATTATAGCCACTTTAGCATAGGAGCTTCTGATGCTACCACACTGGCGATTAGTAGCTATGTGCCATCCCATAAGCCACTGCGCCGCATGCCCGACCCCTCGCCCCCCTCACCCCCAGCCTCGAGTGATTCTTCATGCACAACCACTGTTGATTGACAGGTGCACAATTAATGAAAAATATATACAAGAGATTCTGCACAAGCCAAACTTTATAAAAGTGACTAAATACATGTTAGAGTCATCACAGCACAGTCACATGTCAGTGTTTTAAAGAGCCTCCTCAGTAAATGGCTTAAATGAAGCAGTTTTAGCTTTTGTTTCATTTAGGAGAAACTTAAGCCACATGGCTAATTTGCATACTGTAGCTTTATGAAACCGCTGTTCAGATAAAATAAGGCTAAAGGGAAATGTGAAGGATCATTTGGATTTTGTGTGTGTTTGTTTTTCTCCTTAAATGTCTTTATTTGGACACTATGTTGTTGCATATGCACTACAGTAGGTGGCGGCATGCGCTTTTGTTTGCCTGCCAATAACCTTAAAGAAGAAGAAGAAGAACAGCTGTTGGTGATGTCACTTCCCCTTCCCCTGGGTAAGGACGGTTGAATTGGGCAAATGCTGCTGAAGCTCTAGTTCACTAACTGCATAGAGATCTAACAGTTGACCCCATGAAAGGTTAAGGATTAGTTGCTATTGTTAGTACTTAGAGGTTATCATTTAAGGGTTTCTGATGCAACAAGAGACATTGCAGGGACATCCCAGAAACGCCTCACAGGTTAAGGACAACAAATAGTGTTCGCAACGTTGCCACAACAGCTTCAGGCCTTCCGGAGACCTCTCAGAGACTTTGCTGAAATCAAACCTGTTTGTTTTCGCCAAGTCTACCTGGAGACTCGCCTTATCTCCAGGGGACGTCTCAGAGACATCTCCATGAACAGTGGCAGCTCTAGACTCCAACTAGTCCCCAGGCCGGTGAGATACTTTGTCTGCGTGCAATCATTCCCTCCGGTGAGATCCTCGGTCCTTAAGGTGAGCCCAGCCACCCTGCGAAGGACTCTCCACCGACCTGCAGGGGCGCCGCATTTCCCCACAGAGAACCATGGCCTCGGATTTGGAGGCTTCACACTTGGCTGCTTTTTACAGGATTTGATAATAATCTCACACAAACAGCTGAAACTAAATACCGTCTATGTAGTACTATTTATATTCATTTAATGGGCCTTGGGAAGTTTCGTTCTGTCGTTTTTGACATGTTGGAATGACAAAGAAGAACCTTGAACAAATCTCCCATAAGCCCTCATTAAAGTTTCAATAAAGGGAAACGTTAATGACCTTTGGCTCTGGAAGGAAACAATACAGTGCGTTACTGAAATTAGGGCCGAGACTCTGATCATTCAAGTTTTTCTAGTTTCGGAAACAATGGGCCTTTGAGAATTCTTATTGATGTTTCAACTTCACACACGCCCTCAGAGTCAACAGGAAAACACAGGAAGTATTTCAGCAAAGTCAGTATAGTTCAGCAATGTCATTAACTCCCAGGAGATTTAGATTTAATGCCGGTTTGAATCCAATTAAAGGCTTTTTAAATCACATTTATTGCGATAAAAGCCTAAAAAAACACTGATTTGTGCACAGTGAATGGACGAGTAGGATTTTTACTTTCTGAAGCAAAGCGCGGTTGGGACCTGCTGTCGCTCCACTCACCGGCCGCTGTGGGACCGTGGCGGCGTCGGGGCTGCTCCCGTTCGTGGTCCGGTCCGTGGGAGGGTCCGGGGCCGTGGAGTTGGTCGGGTTCTGGTCCTGGCTGGTGCCGTTGTTGGGCGGCTCTGGTCCCGCTCAGTCACGGCGCTGATGGCGGCCAGCGTCGGACCAGGAGTCTCGGGTTTAGGGCTTTGCTGCAACGACAAAAAGAGACGTTTATCAAGTTTGTGTAGAGGGAAAAGAAGAAACATCAGCTGATGTAATGAGGCTAAAGTAGAGCAGGGCGATATCGACAACAATGAATATCTCAGTATTTTTCAGCCCCTCCTGGAGCCGCCACCTTAACGTAGTGGAGGGTTTGACCCGAATGATCCCAGGGCAAACAGGTGCTAGGTGACGGGTCAGACAAAGAGCGGTTCAGAAGCCCTCATGAGAGACCAACAGGCCCGGTTAGAACCATGAGGCCGTCCTTCTGTGGACCCACCACCTGCAGGAGGAGCCATAGGGCTGGTGCAATGTGATTCTACGTCCCAGTAACGGACAAGTGGAAAAAGATCCAACACTCTTACTGATTCATAACCACAAAGTTACAACAGTCGATATATATTCTCCCGAGCGACTTCTGTTTTAGCTGAAAAATATGAAAAATATTCCAGCGAAAGAACAGGAGCTTTTTAACTTTTTACATCGACGTCACTTCAACATTATCGTCGCAACAATAATATGTGAAAATAATAATAATAATGGTAATAATGGTGGTAATAATAATAGTGTAGTGATAATAATAATAATAATACAAAACTCAGTTGTAGTCTGTACAATTCTACCGAATCCCAACAAGAACCACTCAACAACAGAGGTAGTGATGATCGAAGCAGCATTTGGAATTTTTAAAGCCAAGATGAGATCTCAAAACCAACACATGTCTTGAGTTTTGTCCTCATATTTTACTACAACCATACGTTTATAGATTATGTCCAATATGTTTGGAACAAAAGGAAAACGTATCTAACCACACACACACAAACTACACTTTTTATTTTATTTTATTTTTTATGTTGCCTTTGTACGCATCCCACTTCCTTTACTGTACTGTCTCATGTAAATGTATTGTCTTGTGAGTCTGTAAGTGTTATCTGTATCTGCTTTACTAAATAAATAAATTAAAAAAATAAAAAATAAAAAAATAACAATAATATGTGAAAAAGATGAGGTAATGCGATGTATTATCCTAAGACGCACAGCTCCGCGATCGAAGTGCTATGAACGAGAGGAGTTTTCTGCCACATGACGCTGGGAAAGGCACGGATTAGCCCAACGCAGCGGTGACTAGCTTCAGTATATTCTGTCCACCAGTTTTGTAACTAAGAAGTATGACGTCAACAAAAAGAAATATACTAAGAAGGAATTATTTATTATTTAATGTGTGTTTTTTTTTATAAAAGTATGTGACACAGATGAGCAGAGCACAAAGTAACGAGCAGCTATACGAGTAATTATCAGGCGGTCCAAATTCCCATGACCGTGCATCCTTACTTTGTGCTGGATTACACACACACTTCCTGGTTATGTTTCCGTTTGCTCGACATTACTCACCGTACTGAGAGGCTCCGGCGGTGGCGCTTTTTGTTGTGCAGCCAGTTCAGATCTTCTCTTTCTTCCGGGATAAACTTGTCCCTGAGACAAAGAGGTTTAAAATCATTTGAACTGCTTTAAAAGCTGATTACCGGCGCGGTATTACCCTGGAGATGAGCTGCAGAAGCCCCAGAGACTCCCGGTGCGGCTGGGGCAGGTGTGTGATGGCGCAGCCGTCCCTCCTGGTGCAGGTGAGCAGCTGACAGCGCCCCCCCAGGCTCCACACGGCGGTGCAGCGGGGCGACAGGCAGCAGGACTCCCAGCAGGTGGCGCCGCCTTTACCGAGGGCCAGAGGGAACCAGCCCAGGCCCAGGGTGCTGCTCCAGTGGATGCCCAGGACGCCCCCGTGACGTGGCACAGGCCGGAGCAAACGCCTGAGGGGACACAGGTTTGGATTTCTGACATAATCAAAGCAAAACAGCAAAGACTAAACCACAGAGCAAATTATACACCATACATCAAGTCTGCTCCCTTAAATAAGACCTACAGAAAGACCGGACCTGTAAATATGATTTCCACTGGTTCTCTAACTGGCAACTAAAGCTTGTAAGATGCTACGAGGGGGCTTCCCGACTTTTTGCCCTTTGAGGAACATGCTCTATAGGAGGAGCAAGGTGCGCCATGTTATCACAAAAACACGGGACCTTACCCTGAATGGGTCTCCTGTGTCATATCTATGGGAGAGACACATGGCACAGACTCTTAAAATAATCTAATATTATAATACTCTATACACTTGAACATACAGATACAAACATGGAATGAGTCTATTCCATTTAGCAAATCCCTTCTTTGTACCGACCTTAAGGGATATTTCAGGATTTTTGACATTGGGCCTCATTTCCTAATTATCCAGAGTGTTGTTGATGTCTGGAGATATTTTTTTCTTAAATTCATGCAGTTCTTATATTTGAAGAGTCTAGTGGCGCTAGGCTAGGGCAAGGCTAAAGCATTTCTATGGTATCAGTTAGCCTGCATTAAAAAACAGTCTGACCCACTCCACAGTGCACCTGAGGTAAATCACTTATAACACCAGACTAACCATATAAATGTCTGTGTTAATAGAAATATAACTGACCTTGTATCACATGAATTACCACATTTTGAGGGACTATTTCTCGCAGATCACTCCGCCGCTGCGTTAGCTTACAGCCACGAAGCTGATGCTGCTCAAATATAAGTTATTTTAAATGATTCTATTAACACAGACATTTATATGGTTAGTCTGGTGTTATAAGTGATTACCTCAGGTGCACTGTGGAGTGGGTCAGACTGTTTTTAATGCAGGCTAACTGATACCATAGAAATGCGTTAGCCTTGCCCTAGCCTAGCGCCACTTGACTCTTCAAATATAAGAACTGCATGAATTTAAGAAAGAAATATCTCCAGACATCAACAACACTCTGGATAACTCAGACAAAAGGATTTCTTATAGACTTTTTCTGCTGCAGTTTAATTTATATCCGTCTGTAAAGAAGCGACCTTCAGTTTAGTTGTGTGAATTCCCATATATTCCCATTAAATTTCCTGTTAATTCCCGCGGAGAATGTCCAACCCTAGTCAGCGTTAAATGAAGGTCAGCTTTTTGCCTGATATCATCACAGTCAAAGATGAAAGACTGCAGCTTTATCCATTCAGTGTATGAGCGAGCACAGACTGCGGATTGTGTCTTCTCTCCAAAGCCAAAGCCTGTGAAAGCTCCGCCTGCTGTGGTTTCTGCTTTCACGGCCGACACAAAGAGAGCGGAGTCACTGCTCATTGTTGACGCCGACACATCTTGGAAAGCGACGAGCGGAGTCGAGTTAAATACGCTCGACTCAGACTTTCAGAGAGCTCACATTTGATTTAGCAATGTTTGAGTGATATACAGGGACGGAATCAGTGTCCAATCACAATGAACTGTGCAGCCTCTGATCTCCATGGTAACGCAGGACAGTCAGCGCCATAGAAATAAAAAGGAGAAGCTGCGTTTTCAGACCTTAAAACAGTACTAAGTAACGTGTTTACCTTAATAAATCCTTTCCGTAGTCCCTCTGGGGGTAATACAAGTGTTAATGGGATGATTGGGGGGTGTTTCATCTCCCCCTGGTGTCTCTGGCCAGAAAACCATGCTTGCAACTTGACTGCCACCGGGCGGAGCAACCAATACACACTAATGTAATCACGAAGAAGAAGCTAACAGGCTAACGGGCAAAGCTAACTGCGGGCTAGCGCCACTTAAACAGTATTTACAGCCAAGTTTTAGTGAAAAAAATAATTTCCATTGTATAACTGGATGTACAACACCCCTCTCTCCCTTCACCTTTTCTGTCAGCGTAGTATTTCCTCTCCAAGACATTTAATAAGTTAAAAAAATCGTAACTTGCTACGACACCTGCAGTTGCGCTTATGGCCTCTAGGGGCAAGAGTTACTTAGTACTGATTTAAAACAACAAAAATTAAAGAAAACCTGCAATACATTTTTTCTCACATTCAAGTAATTAATCTACAACAAAGGTTTCAAAACGATCTCTGTCCATTTACAAAGTTTCCACCTGCAGCGTCTCGCCTTAACTGCAGAGCAAATCCTTATTTCACACAATTATTGCAGTATTTGTCAAACGTAATTACACCTGTTAATCCTAAATCAAATTGCAGAATAACGCGCAGCATCGTCACAAAGACAGGAAGTGTTTCCTTCTTCAAATAGAACTGATTAAGAGTCGCAGCACATTGACTCCAGACAGCTCAGCCTTAAGCTTCCGAGGAGGCGGAACTATGGGCAGCAAAATAAGAAACTAATGGACTTAAAAACACTAAACCAGGACCAAAACTGAACTTGTGCACATTGTTAGGTGCAGATTGTGAGATTTCTTGCAATGCAGTCATATATATTATTTGAGCAGTAAGTCTGCTCAAAGGGAGTTGGCCGAAGCGAAAAGCTTATAAGCGCCCATCCCAAAAATAAAAACAATAATATTTACATTTAGCAATCAAAGCAAGGAACGTAATGCAAGATAACAAATCATAAACAAATCATAAACAAGGGAACATAAGGCAAGGTAACAACAAATAATAAGGAACAGTAATAAAAAAACAACAGCAAAATAAAGAAACAACAACAAAAGAATATACTACAACACTCACAATAGTTGTTCGTATTTAATAAATAATAATTCTTTGTAAACTTTTTAAAATGTACCAGGTTTTTACATATTTTAATGCCTTCATCTAAATTTGTCCATATTTCTACACCACGTCTCATGGGACACAGGCTTTTCAAAGTTGTTCTGGAGTATTGTTTATTGAAACTCATCTTATCTCTCAGGTTGTATTTGACTTCTCGTTTGCAGAACATATTTTGTAAACTCTCAGGAAGTGACTTTTGTGAGGCTTTGAACATGATTCATCTTAAATTCAGTAAGGTCCTCACATTTCATTGTTTTTGATTTAAAGAATAATGGATTAGTGTGATCACAGTATCCAGCTAAATGGATTATTCTTATTGCCTTTTTCTGAACTTTAAACAATGGCTCGAGATTACTTTTATACACATTTCCCCAGATCTCTACACAATATGTTAAATGGGGAAGGATAAGTGAACAGTATATAGAGCTTTGTTATCAATGATATTTGGATTTATTCATTATGGCTGAAATCTTTGCAACTTTAGTTTTAATTTTATGATGTGAGGTTTCCAGCTGATTTTATGATCGAGTGAAATGTTTGTTCATAGACTCTTTCAATAGTTTCGTTGCCAATTTTAACTGGTAATTGTACATTCATTACACGATTTCCAAAGAACATTGTTTTGGTTTTCGTAATGTTTAGAGACAATTTGTTTACGCTGAACCAATCTTTCAATTTATCCATTTCTTCTGTAATCTCGATCACCATTTGCTGTAAGTCTGCGCCTGAGAGTATGATTGTTGTATCATCTGCAAAAAGGACCAGTTTAAGCTTCTTAGAAACCAAGTACAAATCATTGATATAATAAAAATAGATATTTCTGTTTTTTCTAAGATGAAGTCATCGTCCTGTACAAACACACGGCTCCGTCAGCGCCTCCTGGTTTATAGACACGTCCTGGTCGTAATATCCTCGTAAACCTTTTGCTTCAGTTTAATGTCTATTTGTTCAGGACACAGACGGCTGATAGCAGAGACCAAGCAAGACGAGGAAACAGGAAGCCTTGTCTCGATAAAAGGATGTGTTGGTTTGAGCCTTTTCAAAACAAGCAATCAGGACAAGTTTGTGCCTCAAGCTCAGAGTCATTGTCGACTCTACTACAACATCACTGACTTTTGCATAAATGTTTGGGGATATAAGCTCATTAGGACTGATCTCAATGTTCATGACACCGGGTTTATGTTTCATTATAAAAACAGATGTATCCAAGTTTACAGACAGCGGAGACGTTTAAAAAAACAAGTTGATATTTGTGCGTATTTGACATTGTAGTGACCCAGTGGCGTACGAGTTGTCAGCATGACGCCTTTACTGTCCATGGTCTCGAAGACGCTCCAGGATCAACTGTTTTGTAGGTTTTCTGGTGAGAGGCTCCGTCATCAGTGAAAACTTTCCAAGGAGTAAAGTAAGTAAAGGCTCCTGCTGACCACTCATACGCCGCTGGGTCACTAAAGGTATTATATTTATTTGTTTGGGACGGCGCACAGTAATGAACAATCATATACACAAATTATAAATGTGCCAGATTCAAACAAGACTGCTAATTTACATCTGCAGTCCAGAGATTATTTGCTTTAATAAAACACGGAGGAGCAGCTCTCTCTGCAGCTCCACGTCGAGGTGAGGTTCAAACTAGGGGGAACCTCTGGGTAGCTCACGATACGATACGCGATACATGGCTCACGATAACGATTATCTCACAATACGCCAATACTGCGATAATCGATATATTGCACAAAAATAACCTACGATGCATCACGATGAATAAAAAAACAAACATGCTACTTTTAACCTTTATTTTAACATACTACATATTATTCATCATTTACATTCTCTTCATGAGCTTTGTATCACTTTTATAAATGATCCCTGACTTACTCACTGAAAATGGGTCATAGATCTGTCAGTGACTTCATTTATATTTAAATAAACAAGAAACCACAGTCCTGTTTAAAAAGGAATAAATCAAATTAATCTCATTTATAATTATGAAATCTATCATTAAAAGTAATTTATTTGTGTGGCAGTGTTTGGTCCAAGTGCTTAAAACTGTAGTGCTGCCCCCTATTGGCAGCACTACTGAATTCTTGATCATTATTGGCCTCTATTGACTGAAAACAGTGGGGCACTGCTGCCTCATTAATATGCATGACGCTGCTCATTAAAGTGCATATGACAGATTTTAATGCTCTTGAAAATATGACTTATTTAGATGGATCACATCAGTTGCATAATTATCATTTTTTTCAGTGAAGCAGCAATTTTAATGAAGAAATGTTGGGCAGAAAAGTTATTTTAATTTTAATTTTGAAGCTGCTGACAGGAAGTGACATAAAAGAAGGAAACATTCCAGAGCAGTTTGACTCATTCATTTCCCATTGACTTAACATGGTTGCACGACAACAGTTTAAAATTGTTTACCTTCTTCAATGTCACTTCCTGTCGGTGTCCAATAAGGAAGTGAAAACATAAACGTCACAAAAATGGTCAAACTAAAGAAAACTGGGAATAATCTTTAGCAAAATCTTAAATATAATCGTGTTAACTGTGTTTTAGCAAAAAGTGTGTCTAATGTGTCATATGCACTTTAATATGCATGACGTCATCAAAAGTAGCGATATCGGAATAAAAAGCATCGGTATCGTATCGTCCCGCAAAATATCGCGACACATCGTAAAATCGATATATTGTCAAACTCCTAGTTCAAACCGCTGCCTTGTTTAATCAGTGAATAACATGGTCCTTCACTGGAATACGCGAGTCTGAGCCTCTGGTGAAAGAGACTCGCAGAAGATCGAAACTGGCGGCAGCACAAGGACCCGCTGTCGCTTTGTATTCCGATTATAGAAATTTAATTCATGTTCCCTGATTCTGTTCAGGAATCATGTTTAGTTTAGTTTAGTTTTAGTTTGTTTATTTGAGCAGTAAACATTCTGCTCAAAAGGAGTGGGCTGAAGCAAGAAGCTTATGAGCGCCTACCCCCAAATTCAGTGCAATAAATTCACAATGGTACAGAAAGAACAAAACATCAACAAGACGTCATCCAAAGAGAATTTGATACATTCAAGCAGCTTCATTAGCACAGCCCAACTTACAAAACAATATTTGAACTGATTATATAATTGAAACGAAGCACAACTACAACAACGATCTTGTTTCAGTACAAAGCAAGTAAAAAAATGCGATTAATCAATTTCTTTCAGATTGTTACCCGTTACTTTTATGTTATAAAAGGTACATTAATACATATTATACTCAGAGATCTTGCTACTTCCCAGTTGTTTAGTTTAACATCCATTTATCCTGTAATATTTGCTTGTTCTAATTATAAATAATAGGTCACACCTAAAAAATGCAAATGAGAGATTAATAGCTCATAAGTTGTCTGTCAAAATAAGGGATAAAAATGATCCCACTTTCCAATGTAGAAAAGTTGCTAAAAATGGCAAACATGGAAAGACCCAACCATTTAGAAAAATACATAACTCAACATTGAAATGAACCCGTTTGCCTCCGGTCCGGGGTCACATGTGGGTCACGTTTATGCTGTTTGTAAATGTGTAACGGCCGTGGGTCAGATCGCAGCCGTGCAGTGACTCGCTGTTGACTTTCTCATGAGTCTGAAGGTCACGAGTGTTTGTGATTAAACATTGAAAGCTGCTCCGTCTGAGGCTGAATTACGAACACAGGCTTCGAAATGTCAAAGCGACGCTGCCCTGGAGTGAACTGACCCCGAGTGACCACAGGAGTAACTGGACCTCGTGGAAACAGCAGACCACCGACAGCTTTAACTCGGGCTGAGCTGTGTCTCATATTAGGAGACGAGATCACATCACAAGAAGCTACAAAACATCAGTTACAAAGGTTTCTCAGAGGGATTTAGTTTGTTTTAGTTCAGGTGATATTATTGAGTTTTCACACAGAGGTCAGTGTTGAGATGTTCAGCTTGTTTTCTTCCTTAACATCTTAGATTTAATGTCAGAGCGCTGAAACTGAAGAGGAAAACCACCATGAAGCCCTCGCCTCCAAAAACAACAACGCGTAGCTAGGCCCGTCACGAAAACACATTTGAAGTTCGATATATTGAGGCAGGAAAGTATCGCGATAAACGATATTATTGACTCTGACGATACGAGATACTGTCAACTCTCAGGCATAAAAATGGCAGTAAGTCTTTGTTCTAAAAGTGCATAATCATAGAAAGAATGGGGGGGAAATGCTGATATATGTACATAATTATTATATATAATAAAGCCCAATAATGTATAATGTGTTTTTATTGAACGATAAGTTGATATAGTAATTATCGTGACAGCAGTATCGATCCTTCCAATGTCACCAACAAACTTTATGTGGTTGAGGAAAACTGTACAAATAAATTGAGTATGTTGTATGTTTATTAAGAGCTCCTTTACTGACGTTCTTTTTGTTCAGAGCCAAACTTTACATAAAGTGAACTTTAATACGTCGACTACATCGACATATTATCAATAGACCGTCACTCCTCACCATACCTCCATGTTTACCACAATGACTACGCTCGAGGGGAAATCATGGCGGATTTACTGACTCCTCCTCCCCAGCTCTGACGAAGCATGTTCCTAATAAGGGCATAAGGGCGGGATCTTCACTGTAGACTCCGCCCTTGCGTGACGTGTAGCTCAATCATAGCTGCGTAGCTCCAATGCTAACAGTCCGGCCCTCATTAGCATACGAGAGTTTGACTAACCCAGCGTTATCACAGGAGCAATATATAGCTGTAGAAAGTTTAAGTGGCCGCCATTGCTGTAGTACCTCCATATAGCAGCTAGGCCCCCATTAGAAATCATTGCACGATTTAGACACGTTAAAAACAACTTTAAAGCGTAATTTTCTTAAGCTTTCTACCGCTAGATATTCCTCCTGTGATAACGCTGGGTTAGTTACAATTAAAGAAACCAGGCTGGTTTTCTTTTTTTTTTATGTAGAAATCTCGCACTAATGAGGGTCGGACTGTTAGCATTGGAGCTGCGCGAGCTACACGTCACGCAAGGGCGAAGTCTACAGTGAAGATCCCGCCCTTATGCCCTTATTAGGAACATGCTTCGTCAGAGCTGGGGAGGAGGAGTCTGTAAATCCGCCATGATTTCCCCCTCGAACGTGGTCATTGTGGCAAACGGGGAGGAGTGAGGAGGAGTCGTCTTTTATTTTTTACGGTCTATGGTTCTGCCACCTAGGGCAGGGCGATATGGCCTCAAATCTATATCACGATATAAAAAAGAAATATCACGATAACGATGTATTTGACGATATTATTGACAATGGACAAATTACTTCAAAATCCCAGCCTTACGCCTATTGGGAAGATTAATTCAGTGATATTTCATTCTTTTTTTTTTTTAACGGCATACTACTTTCCTCGCGAATATGATCTACTCAAGCGGTTTACATCCTTCATTCATTTAACTTCATAAGCACCTGTCCCCATGTTCTAGAGTCAGTGTTTATGCTGCTGATGGAGCTGAGCGTAACATGAATTATATCGTATCCACGACGATATAAAAATTACAACGATATCAAAAAATTATATCGCGATAACGATATGCGATACGATATGGCCCACCCCTAGCTGTAGTACCTCCATATAGCCGCTAGGCCCCCATTGGAAAGCATTGCACTTTAGACACGTTAAAAACAACTTTAAAGCCTGGTTTCTAATTTTCTTAAGCTTTCTACTGCTAGATATTCCTCCTGTGATAACGCTGGGTTAGTTACAATTAAAGAAACCAGGCTGGTTTCATTAAAAAAATAAAAATAAAGTAGAAATCTCGTACTAATGAGGGTCGGACTGTTAGCATTGGAGCTGCGCGAGCTACACGTCACGCAAGGGCCGAGTCTACAGTGAAGCTCCCGCCCTTATGCCCTTATTAGGAACATGCTTCATCAGAGCTGGGGAGGAGGAGTCTGTAAATCCGCCATGATTTCCCCTCGAACATGGTCATTGTGGCAAACGGGGAGGAGTGAGGAGTTTATGTCTATGGTTCTGCCGCCTCTATATGGAGGTACTACAGCAATGGCCGCCCCTAGCGTCGTCATCGTAAATCGTAAATTTGTCCACATATAAAATAAAGCTCAGAAGTGAATGTATTGTGCTATTCTTGAGTACATGTACTGGTATCAGGCTGTTTGTGAGAGTTTGCTTTGTTGGCGACTGCAAACACTGAAGTGTCTCAGTCGGAGCCGCGCAGATCCTCCCTGAACAATCAAAGGTGTGACTCTAAACCAGAGACGTTAGACACAGGACGTCCCCTCCTCCGGCTCGGCTGGTTTGGTTAATGATTATGTTTGTTTTCAGCCAAGTGTGACTCCGTCCTCTGCATCCAAACCAAGACCAATGCAGAGCGGAAAAAGCCCACAGGAGCTGCATTTAACCTCTTAACCCCCACCTCAACTGAGCACATTTTCTACAGATTGCCATGACCAGACGAAACAAAAAAGCAATGAAAATGTGACAAAAAAATTATGGGAGATCGTTTCAAAAAGCTTCTGCAACCTTCAAAGATCCAGTGTTGCATTAAAACCCCTTAACCCCCACCTGCACCGAGCACATTTTGTTCAGTTTGGCTTTAAATACCCAAATCTGAAAGTCTGAAAGGATGAAAATGCAACAAAAGAGCAATGAAAACTGTGCAAAACCTTCTCCGGCACAACCCAAAGACTCTCAATGGGGTTAAGCTCATGCCCCCTGAACAAACAGGCGTCACAAAGAAGAGTTTTACCTGTGGAGGCGCTCAGGAGCCAGAGGTAGAGGAGGAGGAGCCGAGGGAAAGCCCCGGGCAGCAGCTTGTGACGTGCATAGGACATCTTACACAGAGACCTGGGAGAAATCAACCACAAAAACAAATTAATCGATGCTACAAGGATGAGGACATGTTACCTACAAGTGCAAACAGAAACACTGAGGTGAGAATGATAAGCTTAAAGTAGCTGCAGGTGAAATACATGCGAGTTACAAAGATTTGCTCAGAGCGTCATCTCGGTCCCCTTTCGTGCTACACGTTTATTAAAGGAACAGGCCACCGTTTTATGGATTTTGTATATTAAATAGTAATGTAATAAAACAATGAAGAGAGTTAAAGTCTGAATCAAGTGATCATTTATTGTCTAAACACAGAAGCATGACTGCGGGCTCACGGTGTGTTCTGCCCTACCGCCCAAACAGTGGATTATTTATACAACAGTCATACACATTGACAGTAAATTTAGAACCCTTCCTTCACGGTCAATGGTCATACACAACAGATGGACAAGAGGCGATAACCCCGGCGCCGAACATACACATGGTATCTGTATGATATGACAAAAATGTACTAGAGCATATCTGCAGACGCGTTATTCCTCGACTCAAGGCCTTGCTCAGCACCATCTGTTGGGTGACCTGAGGACATCAAGGCATCGTAACCCTTGGCGTCAGGGCCTGCATGGGTCAGTAGCTGAGTTAAATAAATAAACAAACACATATGGGAAATGGTCATCACACATTCTGAGGTACCACTGCATAGTCACTTCAGCTGCTAAACAGTGTGCGGTAAATCAGAGCATGGCAGAACTACATTTCTGACATTACATTATGTTCTTATCTGAGTTTAGACGAGTTGATGCGTACCTGTCTGGTCTTTGTGCGTGCGCTCAATCACGCAAAAACACCAAAGATGTTGTTAGCATTTAGCCTCTCCCAGTATATTCCTATAGCTCCAAACGGGGTGAAGTTAGAAGCGATCAAGCTCTTCCACGGGCACAAAGACCAGACAGGTACGTATCAACTTGTATAAGCTCAGGTAAGAACAGATCTCAGTACGGCCTGTTCCTGTCCCGCTTTGATAAAAGGTAAAGAGAATGTTTAAAGAGGGGGTATTATGCTTTTTTCAATCACATAGCACCAGTCTATAGCATACTACAATGATGACGTAACCTTCTGTTGGTCTGTATATGCAGTAAATTAAAATAACTGCCTTGAATAAAATTGCTCTCTCAAAATGGCTGTACTGAACGTCTTGAAATAGGCCTCTGTCTCTTTAAGAAGCTTTCCGACACGCCCCCTTCAGCACACTGCTGTGGCATCTAAACAACACTACTGTGCGGGAGGGGCTCTGCTGAGCTGAGGAGCAGTGGTTGGTGGCTTGGCTGGTGACGAAAGGTCCAGAGGCGTCTCCAGGAGGTGGGGCGTTCCTAGGAGGACTGAGGCATAGCTACACCTAAAATGGCTGCCGTCTAAGTTTTTACTGATTACTCAAAAATATGTGAATGAGCCAAGGCAACACTCCAGGCATGTGTTTAATGAGGGAATGACATAATAACATGATATAAAGCTTGAAAAGTCCATTTTACATAATACCCCCCTTTAAGAATTATTTAAGAAATGGTCGTGCATTTAAATGATTTTAAAACACTGCCACGTTCCTCCATGCGACGCAGATGTTTTACCTGGCTCCGCTGGATCGGTGGAAGAACAGAAGAGTAAGAATGAGGAAGTCAAGTCGGCGAAGTGTGAAACAGATCCAACATGGCTGACACCGGAGCCGGCACGGCTCAAGAGCTCACATTTACCTGAGGAAAGGCAGAAGAGAGACGACGTTTAAGGCACTGCAGGTGAAATAAAGAAACACATGTAGAGATATAGCCATTAGAAACTTCTGCTGATTTAATTAAAGTTTTCTGTCATTTCATGTTTTCATATTTCCACAGCTACATCCGTGGACTCGTGGGCAGGAAGTGGGCAGAACCGCTTCCTGTAGAAGAGCTGCGGGTTTTTCTGAAACTCGTACCACAGAATCGGCTGCAGCTCAACATCATCATCATCATCATCATCATCAGGCTTTACGATTCGATGTCTCTTTAAAATGAGGCTGAGAAATATAGGGCCTGAAGTCAGCGGTTTGTTATCACAGAGGACTTTGCACGAGCCGTTTACTCTCGTTTTCACAGATGATGGATCAAAATAGACTAAACTTTACTACAGGTTTGTCATTATTCAACGTACTGAAGAAAACTTTCACTTCTAAAGGACACCTATTGGATACTAGGCCTCAGCAGAAGGCCATGTTTTGCTTTAAGGCGAGACGCTGCAGGTGAAAACACTGGTTTTCACAAAGTGGTCAACAAAGGTCTGTCTTAAACAGTCTATATACTTTATGTAGTTTAAGTATGTAAATGCCTTGTACTCGTATCGGTATCGGCAGGTACTCAAGTAAAAGTTCTCGTATCGTTTTAGAAAAAAGTGGCATCGGTGCATCTCCATCAAAATGTTTATTTGCTACAGATCTTATTTATTCTGCTGCTAAATGTTGAAGGATTATTGTGAGAGAAATATTCACGATTATCGACCTGAAGAAAGGTCTTTAAATGCTTTATAATACTTGAACTTGTCAACATTCATTAAAATAAAGAAAGGCTTCAAGACTTTTGGATTAAAGAAAAATGTGTTCAATAAACAAAACAATGTCAACTTTATAATTATCATAATGATTATTGTATTGTATATTATTACTGGGCCACGATCTAGTCTAGGTTTATGTGATCAAAGCTTCATTATTTGTCAGATGTTGTGATGAACAGCTGATTATCACGTTTTGGTTTCTGTTCATTTCACTGAAGCTGAGGAGCATTAGCTTCGTGTTTACATCCTGATCCAGTTGCAGTTTGTTTCCTGACTTGGACATTTACAGCGAAGGACTTCCTTTGACGTATACGTTTGTTAAGTGTGACGTCACGACTTCCGCTTCTGGGTCCTGGCAGACGGGCAAATATGCGAGAAAAAAAACATTAAAAACTCTTAAAAACAACCATCAATATTTCTGAAACTCAACAGAGAGTTACTGAAGCTACTTATTTATCAGGCCCATTAGCCAAAATGCCGCACCTACTGCTAAAAAAGTCATATTTACTAAAGTCGCTACTTCCGGGTTAGCGTAGCTGCTGCGCCGTTAGCATTTTATACTTTTACTTTTATAGCAGTAGGTTCAGCACTTTTGGCTAATGGCCTGATAAATAAGTATGTTCAGTAACTCTCTGTTGAGTTTCAGAAATATTGATTGTGGTATTAAAGAGTTTTTGTAGTTTCTCGCACATCTGCGGACCCGGAAGTAGAGCTGTGACGTCACCACTTAACAAACGTATAGATACAGACGGCATCTCGTCATAGAAGGGGGCGTGCTTCACTGAGGGGGAAAAGAGAATCTTTTGGGAAACACAATTTTCCACTCTTTTTATCCAAGTTATGTTGGAATATGAACTTATTTATCACACATAAATAAAGTCAAGTCTAAATCAGGTCCATATGGATGTTTATTCACAGCAGATTGTTCAGTAGAAGCGAAAGAACGGCAGTCGTAGCTAGCGCTAGCATGTAGCATTCTCCGTTATTTATGTGTTTATGGGCTGTCGAACGACTTTGCTCCTCCCCATGTCTTTGTATCTTTATCCATCCATCCATCTTCTTCCACTTGTCCATTGCCGGGTCGTGGGGGCAGCTGTTGGAGCTGCACCAGCCCCTATGGCTCCTCCTGCAGGTGGTGGGTCCACAGAAGGACGGCCTCATGGTTCTAACCGGGCCTGTTGGTCTCTCATAAGGGGCTTCTGAACCGCTCTTTGTCTGACCCGTCACCTAGGACCTGTTTGCCATGGGAGACCCTACCAGGGCACGAAGCCCCCGACAACAGAGCTCCAGGATCCTTCGGGCGCTCAAACCCCTCACCACGTTAAGGTGACGGTTCCAGGAGGGGTTTGTATCTTTATTGGGTAGAAAATTATATCAATAATTCAGCATTTGTTAAAGTAGTTTTTGAATAATTGGAGAAAGTTAAGATTTTTCTCTTCTTTGTTTTCCCCCTTAACTGTTTCAAACATGACCATATATGGGCGTTTCCAGAGACGCCGTCTGTATCTATCGCCGCCTTTAGCTGCAACTTCCCGACGACAGGATTTGCATGTAGAATATCCATGAGCGACAACACCACCTCGGTCATCGGTCTGATCAGACTTTAATAGTTTGTCTAAATGTCGTCACTAACCTGCCGGGTCCACATGTGTCAGATTCCTTCGTCTTCAAACCGTTCCCTCCTTTTCAAAGCTCCACAGACGTTACTAAAAATATCGTGCGAGTCTCAGGGGAAGCTCCGCGTTGTGTTGATTGTTTTCGGGCGGGAGCAGGTGCACAAACGGCCGCTCTGTCTCCGCTCAAAGGCCGCCGTCCTCCAGAGACGATCCCATTCAGGGCGACGACAGACGATCACCAAACGCACAGACTTCACCCACGAAACCACACATTCCCTTCAGTCCACAGGTTTGTACTGGTTATATTCACAGCGATTTCCCCAATTTGGAAGATGAGTCTGGGAAGAGAAATACAAAAAACAAAAAACAATGGAATATTATATTTACATTGGATGAACAGGTCAGTAATTGTAAAGCCGGGACTGTACAGGCAGCAGGGGAAATATAAAGCTTTTAAAGAGGGGGTATTATGCTTTTTCAATCACATAGCACCAGTCTATAGCAACTACAATGATGACGTAACCTTCTGTTGGTCTGTATATGCAGTCAATTAAAATAACTGCCTTGAATAAAATGCTCTCTCAAAATGGCTGTACTGAACGTCTTGAAATAGGCCTCTGTCTCTTTAAGAAGCTTTCCGACACGCCCCCTTCAGCACACTGCTGTGGCATCTAAACAACACTACTGTGCGGGGAGGGGGCTCTGCTGAGCTGAGGAGCAGTGGTTGGTGGCTTGGCTGGTGACGAAAGGTCCAGAGGCGTCTCAGGAGGTGGGGGCGTTCCTAGGAGGACTGAGGCATAGCTACACCTAAAATGGCTGCCGTCTAAGTTTTTACTGATTACTCAAAAATATGTGAATGAGCCAAGGCAACACTCCAGGCATGTGTTTAATGAGGGAATGACATAATAACATGATATAAAGCTTGAAAAAGTCAATTTTACATAATACCCCCCTTTAATGCTATTTTAAAGTCGAAAAAAAAAATGTTTTAAAAGCCACACATGTAATAAAAATTCTGCGCACTTAAGATTTGCAAACATTCGATCAAACAGAGGAATTTAAAACCCAAACGTAAATGGACACAATCGGAAACTTTTGAGATAAAGGGGGTAGGCGCTCATAAGCTTTTCCCGTCAAATTACTGCCAGACGCCGCAGAAAAACTCGTTTCCACAACCTGTTCAGCGAGACTCAGTTACAGGAGAAACACATGGAGTGCGCTTTACGTCTTAGCTGCTTTTGCAATCAATCAATTAGTGTCAGACTCCAAACTGTGGGCTTTACTGGACCCTGTTGTACGTGTTTTGGTGCTGGGGGAAGTCGAAACTGAAATCTGAGTAACTTTTTGAATATGAAAAAGCTTCTCTGCCTCATAATGACCGGGCGCTGACAGTTTCACAGGCAGCAGGAAAACAATAGGGCCTTTTTCTAATGTTTATGCTCACACTTGGTCATAGAAAAGTATGAAATATGGAGATAAAAACAAGAAAATAAAACCGTTAAATGGTCTTTGATTGTTCAGTAAAAATGAGCGATTATGGTATAATGAGTCAAGGATACTAATAAAACGATTTAAACTCACTGGAAGAAACACAACACACCTCGTTCAAACCAGGCTTTGGTTAAACTTAGGTTATTTCACGGACATCGAGTGGACGATGCTTAACCTCTTACCATTTTCTCATTTGAAAGCTAAGACCTACAAAACTGATCTAAGCTTCTTCCTCGTTATGACCGTCACGTTTTCGTCCTTTTTGGTTGAGTTTTCATCACAGTTACATTACACTGAATAAACAAAATGTGGCCAAAACGCTACAAAAAAGCCAGGAAGAAGCTTGGATGGGTTTTGTAGGTCTTAGCTTTCAAATGAGGTGTTACACTGGCCCACAAGCTGTAAACACCAGTCCAGAAGCTTCTAGATTTGGGTAAAGCTGGATAAAAGGGGCTCAGTTAAAGTGCATATGACTTATTTAGAAGATATTACATCAGCTGCATAATTATCTTTTATTCCAGTGAAGCAGCGATTTTAATGAAGAAACGTTGGGCAGAAAAGTTATTTTTATTTGAATGTTTAAGCCGCTGACAGGAAGTGACGTATCGGGATGGGACAATAAACAATAATATCGTTAATCGCGATATAAAAATGCGGCAATTAATCGATAGTCACAGTTTTTAATAATTGTGATCATCACGTTAGAAGATAATCGCTAAATACACCAGAAAACCACTGCTGGTCCCTCTGCTGAAAATACATACTGTACGTAGGTCTCACTCAATATGATATTTAGAGCAAACAATGAAGAGGAATTTTTCATTACCCAATTCCCATCATTTCTGCAGTTTCACTGAAACAGCGAAATATCGTGATAATAACATTTAGTGCAATTATGTTGGCCAAGATGATCGTGACCTAACATTTCATTATCGTCCCATCCCTGGTGACATAGATAGAGGTAAAGTTCTAGAGCAGTTTGACTCATTTCCCATAGACTTAACATGGTCGGCACGGCAACAGTTTGAAATTGCCTCCATCTATGTCATTTCCTGTCGGTGTGAAACTATAAACATCACAAATATGGCCAAACTAAAGAAAGCTGGGTACGATCTTAAAGCAGTACTGAGTAACTCATGCCCCTAGAGGCCATAAGCACCACTGCAGGTGTCGTAGCATGTTGTGTTTTTTTACTCATTAAAGGGATACTTCGGGATTTTTGACATAGGGCCTCATTTCCTAGTTATCCAGAGTGTTGTTGATGTCTGGAGATATTTTTTTCTTAAATTCATGCAGTTCTTATATTTGAAGAGTCTAGTGGCGCTAGGCTAGGGCAAGGCTAAAGCATTTCTATGGTATCAGTTAGCCCGCATTAAAAACAGTCTGGCCCACTCCACAGTGCACCTGAGGTAAATCACTTATAACACCAGACTAACGATATAAATGTCTGTGTCGATAGTTAATTTTAACCATTTGCGTTTAAAATAACTTATATTTGAGCGGCATCAGCTTCGTGGCTGTAAGCTAAGGCAGCGGCGGAGTGATCTGCGAGAAAATAGTCCCTCAAAATGCGGTAATTCATGTGATACAAGGTCAGTTTTATTTAAAATGTTATTCTATTAACACAGACATTTATATGGTTAGTCTGGTGTTATAAGTGATTTACCTCAGGTGCACTGTGGAGTGGGTCACACTGTTTTTAATGCAGGCTAACTGATACCATAGAAATGCTTTAGCCTTGCCCTAGGCTAGCGCAACTAGACTCTTCAAATATAAGAACTGCATGAATTTAAGAAAAAAATATCTCCAGACATCAACAACACTCTGGATAACTAGGAAATGAGGCCCTATGTCAAAAATCCCGAAGTATCCCTTAATTGTCCGTGAGAGTAAATACTACGCTGACAGAAAGACAAAGGGACAGAGGGATATTGTTCATCCAATTACACAATGGAGATCATTGTTTTCACTCAAACTTGGCGGTAAATACTGTTAAGTGGCGCTAGCCCGCAGTTAGCTTTGCCCGTTAGAGCTGTGACGTCACCACTTAAACGTATTAGTGTGTATTGGTGACTCCGACCCGGTGGCAAGTTGCAATTGTGGTTTTCTTGTATTACCCCCAGAGGGACTACGGAGAGGATTTATTAAGGTAAACAAGTTACTTAGTGCTGCTTTAAATATAATCGTGTTAACTATGTTTTAGCAAAAATTGTGTCTAATGTGACATACGCACTTTAAGGGGTAAATACATTCAGAGACATGCAACTGGTTCGCTATAGAGAATATAATAACAATAACTAAAATTTCATACATTTTTGAAAGAATGAGCAGTGTTTTTTCCTCTATCAATTCATTTTATACAATAAACTTTTATGTTGCAAAGTAGTATCAAACTGTAGGCACTATAGACCATACCGAGTGTTTCACCCATAGTGCAGCAAACCGACAAAAACATCTAAGAAAAGGGTATTGTTATGAATAAACAGGCAAATATGTCCTGCAATAACCCTATTAATCATTTAAAACAGGCTATTCTAGTCCTACATTCTTTCCTGCTTCTACATAAATAAATAAGTCGTAAGCAGCGTGTCTGTAGTTTGTCACACGTTGCAAAATCAGGAGAAAATGAACCTGCGTAGACACTATTCCAATGAAAACCGCCTCCTAAACACAAGCACGGCAATAATATATAATTTTATATATTCGGGGGGAGTCTATAAGCGTATACTCACACTGAAAAGCGAAGGGGGATGTAAGGATACGGTAATTCGCGGTTATAATCCCGGATAACCCAATAAAAGCACCTTGCAGGCTGCATCTCCCCTTCACGTACACCAACACCGCTGCTACTACTAGCCCTGCGCGGGTTTCAGTGCAATGTGTCACAAAAAATGAATGATATTATTGTGCACTTACAGCCAAAAGCAACGATGGGTCCTCTGCTTCGTGTTTACCCTCCAGGAGCCGTGTCATCGTCGCAGTTTCTTGGTCCGGGACGTAAATTGGGTCAGTGTTCCTTTGGCATGCTCAGCTGATGCGGCTCCAAACAGGATAATACTACTTCCGGTGAGCGCCGAGGTTTCACAGTAAAAGCACACGTCATGATGTTTATTTTCACGTTTATATTTTATTTTCAGAATTTATCAGGACGGCGTATTAGGGCCATCTAGTGACGGGAAAAAAGAAAGATTTTAAACATCACAAATTTATTAGGGAAAAAAAGTTGCTAATTTCCGAGATTTTGAAATGTGCACAATTTTGAGGGAAATAAATAGCAAATTTGCCAGAATAAAATAGCAGATTTGTAAGTAAAAAAAAGAGGTCGCAAATTTGCCAGAAAAAAATGTCTCAAATTTATGAGAAAAACGTTGCAGATTTGCTGGGGTAAAAAAATGTAAGATGTTACTATGTAAAAAAAAAAAAAAGAAGAAAAAAAAAGATGTTACATGTTGGCCTCCAAAATAAAAGCAGCTGAACTGTATACTTTGAGCAGTGATACAGAATTATCTAGCCTGGCTCATGTTCAAACTTGATGCATTTGACAAAGAGCAAGAGCATTATCATAAACATGAGAAGAAAAAACAGATTAACTGCTACAAGCTCTTCCCAGAAGATGGTGAAAGACTGTTGTGGAGCAGAAGGAGCTGTGCAGGAGGAAGTGGAAGGAGCTGATCAGTGCAGGACACCACGCTCTGAAACAGGGACAAACCAGGAGGCGCTGCACCGTCTCAGAGGATCAGAGGAGCACAGAAGGCAGACAGCCAGGTTTTCTCCGGGTGCTACGGTTTCCTCTACCTCCAAAAACATGCGGGTCAGTTTGGCCCACAGTGGCTCAGGACTAACACCTGAACATTATTTCGTTGTACAACGACAAATAAAGCACTTACTTAAAGTGCATTTGACATAATAAGACACAATTTTTGCTAAAACGCGATTATATTTAAGATTTTGCTAAAGATTGTATTTTTGTGATGTTTATAGTTTCACTTCCTTATTGGACAACGGCAGGAAGTGACATAGAAGAAGGTAAACAATTTTTAACTGTTGCCGTGCTACCATGTTATGTCAATGAGAAATGAGTCAAACTGCTGTGGAACTTCACCTTCTTCTTTGTCACTTTCTTTCAGTAGCTTAAAAATTCAAATATAAACCATTTCTACCCAACATTTCTTCATTAAAATCGCTGCTTCGCTGAAATCAAATTATGCAGCTGATGAACTTGCAACTATGTTATCCTTCTAAATAAATCATATTTTCAAAAGCGTTAAAACCTGTCATATGCACTTTAAGATGCTTTGTACCAGACTATAGCCGGTAGAGCTCACTGCTAGCCCTATAGAAATAAAAAATATTGACAAGACTTTATCATAATTTATGTTTTAATATAACAAATTTGGCTTCTACACTGTCCTGTCATGCAAGCGCAACTTTCCCTGGGCTTGTGGTGAGTGAGCCCTCGGTCGTGTACATGGTCTTTTTTGTCAGTGATGGGGCGCGGAGCGGCTCCAACTCAGAAACTAAACTCATTCAGAAAAGATAGATTGATAGACTAATTTGACTTAAAGCAGCTGACAAAACAGACAATTAGTTTCATTAAAACATAAATTAAAGTCTTGACAACATTTCTTATTTCTACTAGGGCAGCAGATGGAAATGAGCTCTGTAGTCTGATACAAAGCATCTCATTTTTAAGATAATGCTCTTGTTCCGCGCAAATAAATCAAATTTGAACATGAGCAAGGCTAGATGTTTGTAGTATCGCCGCTCTAAGCAAAGTATACAGTTCAACTGCTTTTATTTTGGAGGCCAACACAGTAACATGTTTAAAGGGATACTTCAGGATTTTTGACATAGGGCTCATTTCCTAGTTCTCCAGAGTGTTGTTGATGTCTGGAGATATTTTTTTCTTAAATTCATGCAGTTCTTATATTTGAAGAGCTTAGTGGCGCTAGGCTAATGCTAGGCTAACGCATTTCTATGGTATCAGTTAGCCTGCATTAAAAACGGTCTGACTCACTCCACAGTGCACCTGAGGTAAATCACTTATAACACCAGACTAACCATATATATGTCTGTGTTAATAGAATAATTATAACCATTTTGCATTTAAAATAACTTATATTTGAGCAGTATCAGCTTCGTGGCTGTAAGCTAACGCAGCGGCGGAGTGATCTGCGGGAAAATAGTCCCTCAAAATGCGATACATGTGATACAAGGTCAGTTATATTTCAAAAAATATTCTATTAACACAGACATTTATATGGTTAGTCTGGTGTTATAAGTGATTTGCCTCAGGTGCACTGTGGAGTGGGTCAGAATGTTTTTAATGCAGGCTAACTGATACCATAGAAATGTGTTAGCATAGCATTAGCCTAGCGCCACTAAGCTCTTCAAACTGCATGAATTTAAGAAAAAAATCTCTCCAGACATCAACAACACTCTGGATAACTAGGAAATGAGGCCCTATGTCAAAAATCCTGAAATATCCCGTTTTTTTCCCAGCAAATTTGCGACTTTTTTTGTCATAAATTTGCATGTTTATTTTTTTAATTATTTTTTTCCGTCAGTAGGCCCCAATACGCCGTCTTAAATTATAAAATACACAAAATTAAATGACTTTTTGACACTATCCGTGTTGTTGTTTGGCCGTTAGTCTTAAAAATTACGACAACTGAACGTTACTCTGAAGTGACAGCACCGGCCAAAATGGCGACGGTCACATTCCAACAAGCGCCGCTCCCATTGGGCCTTTCATTTTAAATCCTCGTTCTGATTGGCTGCTCCGCGATTATTTTGACATCACGTATCCGGAAAGCGGTAGCAACGGACACGCTGCGTGAAAGTCAGGGGAGCGGTGTAAACAACGTAAGTTATCCACACATTTAAAGGTTTTTAATCTGGTTGTATTCGCTCCAATCGCGTGTTTTTGTCAATGGCAGCAGTTCGAAAGCGTAACGAGGCAGTTTTCTTGTTTGCAACGACGTTTACGGGCGATACACGTGTTTTTCGGCTAATACTTTGGCATTTTCTGCTCTCGGTTTTGCAGTTGTCAAGGGGATGATGGCTGAAGGTGCGACAGAGGGCAGTGAACAGAGCGGGAAGGACGAGCAGAACGGGGAGACGGCTGCGGGAGAAGGAGGACTGAGTGAGGCGCAGACAGAGATGCTGGAGCGGTGTCTCCATGCGCTAAAACACGCCAACAATGACAGCCACACGCTCGCCGCGCTTCTCCTGGTGAGTGAAGGGAGACTGTAATGTGATACAGAATCAGATTGCACAAACATAAATGCCCCAGCTACTATTTATAAAGACGGAAACTAATAGTCATGTTCATAATCCCCACAATTGAGAACGCATGTCACTCTACTCACAAATACATTAGCAGTTGGTTGGTTAAAACATCTTTCTGAATGGTTTTGCACATTTTAAACTTATTTTTGGAGCCTTTAGAATTGAGAGAAGCTTGTGTTCAATTAGGGTTGTCACACGATAACTACTATATTGGCTTCTCATCCAATAAATGACAGAAAAGCAATAGAGTTCGGGATATTCCACAGTTACCATGGAGATCGGCCATCTTTCCAGCTGTTGGCATACATTTCCATTGACCAACATTAGCTAACAACAGTATAAAAAGTGGAGAAAACAGCCGTGGAACAGCTCCGTTAGCTGCTGAGTTACTGCTGGTAAAAACATCTAACACACTGTGGTGTCCAAGTATTTTAATGTTAACAATAACTCCAGTATTTTAACTTTTTAAATCTCCATTAGTTTACAATTGCTGCTAATCCCATAATGCTTAGCGATATGACATCACATTCCCGAACTCTATTAGTGTTGTCATACGATAATTACTATATCGGCTTCTCATCCTATAAATGACAGAAAAGCAATATATGTTTGGCTCAATATTTATCATGTTCCTTATTTTTGAAAAGATAAAAGTGACCCCAAAGTTGCCAAACTCATCCCTGTGACGAATCGGGATAATTCAAATGTGTAAGGAAAGTTAGGAATGAGTTTGGACCACAACTAACATATTATTTTAGTGGCTTCTAGGGCTGGGCGATATGGACCATATATTTAGGTTGAATATCGATATATGATATATATCCCGATATTTTTTCAAAGCCAAATACGAGTATTGAAAACTCACTATAAATGTAAACATAAACACTGTATAACAAAGCTCCGTAAGGTGCACATTTAAATAAAAATAAAAAAAACATCTTAATAAAAATAGCCTAGAAAATAAAATAGGGCAGCATTTATATATAAACAGATAACAAAATAAAGTGCTCAGTTTAAGAATAAGATACACTTTTTTTAATATCCTCTTGAGATTACCTGTTTCTTTTTGTTAACCTAATAGCTTATCTGAATTTGAAATACACGATATGGTCTAATTCCATATCTCATTTAAAAATATATCGATATATCGATATCGATATATCGCCCAGCCCTAGTGGCTTCCTCTTTTATTGTTTGTAATTTAAAAATAATCGGGTATAGGGCTTTAAATTTTCTCCTGACGATCTGTTTTTCCAGATCACTCGTCTGTGTCCGGCGAACCAGTTGGACAAACCCACTTTGCGGCGCATCTTTGACGCGGTCGGGCTGAACCTGCCGGCGCGGCTCCTGGTCACGGCCACCAGGGGCAGCAGCGAGAGCTCGGGTTTAGCCCCGAACGAGCTCCTCTCCCTGGGCACCGCCCTCCTCTCCGCCCTCTGCACCGACCCGGAGGTGGCTCACAAACCGCAGCTCCTCAGCACCGTCCCCATCCTCCTGCAGATCCTCTCCCGGGGAACGAACCCGCACAAGCAAGAGGAGAAAACAAACCTGTACAAGCAAGAGGAGAAAACAAACCTGCAGAAGCAAGAGGAGAAAACAAACCTGCACAAGCAAGAGGAGAAAACAAACCCGCACAAGCAGAGGAGAAACAAACCCGCAGAAGCAAGAGGAGAAAATAAACCTGCACAAGCAAGAGGAGAAAACAAACCGCAGAAGCAAGAGGAGAAACAAACCCGCAGAAGCAAGAGGAGAAAACAAACCCGCAGAAGCAAGAGGAGAAAACAAACCCGCAGAAGCAAGAGGAGAAAACAAACCCGCAGAAGCAAGAGGAGAAAACAAACCCGCAGAAGCAAGAGGAGAAAACAAACCTGCACAAGCAAGAGGAGAAAACGAACCCGCACAAGCAAGAGGAGAACGGCGTCCAGGCGGGAGAGGGAAGCTGTAACGCCGAAAGCAGTCCTGTGGGATCCGAGCACAAAAGCGATAACGTCGGCCAAACGGCGTCTCAGTCTTTCTCAAAACTTGACCATGCTATTGCCGCAGACTGCTACCAGGTACTTTTCTCGATCTGCGCTTTGCCACTGGGCGCTGATCATCTCCTAAACCGCGGCGCTGTACGTGCGCTGTGTCAAACCGTGGAGCAAAGCCAGACTCTAAGCCACGAGAAGGGAATTCCTCTTTTAGGGTGCGTGCTTTCCGGCAGAACGAAAGAAAAGGCGTGGAGCAGGCACCCGGCAGAACTGCTCAAGCTACTGTCGAGAATCACCGGAGAATTCTGCCAAGCATCAGAGAAAGAGCGACTGGAATCGTGCGGCACGTTGGTCCAGTTCCTGCCGCCCGTTGACGCTCCGGTCGACGGCGAGAGGCTGAAGGAGGTGTGCGGGCGGATCTGGGAGGTGCTGAGGCCGATGCTGCAGTCGAGGCTGACGCCGCGGCAGGTGGGCCCCGCCCTGGTGCTCGCCGCCTGCCTGTTGGACGTGTGCGGCTGGGAGGGGTGGGGCCGCCCAAGTTCTGCTGCCTTTTGGTGAACCGCGCCTGCGTGGAGGTGAGGATGGGCCTGGAGGAGCCGCCGGGGAGTCGGGTCAGCGCGGAGACGCAGCACACGCTCACAGGTAAAAACAAGGAGAGCGGAACTTTAACTTTTACACCGGAAAAACATTCAGGGAAAACTGGGGAGTTTTTTTTTTAGGAATTTGGGAAAAAGTCAGGAAAAATTTGAGGAAAATTTGAAAAAAATTGTGAACAAATTGGGGGTGGTGGAAAATTTGGTAGTGGGGGAAAATCAGGGGAAAATTTGGGGAAAATACTGAAACGATTGAGGGAAATTGGGGGGTGAAAGAAGCAGGGGAAAATTGGGGAAAAATAGAGACACAATTGGTAAAAATGGGGGGGGGGGGAGATTGGGAAAAAAATTGAAAAACGAGTGAGGAAAAATTGGGGGACATTTAGGAAAAAAAGCCAAACAATTTGGTAAATATGAAGGGAGGAAAAAAAGGGAGACAATTGGGGGGAATGTTTGAAGGAAAAAATAGAGAACAAATGTTCCGTGACAAATGACATTTATCTATTAGATTTGCCAACACATGTTTACGTTTTTCTGATGGTTTGCAAAAATATCACGTCATCATCGTTATTGAGAAGTAATTAGATATTATTTTTGTCAATATCACCCAGGCCGACAGTAGAAGTATTATTATTATTATGATGATGATAAAGGCTAAGACATGGCAGGGCAAAGAGCGGTTTATTCATTCACCTCCTGTGTCGTGTAACTAATTCCTCATGGTGATGTTTGTTCCTGTGATGCTCAGGCTGTTACCGCATCATGGAGGCGGCGATGGAGCAGGCCTGCGTCACGGGGAGCATGGAGAGCACGGAGAGCACAGAGAGCGGCCGGGCCCCAGCGCAGAGCTCCGTGTCCGGGCTCAGTCTGCAGCAGAGCCGGCAGGTCCTGAACGTCCTGCAGGAGGCCTTCTCTGCCGTCATCTACCACCTACAACAGGTCGGGAAATGTGTATAGCTGGATGTTGCTTATCAAGAAGTTCTGACTGGAATTGACTGAAAAGTTTGAAAGATGAAGCCTGAATGAGTGAAATGGTGTTTAATGTTTTGAGTGTGCTGACACCTGGTGGTTTTAAAGGACAATTGCACAGCTTTGATTTCATGTTGTGGAGACGGTTGTCAATCACAGCAGAGGCATGAGGATGAGAAAACTAAAATGCTTTTGAAAACTCCATGGCTTAAGTTTACTTTTGAGAGCAGACTAGGAATATTTAAAAGAGAAATAACATTTTCTAATGGGTCTAAGTGTGGGCTATAATATGAATCTAAATATTAATGGTCTGGACTCTGAGCAGTTTTCTTATTATGAAAGACCAGGAGACTTAAAAAAATAATAGTAATTATCCAAACTGAGTAACAAAATCGAGATTTTCATTTTTGGCCATATCGCCCAGCCCTAGTAAGAACATATCTCAGTATGGAAAAACGTTGGCCTGTTCCTTTAAGACTGGAGCTTATCGGTCCACGTGCCCCCGGGGCCGTTATGATACCGGGTTCTGGTTCCCATCCTTAGTTTGCCGCACATTTCTGATCATTTGCAAAAATATTGCTTCATCATCGTCATCACCACAAATATTGAGTTATTTATTTTGTCAATTTTTTTCAAATTATTCCTAATTTTTCTCCAATTATTTACCCGTTTTTTTGTTTTGTTTTTTACCAATTCCCACTCCCTTTTTTCACTTTCCCCCCACATTTCTTGACGTTGGAGATAAACTCGATTTGTAACTTTGTGTATCTTCAAACAGCAATTTCGATATTATCTTGTAGACGACTTATACTTTAGTGTGGAGGATAAAGTCTACAGACGCTGAAATCCAAATGTCCAGCAAACGTTTGTAACTTCTTGTAAAGCTTTGAAGGCTGTTCTCCTCATGGTGTTTAGTTTAGTTTAGTTCAGTTCTCCTCCTGGTGTTTAGTTTAGTTCTCCTCATGGTGTTTTAGTTTAGTTCAGTTCAGTTCTCCTCATGGTGTTCAGTTTAGTTTAGTTCTCCTCATGGTGTTCAGTTCTCCTCATGGTTTAGTTTTTAGTTCTTAGGTTTAGTTCTCCTCATGGTGTTTTAGTTTAGTAGCTCCTCATGGTGTTTAGTTTAGTTTAGTTCTCCTCATGGTGTTTAGTTTAGTTTAGTTCTCCTCATGGTGTTTAGTTTAGTTTAGTTCTCCTCATGGGTGTTTAGTTCTCCTCTGTGTTTAGTTAGTTAGTTCTCCTCATGGTGTTTAGTTCTCCTCATGGTGTTAGTTTAGGTTTAGTTCTCCTCATGGTGTTCAGTTCTCCTCATGGTGTTTAGTTTAGTTTAGTTCTCCTCATGGTGTTTATTGTTTAGTTCTCCTCATGGTGTTTAGTTTATAGTTCTCCTCATGGTGTTCAGTTCTCCTCATGGTGTTAGTTAGTTTAGTCTCCTCATGGGTTCAGTTCTCCTCATGGTTTAGTTCTCCTCATGGTGTTTAGTTCTCCTCATGGTGTTTAGTTTAGTTTAGTTTTTTTTTAGTTCTCCTCATGGTGTTTAGTTTATTCAGTTCTCTCTCATGTGTGTTTAGTTCTCCTCATGGTGTTTAGTTCTCCCTCATGGTGTTTAGTTTAGTTTAGTTCTCCTCATGGTGTTCAGTCTCCTCATGGTGTTCAGTTCTCCTCATGGTGTTCAGTTTTAGTTTAGTTCTCCTCATGGTGTTTAGTTCTTTTTAGTTCTCCTCATGGTGTGTTTTCATGGTTTAGTTTAGTTCTCCTCATGGTGTTTTAGTTTAGTTCTCCTCATGGTGTTTCAGTTTAGTTCCTATGTGTTCAGTATTCTCCTCATGGTGTTTAGTCTCCTCATGGTTTTAGTCTCTATGGTAGTCTCCTCATGGTGTTTAGTTCTCCTCATGGTGTTAGTTCTCTCATGGTGTTAGTTTAGTTCTCCTCATGGTGGTTTCAGTTCTCCTCATTGGTGTTTAGTTCTCCTCATGGTGTTCAGTTCTCCTCATGGTGTTCTAGTTTTAGGTTTAGTTCTCCTCATGGTGTTTAGTTAGTTTAGTTCTCCTCATGGTGTTCAGTTCTCCTCATGTGTTCAGTCTCCCATGGTGTTTAGTTCTCCTCATGGTGTTTAGTTCTCCTCATGGTGTTCAGTTCTCCTCATGGTGTTTAGTTTAGTTAGTTCTCCTCATGGTGTTTAGTTAGTTCTCCTCATGGTGTTTAGTTTTCATGGTGTTTAGTTCTCCTCATGGTGTTCAGTTCTCCTCATGGTGTTTAGTTTTAGTTTAGTTCTCCTCATGGTGTTTAGTTCTCCTCATGGTGTTTAGTTTAGTGTTAGTTCTCCTCATGGTGTTCAGTTCTCCTCATGGTGTTTAGTTCTCCTCATGGTGTTAGTTCTCCTCATGGTGTTTAGTTTAGTTTAGTTCTCCTCATGGTGTTTAGTTCTCCTCATGGTGTTTAGTTTCTCCTCATGGTGTTTAGTTTAGTTTAGTTTCTCCTCATGGTGTTTAGTTTAGTTTAGTTCTCCTCATGGTTAGTTCTCTCATGGTGTTTAGTTCTCCTCATGGTGTTTAGTTTAGTTTAGTTCTCCTCATGGTGGTTAGTTCTCTCATGGTTTAGTTTAGTTCTCCTCATGGTGTTTAGTTTAGTTTAGTTTCTCCTCATGGTGTTGTTAGTTTTCTCCTCATGGTGTTTAGTTTAGTTTAGTTCTCCTCATGGTTGTTTAGTTTAGTTCTCCTCATGGTGTTTAGTTTAGTTTAGTTCTCCTCATGGTGTTAGTTTCAGTTCAGTTCCTCATGGTGTTTAGTTTTAGTTTTAGTTCTCCTCATGGTGTTTAGTTTAGTTCAGTCTCCTCATGGTGTTTAGTTTAGTTTAGTTCTCCTCATGGTGTCAGTTCTCCTCATGGTGTTTAGTTAGTTAGTTCTCCTCATGGTGGTAGTCTCCTCATGGGTAGTTTAGTTTAGTTCTCCTCATGGTGTTTAGTTTCAGTTCTCCCTCATGGTGTTTAGTTCTCCTCATGGTTTTAGTTTAGTTCTCCTCATGGTGTTTTTAGTCTCCTCTGTTCAGTTCTCCTCATGTGTTTAAGTTTCTAGTTCTCCTCATGGTGTTTAGTTTAGTTTAGTTCTCCTCATGGTGGTCAGTTCTTCCTCATGGTGTTTGTTTGTTTAGTTCTCCTCATGTGTTGTTTAGTTCAGTTCTCTCTGGTGTTAGTAGTTTTTCTATGTTTTGTTTGTTTAGTTCCCTCATGGTTCAGTCTCTCTGGTGTTCAGTTCTCCTATGGGTCTGTCCAGGTGGAGCAGCGTCGCTTCACTGAGCCTCGTCTTGGCCTCGTTCGCTCGCTGCTCGTGGTGGCTGAGGAGACGTCCTGCTGAAGGAGGAGGTGACGGCGCTGCTTGCCGTTCCTCATCGGCTTCTGCAGGAACAACGTGAGCGACGGCGAGGAGACGGAGCTCTGCGATTGGCTGGAGCACATGGCGGTCGACGGAGGGAAGGAACCGCTGAGGTACAGACGGTTATTGTTCATTTCCAGACGATAACGTTGAAGGCCTTAAATATATTTTAAATTGGATCCACTTTCCTCCTCACGTGTCCAGATACCTCCTGCCCGCGCTGTGCCACCTCTCGGCTGAAGACGCTCCCAGGAAGGTGCTCCTCTCGCTGGACGCTCCGCAGCTGCTCGTGGGCTTCCTGCGCCGCTCCTGGAGCCGCCTGAAGGGGGCGCCGTCCGCTCAGAGAGACCCGGGTTTAGAGACGGCCTGCTCCGCTCTGCTCAACTTCACTGTCACCGAGCCACAGCGAGTCCGGTACGGAACGCACACCACAACACGGAACACACGCACCACAACACGGGCCATGAATACAGTATATCTATAGATGGCAAAGATATTAAAAAAGTTGATTCTATAAAATTCCTAGGAATCTATATAGATCAGTTCCTAAATTTCAAAAGACATATTGAAGAGCTAGTCAAAAAATTGTCCAAATTGTAGGTCTGTTTTTCAAAGCTCTTGTCTTTGTATCGATCTCTGTTTAAGCCTCACTTGAACTATTGTAACTTTATTTGGAATAATACTTTACCTACACTACTAAACTTCTGATATTACAAAAAGCTATAAGAGCCATTTCAAGGTCAATGAGAAATTCTCCTACAGATGTTCTCTTCCACAGATATGGCCTCCTAAAGCTTCCTGAAATTAATCTTTATCATAATGCATGTACCATGTATAATGTTGTAAACAGGTTAAATTCTAGATTGTGCAAACTCATTCCTTTATATTCACCTTGTCACCAACATGATACTAGGAACAAGTTGCTGTTAACAGGGAAATATAGGACATTAAAATGTGCTAGTTTTAGCATATGCCACAGTGGTCCAAACTTATGGAATGAGTTGGAAGACGACTTAAAACAATCTCCTACTTTAACTATATTTAAAAGGAGATTAAAGAGTCAACTTCTGGAGAGCTATGCTTCTGGTTTGGTTTAGGACTCCTAGGGTTCTACTGGTTTCTCTCTGCATAGAAAAATGTTTGAGACACCAAGTTTTACACTGACACAAGGTAACGTGATTCTTCATGTTTGGATCGTAACTAGGACCAGACTAGTTAGCAATTGCAAAATATATCTATTTCAATGTTCTTTTTCAGAACTGATTTAAAAATAATTATTTGGCCTGTCAATAAGCCCGTACTGTACAGCCCCGCTGATACTTTTGTAGGGTGAGATATTGCTGTAGTGTGAAGGCAAACATAAAAAAGTATATAAATGAGTATTATATATTGTCGAAATGCACCTGTTCTGTTATATTCCGCCTTCACCTCTTGGGAGAAGTCAGCGGGAGCTAGTTTTATGTGAGCCATTCTTTGCTTTGTTTATATGCAAATCGTCTTTGCCCAGGGTGGTGGGTTATGGACCCTGTTGATAAGCTTGTAGCTTTTTGGGTGTCCATTTTCACAATGTAGCAACGCTTGATGGTTTATAAGTTGAATTTCCTAATTGTATGTGCGAAATTGTGAAATAAATAAAAAATAAAATATGTCCCCGTTCACCTGCAGCGTCTCGCCTTCACAAACAATAGTGTCTTTTATTTTGTAGGAGCGACCCCTGCTTCCGGGAGCTGGAGACCCTGCTGAGTGAAGCTCTTCCTGTCGTGATGCATAAACCCGCTCTGTTGGTTTTGGCGGTGAATTTCTGCACTCTGGCTCTGATGATGGGGCGACTCAGGACCAAAACAGGTCAGAGGGAAACAGACCAAACTTTCTCTTTACGATGATTATGACGTTTTGTTCCTCCAATATGGCAGTAACTGTTGTACCGTGCCCTCAGCTCTATACATGCTTTTCAGTCATGTGACTTTTGTTGTTATGGCGGCCATTTTGAATACCGAAGTAGAATTATGCAGTACTACAACATGTAACAATATCTCAACTCAGGATGAAAATTGTAATCATTGCTCAAGACGATAACAGTAAAACACGGAACCAGAGACGCTCGTTTATGTGAAGAAACCAGTGAGTCAGTGTTTAAGCTGCTCAAGATGTTAACATGCTACCGGTTAGCATTTAGCTTCAACAGCTCAGCTCTGACCTCTCCAAGGGAAAGCCCTGAACCACAAACATCTAGCCCTGGATACAACATGTGACAGAGGTCAGAGCTGAGCTGTTACTGTAGTATTTCCTCAGTGTTCATAGATGTGAGCCACACATGTGTTTATCATGTTGAAGCTAAAGGCTAACCGGCAGCATGCTAACGTCTTGAGCAGCTTAAACACTGACTCAGACTGAGACTCTATTGACATGACAAACTGTAAAAATCCCAGAGAAAGGTTTTCTGTTTCCTCTTTGATGAGTTAGTTTAGTCTTCAGAGTGAAGCAGATCTTTAGTAAATCCTGCTGTAGCTCGACAGACAGAGCTGCTACGTCTATGCCACATTTGCTGGTTTCTTCACATAAACGTGCATCTCTGGGACCGTGTTTAACTGTTATCTTAATGAGCAATGATTACAAAGACATAAAAATACCACTGTCAATCAGTTGTCTTTCATTTTCATCCTGAGTAGAGATATTGTTACATGTTGTAGTACTGCATAATTCTACTTTGGTGCTCAAAATGGCCGCCGGAACTATGCGAGATGTCATTGGAAACGGATGTATACTAATTATTGATATATTAATATTTTGGCAATTTTCTGCACAAAATGTCTTTTTTAACAGAAAATTGCAGAAAATGTGCAATACATTTCCCCCTCATAGTAAAGTCAGTAATGTACAGCAACAGTTTCAAACTATCTCTATATTATATATTTTTACTTCAGTCTCCTCTGACCCTTGTGTCGCTCTCTCTCCTCAGACTCTGTGGACTCTGGTCAGCGTCGCCTGTTCTCCTGCTGCCTCCGGTTCCTCCACGGCGCTCTGACCCCGGGCGGCTCCTCTGGCCCGGCGACGGTGAGCCCGTCGTGGGCCGGCGACTGGGACGAGGCGGCCGAGCTCTGGAGGCTGTCGCTGCAGGCTCTGGGCGGCTGCGCTCGGTCCCAGCCGTGGATGGTGTCGCTGGTGAGGGACGAGGGCTGGCTCAAACACACGCTGGCGACGCTGGGCCAGTCCACCGCGCCCCCGACGACGACACTCGCCACGCCCTGCAGGAGGCGCTGTGTGCCGTCGCAGCGCAGTGTCCCGTCTGCAAACAGGAAATCCACAAAGCCATGAAGAGCGACAAGGGCGGCCTCGGCTGCATGAGCGACCTGAGACGACTGGTGTCTGCGAAATAATGTTACAATAAAGCTCCAGAACTATCGGGGGTTTGTTTTCATGTAAAAGGACAGTTCAGAAGCTAAATATCATGTACATTTAAATGAGTCAATAATGCACTTAATAAAGAGTTATTTTGTCAGAAAGTGTTTTGTGTATTTTCAAGTTCATTTCTTAAAAACATCCAAATGCTGCAGCGTTCACCGTCATTAGCCGATCACTGTTAAACACAAACCTTTCACACCAAGAACCATGTGGTGAAATATGGTTCTAAGTCCCATCCAAGTCCCATCCATCCATTTTCTCCACTTGTCCGTTGCCGGGTCGTGGGTTAGCTGTTGGAGTTGCCAATTGCATTGCACCAGCCCAAGTCCCACCTGAGGTAAACTATGAAGCTGGATTAGAGGTTAGCGGTAACTTCGGCATTAACCCTGGTTTTTCCGGACTACAAAGCTGGATCACTTTTGTATTCACTCCAATCGTTCACATTTTACATATCAAATCGATTAAATTATGTATTTATTTTCATTTATTTTATTTCTTTTATATTTCACTCAAGACAGTACATCGAGACATAAAGAGGCCTCTCTGCACTAACACTTTTGTATTTTATTATCATGGATTGTTTGCTCTAATGTAAAACTAACAAATCTAATCTTATGAGTTTTTACTTGAAAGTTTGAGAAACGTGTCTCTAGTTTAGTCTCCCTACAGTTCACACTCTCCCCACCAGATGGCGCACTTTCCTTTCCTCTCCTTTCCTTCGCTCCTCGAGGCGGTTTGCAGCTCGGAGCCACAGCGGCCTCCGGGGCCTCCAGGGCCTCGGATTAAACACGAAACAGATTCATCAACAATCAGCGTGACAGAAGGACGATTATGAAAATGTGAAGTTTAATTCATTTCATCACTGTTTGAGTAGAATTTGAAATGACCATGTTATGTTATTTTTAATCACTGCCTTTTCTTAGTTTTCCTTCACGGAAAAATACAGTAAAAAAATAATTTACAATATGAGTGAATCTGAAATTCCAAGTATTATTTTTGCATTTGAAATAAGGATAAAACATAATAAACATCTTATTTCGACTTTTGTTTGTATTGGTATCACTTTATTTTACAGTACCTTGATACATTGAACCTAACTAAATTTAGTACAATGTAATCTGTTTTGTAAAAATCTGTAATAACTTGTACCTGTGGGTTAGATACACAATGGCATAACTTGTATTAGTACTATCATGAGACGAGACCCTTATGGTTAGGGCTTAAGAGTTAGAATTAGAGTTATGTCTTATTACTTCATGTAACTAAATACATATTATTCCATTGTGTATCTAACCCACTGGTACAAGTTATTACACATTGTTACAGAGCACATTACATTGTACTAATTTAGTTAAGTTCAATGTATCAAGGTACTGTAAAATAAAGTTATACCTTATTATCTAATTACAAGTGCAATAAAAAAAACTGTCAAAGACGCAGAAAGAACGCAGCAAAACATGAAAAAAACGCTGTAAATACGTGACATAAACGAGGAGCTTTGATCAGTTTGTAGACCTTAGCTTTCAAATGAGGCGTTACACTGGCCTATAGGCTGTAAACTCTCAGGTCAAGAAGCTTTTAGATTTGGGTAATGCCGAACTGGAGAAAATGTGCTCGGTGAAGGCGGTGTCTCAGTCTCGGCACATTTCCCATTTAGGGCTTTTGTTTTTACGCCCATTGTTGGACCATTTTCACGCTTCGCCCTTTCGCCTATTGATTCAACAAACACACACACACACACACACACAACACACACACACACACACACACACACACACACACACACACACACACACACACACACACACACACACACACACACACACACACACACACACACAGTCGCTCTCTCTCTCCTTCTCTCTTTCATCCCTCGCTCCGCGCGTCAACTTTGAATAAGAGATGAATAAACTTTCCACCAGCCCCCTCCCGCCTCTCCCGCCTCCTCCTCCGCGCTCCGTCGCCTTCAAAACTCTGCGCTTGACAAACTCCTGCCCAGTGTCGCCGCCGCCGCCAAACCCACGAAACTCTCCTTATTACGCGCAGGTGCCTCTCCAAACGCAGTGATGCTGTGGAAATCCAGGAGCAAAAGCGACGTCCTGCAGGTAAACCTTTTTATTTGATGCGTAAAAGCTTGCCCAATGCGCAAACCGTGAGGAAATATTGTATTTTTTAATGTTTAGCCGATGGTTTGCTCATGTCTTGTGAGACTTTGGTGCGTAAATGTGCAAAGAAGCGCGCACAAATCATGGCACCGACAGAATTTCAACAACAAGAGCTCATCTGGAACCAAATGTAGGCTGTGGCAGAACTAAAGCCATTTGATTTGTCTTCTTTTGTTGACATCACGCAAGAATCCGTCTTTTCGGGGCCTTTTAATGGCTTCGAAAGTACCACTTTAAGAGCGTCGCAACCCCCGGGACCCCTCCCCTCTGCGTGCGCGCCCTCCTTATAAGCGGCGCGTTCATGGAGAGCGCGCAGGAGCCGGTCTCATCTCCGCGTTTGATGCTGGTCCGTGTAATTTGCGGAGAGAGAGACAGAGAGAGAGAGAATACAGCGGGAAGACTGAGCCGCAGACCTGAATGGACTCGGATTTATCACGTGTTTGATTTTGTTGTTGCGGATTTTATTCCTTTTTATTTATTTTTTTGGACGTGGTTCATTTCGTCGCTTTGGCTTCCAGATGTTGATCCACACGTACTCGGCCATGGTGAGTTGGAGTCGCGCCTCGTTTGACATATTTCGCAACTTTGTTCTCATAATGCATACGCGTAAGGACGTAACCAGATGCGTAAAATGACTAGTTCTTTATCCAATTAAACATGTTGCATATTACACACATTAATACAGCGAAAGGCGGATGTTTGAGCAAATTGACGCATTTTCTCGTGGAAATGGTTTTCAAATCGCCGATGGAGAGAGCGGAATACACTCTTCAACCGAGGAAGACTCTTGGGACGTGGGCAAACGTCTTCAATTTAAAACAACCACGTATACATGACAATTAAAAAGCCTTTATTTTAGGATGGAAAACTCTTACACGAGCACATGTTAAACAGTGGAAACTTAATTAAAACCTATAGAGTTTATCCACGGGTTTGGCATTTTTACGCATCATTTTACGCATCATTTATTACATTTGTTTTGCCTATAGTAACAGTTTTAGATTAATACTACAATTCTAGCTTAATAATATTGCTAATAAATGATGTTGATACATAACTTAAATAAATAGGTCATTTAAAAAGAACACAAATACAATCTTTCGTATTTCCCCGTGTCCAAATTGCGTTCACGCCGATATTTGACTCGCCAATCCAGTTCACACACATATTTTCCAAACGGTTCCGCTTTTGTAAAAGTGACTTGTTGATCCCTGTCCAAACAAATATCGTTATTGAGTATGAGTGGCCCAGTTCCCCCCGAATTGACGTCCGTTTAGTGCCATGGCGCCCCGTGCGTAAAAGCGCATCTTTACGGCACTGTCACAACGACAATAGACGCACAGCCCGGACCGAGACGCTCATTCAGACTCATTCAGATTTAGAAACAGACATTTATACAGCTTAGTAAAGAGGCTGATTCGGTTAAACGAGGTCCCGCGTCGCGCTCGGTGTTTCCATTTTGCCAAAGCAGCGGCCCGTATCGACCCGCGTGACCCAGCTTCACGGAGAAATCCATTACGGACAGGATGCTGTGCCAAATGTGGGCTATTGGGACACGGGTGGACGGGAGCGTGTCTCCAATTGTACAGTGACGTGTGGTTACTTTTGGGGGCATTTCTGGGTTTGGTGCAGTGGGAAATTGGTGATACTGGACAAGTGTGGCCCTTTTTCTGCTTTTTCTGTTGACCGTTTCACGATCTTAACAGCTTTAAATTGTCAACTTCTTACCGTGACCTTTTAAATGTCAATCAATTTATTCTGTATTTGGACAGAGAAGAAGCTACATGTAGTGTGCCCAATGTGTCGTTTAATTTGCTGTATTTTGGAGACGCGCTGTCCACATTTTACGCGCACTTCAAATTAAATTGGCTTTAAATTACGACGACAAGGCCCGTTTTAGGCTAATCGCGCGAAATCCTCACTCACCAGTTGTGCATATGGGCGAACCGCTAACCGTGCCCCTGATATTGTTTATTTTTTATTGATTATATGAAGCGATTTGTTGCGTAAAATCCTCGCCACAAACAGTTCAGATGTCGTGGGTCGTGACGCTTTTGTTGTTGACAGTTACAACGGCATCGATTTGGGATCGGTTTGACCCAGAATGTTTTCAAAAATGTCGATCAATAATTTGGACATAGACAGAAAGAGATGTAGAGGAGTGAATAAGGCGACTTTGCTCTTGTAAAGATGTGGTTGGTGCCGTTTGATTTAATTACAGACGTATTGTGCGTAAAACCACTTTAGAATGAGCATAATGTGAAGCCATTTCGACAGATTCAATCAACAAATGGAAACATGTCTATTAAAATGGGTGATTAGTGTTAATTAATGGAGTTTTAGAGCGGGTTTAAATGGCCTCGTGCGGCTGTAATTACGTTCATTGCGGTGATGATGTAAACGGTGTGAGACGGAATAATATAAAGGTTAAACAGTTGAGTGTGAGCCGAGCCGCGCGTGCCTTTGTGCTCTGACCTCTTTGTCCTCGCGCCCCTCTCTCCAGCGGCACGTGCACGCCGGGGGTCAGTTACTCTCACACAGGTGGAAGCACGTGACTCCAGGCTCAGGGGGCATTAGGCGGCTCGTCTGAAGATGTTTCTGTTTATTGATGACGTTACAGGCAAGGCAAATTTATTTATGCAGCACATTTCAAGTACAAGGCAACTCAATGTGCCTCACAACAACACCGAAAACACACAAACACAATAAAAACACAATACAACAAATCAATCGATACAACTCTACAGTCATATTATATATTAAAGTTAGTTAAAATACAATCAATCGCCATAGCCAGCAGTAAATAACATGTTTTCAGCCTGGACTTAAACATAGTCAGGGTTGAGCCTGGCTCACGTCGTCACGGAGGCTGTTCCAGACTTTTGCAGCATGAAACTGAAACGCAGCCTCACCGTGTTTGGTCGTGATTTTATAGGAACCACCAGGAGACCCCTCCCTGAGGTCCTAAAGTGGTGGTTCATACGGCTCTAACATGTCCGCTATATACTTGGTGACCGACTTGTACAAAGCCAGAGCTGTTTTAAATTCTATTCTCTGAGCGACAGGAAGCCAGTGCAGAGACCGGAGCACTGGACTAATGTGGTCGTATTTCCTAGTTCTGCTCAGGCCTCGAGCAGCAGCGTTCTGGATGTTCTGCAGCTCTAACAGCTCGTTTAGAGAGGCCAGTGAACAGGCCGTTACAGTAGTCTAACCTGCTGGAGACAAATGCATGAATTAATCTCTCCAAATCTGGTTTGGACACTATGTTTTTTTATTTTAGCAATGTTTTTTAGATGGTAATAAGCTGCTGATGTAATGGACTTAATATGACTGTTAAAATTCAGGTCTAAGTCCATGATTACTCCTAGATCTCTAACTTTTTAGTTCTAGTGAAAAAGCTTCAAGATGACCAATGACGATCTCTCTGTGTTTTTGTGGGCCAAAGACAATGTTTTATCTGTATTTAACTGGAGGAAGTTGTTTTGTGTCCACACACTGATCTGTTTGACACAGTGTATCTACCGGCCTGTTTTCACCTGCTGTCAGTGAACATAGATCTGAGTGTCGTCTGCATAATTAGGCAGACTGGATATATTGTTACTGGATATTAATTGACCCAATGGAAGCATGTACAAATGAACAAGAGGGGCCCCAGAATCATCCCCTGGAGAACCCCTCAGGTCAATGCTATTTGGTCAGAGACACAGTTTCCCATCGCGACATAGTTAGTTTGGTCCTCGAGGTTAAGATCTGAACCACTCGAGAGCCTTTCCAGAGATTCCCATCCAGGTTTTTAACTTATCTAGTAAGCGGTGCCCTCATGTCAGTAACCACATGTTTTATAACGGTCTATCAGTAATAACGGGTTTATAACAGTGCCCTTTGTCCAGAGGCATGCTGGCCATAGGGAGGGTCGGAGGTTTCCCGGTGGGCCGCGGCACTGTTTACGGTCAGGCCGGGCCGCTCCCACGAGGGGGAAATGTGTCAATATCAGAAAATGTTTTCGCATTTAACTTTTCATCCTTGTGGCGGGGAGATACAATTTGACGTTGATCTAACTCAGAGGGGTGTTTAAGGGTGTTTAAGTGGAACACCCCTCCGCTGTAGTTGAAGGTGGTGCAGTCCAATCCAGCGGAGACAGGTGTCTGTGCGAGTAAAGAGAAAAAAGTCAGTGAAAGGTAGTAGAGTGGACAAACATTTTTTCTTCATAACTTGGTGCTGATTGTGGAGTTGTATCAGGCTGTGTCGCAGCGGCCCATGTAAAAAGAGAAAGCGTTAGAAAAGTGTCGAAGCCATACTTGAACCGGGGACCTCCTGCACCAGAGACCAGCGCGCTATCACTGAGCTATAAACCCACAGAGAGGTGGGCCGGTCTTCTCTAAATTCCCGGGCCGAAATGAGGTCCCAGCATGCCACTGCCTCTATCAGTAATAACATGTTTATAATGATCTGTCAGTAATAACGTGTTAATAACGTGTTTATAACATGTTTCCTCGTGCCCTCTGCCCACAGGAGCGCGCAGACGGCCTGAACTCTTCCCCCGGGAGTCGCCTGTCGTCCCTGTCCTCTCTGTCGGCTCAGGGCGCTTACTCCTCGGCCCCGCCCCTCTGCCACACTCCCGCCTCGGACTTCCAGCCGCCTTACTTCCCGCCTCCGTACCCGCAGACGTCGCTGCCGTACGCCGCGGCGCAGAGCAGGACTATGAGCCGTACGTGTCCCTCAACTCTCTGCACCAGCACCACTCGGCCCACGCGCAGCACCATCACCAGTCGGCCTGGCACTCGCAGCGCGCCCGCTCCGAGGAGGCGGGGCTCCTGTCGCAGTCGCACCGCGCGCTCAGCCTCGACCCGCGTCGCGAGTTCCCGTCCGTGCCGCGCCTCCTGCACGGGCTCGCGGAGGGAGCGGCGGCGCTCGGGGACGTGCCTCTGGGCGTGCACCTGGGCCACCACGCGCACGACGACATCCAGGTGAGTCACGATCCAGGAGCTCATCATTAACCTCATAACCCCCACAGGAACCAAGCTTTACCCAAATCTAAAAGCTTCTTGAAAAAGTGGCAAAAATGTACCACAAAAACTCAACAAAATAAAGCAATAGAAAAGGTGACAAAAAGTGACAAGAAAGAGCAACAAAGAAAGCGATGGCAAAAAATTTAATAAAAAAAAAAAAAGTGATGACAATTCCGCAACAACACGAGGACAAAGCTCCATTTAGATGATTTTTGCAGGTCTTAGCTTTCAAATGTTGGCGTTACACTGGCCTATAGGCTGTACCTTATGGATTTGGGTGAAGCTGAACTGAAGAAAACGCACTCGGTTAGGCGGGGTTAAAAGGTTAAAGGCACACTGCGGAGCATTTTGGATTATACTGTTGCCATCAGTACAAAACATGCCCCCATAGACACAGACAATGCTATTACTGCAGTGGGTAATCAGATCTGGATGTGAACCTAACCTGTTTAAATCTCAAATTCTGCTGCCTTTAGTCACATCTCCATGGAGACGAGCTGGAGACGTCCCACTCCTGGTAAAGTTACAGTCATGTCTTAGGAGAGCTGAGCCGCTCACAGCAAAGGCTCATGTTTGTTTATACATTCATGAGGTATTTTTCAATTATGAAAATATCTGTCATAAAATAAAGGCTTGTATTTAAATTGTATTTATTGTGTAAAATTCTACGCGGTGTGGCTTTAAGTCTCAGGTTTAATCTCCAGCAGAGGCCTCCAGCGCGTGGGAAACACAGAGGCCTCGGGGCGCTCACCTCGAGGCCCAAACACAGTCAGCAAACACCCCGTGCGTAAAGGGAACGTATTGGACGAACCTTTACGCGCTTCTACGCAACGGCAGCGCCACGTGTTTTGCGCATTAATTGGACTTTTAATCACAGTCACGGTCTCGCTCTGACGGCGCTTTGGGGAAAAAGGCCTCGGGGCTGGTTTAGATTGAACCAAAGCGGCCAGTGCGTAAAAGCAAAATGACACCGACGCTCCTGACCCATTTAGGGATCTCCAAATTCAACACAGGAGTGGAATTTTATACATTGACTGTGGGGGGAATTTAGCCTGTGCGAATTCGGCCTTGATTTTGAGCTACTGCGTAAAGGAGACGGAGAGGTGGTAATTATTGGAGCCTACTTTAAAAGCATAACCATACAATTTACAATAGAACCATATTTTTGGGGATAAAGTGTCATTTATTTTCTCTGTTATATATATTTTTAGTTTGATATGATGTTCAATGAGCAAAAGTATCGTTTGTCATGAGCATGTCATTTGTAGACAACAGGAGGACACACTGGGAACGTTTTGGCAATGAATGTTTAGATATCCTAATGCTGAGATTATTTCAGTGGCTTTAAACCAACTGACCCGACACAAACTCGTCCCTCTCGAGCCCCCCTCGCGCCTGTTGGAGACCTCTTTTGTCCCCGGACGTGTCTGTGAGAATGAAAGCGCCTGGTTTACGAGGCGGAGGCAGGTGCAGCTCCAACAACAAACGCCAGCGCGACGAATCGACGCTCCACGGCCATTACGCGCAAACAACACGCGTCAAAGGAGCGAGAGTCAGCCCCACGTGCGCCCGCTAAACGCTCTCACCGCGCGCGCCCTCGGTTTTTTTGATTAATGGATCACATCCGCGCGAGCCCGGAGACCCCCTTCAACACGCGCACAAAGGAGACGTATGCGTAAAAGCGGCCCATGGAGAGAGATCACAAACTCTCCCCCGCGATGAATATGAATGAAGCGTTATATTCAAAGGCAGACGCGGTTTCTTTTTGCCCACAAAGGTTTCGGAGTTGATTAAATGTTTGAAATTTGCATCTAAAATGTGGAGCGCGCACTTGGAGCGTGGACTTTACGCAACAAACGCCGAACAATGAGAGAGTTTATGGCGAAATGTTAATGAGTTTAAAGGAGGTAAAGAGTGAACTGCGCAGCCTTTATCTACAGGTGGCAGCAAGTCAAATGTAATATATATCATATTTTAATACCACAGGTGCACGAAATCGCGGCCTTGTTCATGTTGTGAGAGAACAGGGGAACGAGAGGAAACAACGGGAAACTTTTGAGCAGAAAATGTGTCAACTGCAGCTGGATTTGTTTTAGACCAAAGTATTTGTGTCATTGTAAACAGAGTAATATCATTGTTGTGGGTTCAGCCTCTAAGGAAAAGGCATCATTTCTAAGAACTTTACATTTATTGCCAGTTTGAATCTGATTTAATGTTTTTAATGACTTTTAAAGTGCACATGACACATTAAACATAGTTAAAATTATATTGAAGATTTTGTTAAAATTGTACCTACAGTTTTCTTTAGTTCGACCATTTTTGTGATGTTTATAGTTTCACTTCCTCATTGGACACCGACAGGAAGTGACATAGTTGAAGGCAAACAATTTTCAACTGTTGCCGTGCCGACCATGTTTTGTCAATGGGACATGAGTCAAACTGTTATGAACTTTACGTCTATCTATGTCACTTCCTGCCAGTAAAAAAGTTTAATCATTAAAATGAAATTATTCCTTATTGCTGTTTCAGGCGACATCGCAGCGTTCTAAATGCCTATATTATTATATAGAGGTAAAATTATTTAGTTTTTGAGGAAGTGTTTGGTCTTGTACAGAGATATCATTGACCCGGTGACGGATATTAAGGATCATGTTTGTAATTCATACATTTTCTTTTTAGATACGACTTGTGAAAGTGTAATGCAGTTATTAGGAAAAACTGGCTCCTCCCCCACTGGTCCCTGTGACATCATCACTTTCTAGAACCTGCAACCCAGCACTAACAGATGTTATCCATCTAACGCATTAGAACCTGTCATATGCACTGTAAGGCCTCCATTTTGACATGATTAATTTAGTGACTTTATTTACCAACACTATGTGACGACCTGAACATCCTGAAGGACCAGGTTATTCCCTCATGACACCGGCGTATTCAAAAAAGAGGCCTGGATTCATGGGGATCACACTGAGAACCTTTGGGCGGTGATCACACTCTCCCATCATCAACATCTCAAAGTCTTTGGGGATAATAATGCAACGCTTTGGACTCTGAAGCTACTATTGAAACAAAGTCACAGAGAATGAGCCTGACCAGTAGATCTCCAGCCCTGTCACGGTCGGTCGCCAAACCCTGTCTACATTTCTACATATTGATTGATTGATTGATTGATAGATTGATTGATTGATTGATTGATTGATTGATTGATTGGATTTATGTGAGTGATTTTTACAACATTATAACAGTGCAGAAAACAAACAAAGCAAGAAAAAAAACGTATAAGTGCCTACCCCCATATTCAAGATTAAATTACATTCCGGATACAGTAATACAACATCTCATGTTACATACAATATAACACTTTACATTATAAATTCCTGAATTACTTATTTTTATTTACAATTTGTACTTTTTTCCTTTTTCTTATTCCTCATTCCCGTTCACATAATAACCATTTCCAATCATTACTTATAAACACCAGTCACCATTCCATTAATTGATTATTGATTTAGTTATAATAAGTATTACATAATCAACACGACCTATTATTATTGTAATTCCCATTTCCACTGTAAAATATTGGTTGTGATTGTTTTATTATTTTGTTGTTTGCTTTGTTTAGTGAGGTGCCTTAAAAAGCCAGGGTGTAATGTGGCCAGTAGGTAGAGGGCAGTAGCCCCCACCAGCAAGCCCTCACCCTGCTGCCCTAACTAGTTATTGTTGTGAGACAGTTCTGAGCCCTATACTGGGTGGTGCATTAAAAGACAAGATTTATGAACCTGTTGAGAGGGACTTTCATAAGGTTGAAGACAAAAAAAAACCATTAAATTGGATCAGAAATACCAAAACGATGGTCTAGAACAGGCCTAGGTAAGTGTCGTCGTGAAAGGGACGAATTTCATCATTGTTGCCCAAAGTCAAGAATCATTTTCTGCAAATGCCAATGCTTTACATTATTTATGACCAAATGGGATGTTCTGCCAGGAAAGTTAAAACATACTGACAGTATTTCCCGTATTTTTATAGTAACAAATATTAGTGTGCAGGCCTGACTTTGGTCTAGCACATGTTCAGCTGCAGTTTTGACTGAAATGGACCTTATTCGTTTCCATTAAGTTTCCTGTTTTGTCCAATTCTCTTTCCTCTGTTTGGTGAATGTTTGTAAATCCTAAGAAATGAAACTGGCTCTGTCCATTATTCAGATTTTGTCACACACTTAAACGACGGCAAACACTCGTCAGAAAAGTTGCAAATGTAATAATCTCCTGCGTAAAATGAAGCACGAGGAGGAAAAGTCTTGTTCCTCTGCTCCTCGACAATAACCGCCGCTGCACCTTTGGACGTTTTCCTCATCTTTCCCGTCGCCATGTTTCTAATCCGGTGTGTTTTTGTTGCAGGGGATGGAGGAAGGCTCCGCTCTGGGCATCCTGGACCACTCCGTCATTAAAAAAGGTGAGGGATTTTGGGAGGGGGGGGGGGGGATTATAAACGTGGCGTTCTCCCCTCAAGGCCCCACAGCAGCAGCAGCGCCATAAATTATTCTGTTTCGGATTCATCTGAAGAGGAGGCAGTAGACGCCGCCTAAAGGAACTGTGGGTAATGAAGGGAGAGAGGATGGAGAGACGGGGGGGAAGGGATGGACGTTTTGGACAGACACCGACGGGGACAAATAACCGCCTTAAACTGGGATTATGAGACTTTATCTGGAATTTGAGCTGGTTTGGGCGAGTCTGGACTAAAAAGGATATGATTATCAATGGAACAAGCCGTTATTTTCTATCATTTCATGTGATAATGTGAGGAGGATCAGGGGTCGATGCAACTGGAAAGAATTGTCCAAATGTTTTCCCTGGAGTCACAAACCTGACACACTTTTATCATTCTGAATATTGTCTCCACTTTTGGACGCCTTCATGAGACCTGAGTCATGTGACCTTGGTTCATACGGTCCTGATCTAATACTTAAAGGGATATTTCAGGAGCTTTGACACAGGGCCTCATTTCCTAGTTATCCAGAGTGTTGTTGATGTCTGGAGATATTTTTTTCTTAAATTCATGCAGTTCTTATATTTGAAGAGTCTAGTGGCGCTAGGCTAGGGCAAGGCTAAAGCATTTCTATGGTATCAGTTAGCCTGCATTAAAAACAGTCTGACCCACTCCACAGTGCACCTGAGGTAAATCACTTATAACACCAGACTAACCATATAAATGTCTGTGTTAATAGAATAATGTTTGAAATATAACTGACCTTGTATCACATGAATTACCGCATTTTGAGGGACTATTTTCTCGCAGATCACTCCGCCGCTGCGTTAGCTTACAGCTACAGCTAATGATTCTATTAACACAGACATTTATATGGTTAGTCTGGTGTTATAAGTGATTTACCTCAGGTGCACTGTGGAGTGGGTCAGACTGTTTTTAATGCAGGCTAACTGATACCATAGAAATGCTTTAGCCTTGCCCTAGCCTAGCGCCACTAGACTCTTCAAATATAAGAACTGCATGAATTTAAGAAAAAATATCTCCAGACATCAACAACACTCTGGATAACTAGGAAATGAGGCCCAATGTCAAAAATCCTGAAATATCCCTTTAAGGCCAGTGGAAAAATGGTAAAAAAATCATATTTTGCATGGTTGGATCTTAACCAGGTTCAAAGCAGAACTTACAACAATAAGAACTGGGAGTGAAACATCTTGAGTTAAGGTTAAAGTTAAGTTATACTTTATTGATCCGTGTAGGGAAATAGGATTAACCCATTGTACGTGTTTTTAGTGGTAGGAGAAACCGCAGGAACTCTACGCAGACACGGGGAGAACGTGCAAACTCCACAGCACGAGCGCTGAATGCTCTTATTGAAAACATCAAATAAACTGAGCGTCTGTTTTTGCAGCTGATCAAACGTTTAGGACCACGTGTCTTTAAAAGGCCGAATCTGTGGATTCAGTGTCATTTTCAGGTTTTCGCTCTGTCATGACTTTGTCCTGATGCAAAGGTTTCGACCGTGTTCAGATTGTTGAGCTGCAGAAGAATCAGAATCAGAATCATAGGTTTTATTGCCATTGTTATGAACCGGTTCACAACTAGGAATTTCACTCGGCGCGCTGAAATTAGAAATGACAAGAAGCAATAAAGCAAGTACATACAGTGCCTTGTGAAAGTACTAATACACCTTGAACTTTTGCACATTTTGTCATGTTTACAACCCTAAACATAAAGATTTTATTTTGATTTTTTACTGAAAGTTCACACACAAGTAACAGACAACTGTGAAGTGAAAGCAAAATGATACATGATTCTGTTATTATTCAAAAAATAGAAAAGTGAAAAGTTGGGCGTGCATAAGTATTCATACAGCATGACTTAATACTTTGTGGAACCCCTTTTGCTGCAATAACAGCTGCAAGTCTTCTGGGGTATGACTACAAGGTTTGCACATGTAGAGACTGACATTTTAGCCCATTCCTCTTTACAAAACAACTCAAGCTCTGTCAAAGTAGAAGGAGAGCGTTTGTGAACAGCAGTTTTCAGGTCTTTCCACAGATTTTCAATAGGATTTAGGTCAGGACTTTGACTGGGCCATTCTAACACATTAATATGTTTGTTTTTAAACCATTCCATTGTAGATTTAGCTTTGTGTTTAGGGTCATTGTCCTGCTGGAAGGTGAATCTCCGCCCCAGCCTCAATTCTCTTGCTGACTCCAGCAGGTTTTCCTCCAAAATGTCTCTGTATTGGCTCCATCCATCTTCCCAACTAGTTGGATGGAGGGGGACTGCAGATGGAAATTAGCTCCAAGAGCTAAAGTCTGGTACAAAACATATTTTCATATGCTGATTAATGCTCCTGTACATGTCCCTGTCAAATAAATAAATAAAATAAAATAACTTTCAGTAAAAAATTCAAAATAAAATCTTTACGTTTATGTTTGTAAACATGACAAAATGTGCAAAAGGTCATGGTGTATTAGTACTTTTGCAAGGCACTGTATATACACCAATATACAGTTGGATAATACACATTACGTGCGGAAAACACGCTGGAATTCTTTGGTACAAAAGGTCGGGGCGGTGGGGCCAGAGAGATGATGAGTGAAGCAGACTCTGAAGCTGAAGCTCTCGCAGCGTCATCGCTGCTGAGGCGGGACGCAGTAACACCGTCATTTAGAATTTCCTAAAAGCTCCTGAGGGTTATGGAACAAAAAGGTCAAGTGGAAAACCCAGAGAAATGAGCCGGAGGATCTGATTGGCTGGAGCGACTGCAGATCAATAACCAGCGGTTCCCTCAGTCTGAGTGACGTTCAACAACCAAACGTTCCCTTGTTTCTGCATTAGTGTCTCATGTCAGCATCAAACCATTACTTAAGTCAAAGTACTGAACTATTTGCTGTGGAAAATACTTAAGTATTTAGTGGCTCAGTTGGTAGAGCGGTATTCTTGAGATCAGAAGGTCAGGGGTTCAAATCCCGGCTCCTGAAGGTGCACACTGTTGTTGTGTCCTTGGGCAAGACACTTCACTTACCTACCTTGCCTCCAGTGTCTGTGTGGTGTGTGAATGACAGTGAATGGGTGACTGGTTCTTTGCTGTAAAGCACTTTGAGCCTGATGAAGGTGGAAAAACACTTTATAAATTGAGATCATTTACCATTTAAAGTAAAATCTACAAATCCATTTAAATAAGAAATCATGCCCAAATGTACCTTCTGTACGGCAAAACGACGGGGACAAACCTTCTTCCTTGCTGTGAGTTTGTCGCATTGACCGTGTATCAGCGCCACCTACTGTCCTGGAATGTGCATCAGAAGGATTTTAAATGGGAAAGTTAAGCATCATTTCCAGAACTAACAATAAAAGTTTTAGTAACGAGTTGAACTTTCAGCTCAAAGGAATTGAACTTTTTCCGCACAAACTGTGATAAAACACATGAAACCCCATTATCTCTCCAGCTGCTCGTCGACGCCGCGACTTTGCTTTCAATTAAAAACTCCGTCTGACTTTAGCGCCGTCGTTACTGAACTTTTGCAGCGGCGGTGGAGAGAGAGGCGTGAGTTTGGTTTGGTTTGGAGGTGTCTGTTTGTGAATGCGCCGTGAACCTCCCGCCGCTCAGGGATCCAGATTTAGACCAGACGACGGCGCCGCACAGACTTCGCCTTAACAGAGACGAGTCGTTATGAATAAAAAACGCTTTAGTTTGAAAGGATCGAGCGGAGACGTTATTACAGCGGGGAAGTTCAGGGGGAATCGTTTACGGAGTCGCAGGATAAATGTTTACCTGAAGAGAGACCTCATGACGACGCGCAAACTTCCTCAGACGAACGTAACAAAGGCTCAGGGAAGAAACGGAATCCAATTAGAAACAAACTACAAAATGAAACTTCGTGATTCGATGTACGTCAAGGAAACTCCTAATGGGGCCTTCAAATTAATTCCTTGCACTAGTCTCAGTAAACTAGTATGTCAGGGGTTTTATGGAGCGACGATTTGCCAAGCATTTGAACGAGGAGTGAAAGAAGCTTTTTTGTCAAGAAAGAAAATCCCTCCATGAACCAGAATGTCGGGCTCAGATTTAATCGTTCTCTAATCTCACTCGCAGTCAGTCACAGAGCGCTGTCAGGCCAATGAGGCGGAACCTCAGCCGACAACAGATCAATAGGCAGGTGATCAGCTGAGAATAGGTAGCGTTCACGTGACATCACAGCATTCTAAAGAGCCTATAGTTTAAAATTGAGGTGGAGGGCAACTGAAAATTCTATGGCCGTAACCGTAGTAACGCTCAAAATGCAGATTTCTAGTTTTAAATCATTGCTAATTTATCTGTAATTACTGGGCCAATTCAGTCAAAGTTCAAAGTCATATCTTCCAGCTCATATGAACATATGTCTAATTATTTCCTCACAAAGGCGTCCAAAAGTAGAGACAATATTCAAAAACATGAGCTTGATGTTGGCCAGTAGAAAGGACTTTCAGCCATAACATTCACATGTCAGGTTTGTGAATCCAGTCACTGTCACATGATGATCAGAGAAACATTTGGACATTTTCTTTTGGAAATTTCTTTCAAAAACTGTTTCTCTCCCATAGAGATGTATTGACACCTGCTCCAACTGAAATAGAATTCTATAACGTGAACGCAACCTATTGACCCTTTAATTGTTAGTAAACATTCCGGGCTTAGCTGGAGGCGGGAAGCTCGATTCCTATCTATTTCCATTGTAGCTGTTGTCATAGTAACGATAAACAAACGTCTAACTGTTTTGGAAATATCAGATAAATCTTATTTTATCGTCTCAAATGTCATTCCTCTTGTTCTGGCACCTTAAGCCACAACAGGACCACATGTTTCAGTTGTAGTTTTACACTTAAAATCACTAGTTTTAGTTTAATCTTATTTCTCTTGATCACTTCCTGCCTCCAGCTGATGTCACTGATGATGTCACTGATGATGTCACTGATGATGTCAGCAGTTAAAGGGTCTATAGGGCAGGGCAGGTCGATACTCTGGGGGAGCAGGTCATTAGAGACGCTCTCTAAAGGTGTTTACCCACAGGTGAGAGCAGCTGTGATTAGAGGGGAGGAGCCCTGTGGTCTTTATCTGGACTAAACCTTAGTGTTGCTGACGAAGCCTTTTGGATGAGAGGCGAAACGTTCAAAGACTTCAACTACAGAGTACGAAGACGACTCAAGAACCTTCATTGAAGATGGACAACTCCTGTACGACTGAGAGCTTACACAGACATCTTTACATTATAGTTATGTCTAAATACGGCATGTGATTAAAAACAATCATTTGCCACTAATTAGAAAGATACAAAGCACTTTGTAAATGGAGCGATTCCCACCAGGACGGGGCCTTTCTGTGGAGTTTGCATGTTCTCCCCGTGTCGGTTTCCTCCAGTTTCCCCTTCCACAAAAACATGTACAATAGGTGAATCCTCCAGCCAGGTGATTCTGACCAGGCCAGGTCATTCTTGTAAAAGAGACTGTAAATCTCAATGAGTTTTTACCCGGTTAAATAAATGACCATCAACCTGGCTCCACATTTTATTTATTTTATGTTATCTTTATTTATACAGGGAAGGCCCAATGAGAGTATGAGACTCTCTTTTCATGAGCGCCCTGTTTCATAGCAGAGGATAACAATACAATATAATATTTAGACATTTTTACAAGTATCAATTAAAGCAAGTACACTTTTCCTTATACATATAGAATACTAACCGTTTTAGATGTGAAAGAGGCACTAAAGAGTTCAATTGTAAAAGCGTTTGTAGTTCGTTCCATTTGTGGGCAGCGTAATAAGAAACGCCTCTTTTTCCCGTGTCACTCTTTACGAGTCCATTTTTCAGAACTAAATAGTCATGTGACCTTGTGTTGTAGCTACTTGAGCTGTAGTTGAGTTCACATGCGAGATAATCAGGAAGCCTCCCAACATCTGGAGATATGTCCCCGCTGCTCCCTACAGGTCGCCCCAGCGGCATCGAGGGACGGGTCAAATGCAGAGGACACATTTCCCTATGGGGACAATAAAGTTCACCTTAACCTTAACCAATACTTATACAGTAGAATAAATATTGAAAGACATGTTTCCAGAAAAGGCTGGCGACAAAAGGGTTCTGTGGCCCACTCTGGGGTCCGGACTAGAAGTTGGACGATAATATTAATATACACAATATAGAATATCGGCCAATAAAAGACTTTTGATTTTGGAATCTGCTCTGCGCCCCTAATAAAGCGCCCCCTGCTGTCACAGAAGTGTAGATGAGACATTTGGAAACATATCAGTGGTGCCTTAAGAAAACCCCGTATCGGTCGCCCTCTAGTCCCGACACAGAGATCAAAACAATTACTATTTCCCCAACACTGAAACTGATCTGTGATTATACTGTGAGTCCTTAAGTACTTTTACCTCTGTAATTGCTTTGTGCTTATACTGTGAATCCTTAAGTACTTGTACCTCTGTAATTGCTTTGTGCTTATACTGTGAATCCTTAAGTACTTTTACCTCTGTAATTGCTTTGTGCTTATACTGTGAATCCTTAAGTACTTGTACCTCTGTCCCGCCCTGTCCTGACTCCTCTGGTCTCCCCTCAGTGCCGTTCCCGTCGAAGCTGAACGGCTCCTCGCTCTCCTCGCTGTCTCTGGGGAAGGACGGCTTCGGGATGGGTTGCGTGTCGAACCCGGCTGAGGTCTTCTGCTCCGTCCCGGGGCGTCTGAGCCTCCTCAGCTCCACCTCCAAGTACAAGGTGACGGTGGGGGAGGTGCAGAGGAGACTGGCCCCGCCCGAGTGTCTCAACGCGTCGCTGCTGGGAGGAGTGCTGCGCAGGTGAGACGCAGACAGGCTTAAATCATACTACGGTATCGAGGAAAAGGTTTAGGTTCTACTGGCATCGAAAAAAAGCATTTACCTAAAATATATGTGTCTTTAGAGGCCAAGTGTTGATGCTGTTGGTCCCGGGACAGCATTAAAGGAAGTCGTTCCAGCCCAAATGGAATGAAAATGATTCTTTTGCAATGTTATAATGCAATACAATGACTGTTAAAGCAAACAAATGAAGAGAAGCTCAGGATTTGTAAAGGACAGAGTCACTGCAGCGTGTTTAAAACTTCATGTTCACTGTGAATCCGGCCCCAAAGGAAACGCCAGCGCTCGTTCAGGAGCTTTTATCTCAGAGCTAAAGGCTAGTGTTAAACAGAGCTGGGCCAGTTACTACTAAAACTGTTATATATTCTGTATTAGTAGTTACAGCTATAAAAATGTAATATGTTTGTATAACATATTAAATGTAGCCGAGTTACACTACCAAATCCATCCATCCATCCATTTTCTTCCACTTGTCCGTTGCCGGGTCGTGGGGCAGTTGGAGCTGCCCAGGTCACATAGCACCGGCCCCCATGGCTCCTTCTGCAGGTGGTGGGTCCACGGAAGGACGGCCTCACGGTTCAAACCGGGCCTGTTGGTCTCTCCTAGGGGCTACCAGTGTACGCAGACACTGGAGCAATGTGGGTGAAGTGTCTTGCCCAAGGACACAACGACAATGTGCACCTTCAGGAGGCGGGATTCGAACCCCTGACCTTCCGATCATGAGACGACCGCACTACCAAAATATAAACTGAAATAATAATAATGCCACCAAGCAAAAGTGCAGTCAGAGATTTAATTTCCCTTCTCTCTCTCTCTACTTGAATTGTAATGACTAATATATTCCGGTATTTTGTTTAAAGGATATTTCAGGATGTTTGACATTGGGCCTCATTTCCTAGTTATCCAGAGTGTTGTTGATGTCTGGAGATATTTCTTTCTTAAATTCATGCAGTTCTTATATTTGAAGAGTCTAGTGGCGCTAGGCTAGGGCAAGGCTAAAGCATTTCTATGGTATCAGTTAGCCTGCATTAAAAACAGTCTGACCCACTCCACAGTGCACCTGAGGTAAATCACTTATAACACCAGACTAACCATATAAATGTCTGTGTTAATAGAATAATGTTTGAAATATAACTGACCTTGTATCACATGAATTACCGCATTTTGAGGGACTATTTTCTCGCAGATCACTCCGCCGCTGCGTTAGCTTACAGCCACGAAGCTGATGCTGCTCAAATATAAGTTATTTTAAATGATTCTATCAACACAGACATTTATATGGTTAGTCTGGTGTTATAAGTGATTTACCTCAGGTGCACTGTGGAGTGGGTCACACTGTTTTTAATGCAGGCTAACTGATACCATAGAAATGCACTAGCCTTGCCCTAGCCTAGCGCCACTAGACTCTTCAAATATAAGAACTGCATTAATTTAAGAAACAAATATCTCCAGACATCAACAACACTCTGGATAACTAGGAAATGAGGCCCAATGTCAAAATCCTGAAATATCCCTTTAAGTAATATGTTATATTCCTGCTCCAGTCACATCTGAACTTTTACTCGCTGTCCTTTACCAAAGCTCTCTCTACATGTCTGTGGGACTCTGATCATTTTGAATGCAAGAGATTGGGGAGAGGAAAAACGGCACCGATGTTATTGTCCAGGCGGAAATCTTGTGTGGCCCATTCCATCATTTACAAAACTTTCCTCATCATTTGTCCCTCATTTATAAGCTGCTAATTAGTGATTAGTGATTTATATATAGTCAATGAATAAGTTTCCCCTACCACTAAAAACATGTACAATAGGCCAGGATGAGTGAGAGTGTGAGTGGTTGGGGTTTGTCGATAATTACTCGACTTATCGTTCAATAACAGACGGATAAATTATACATTTTGTGCTCAATATTTATCGTCTGTACATGTATTTAATACTTAATACTTGTCTCATTGTATTTCATGTTCATTGCAGGATGTTTTAAGACGAAGTACTTTTCCAACAGAGCTTTACTGTTTCTGTGGCATTAAAAGGTCTTGAATAATATCGTTTATCGCGATACTTTCCTGCCTAAATATATCGAAGATTCGGCTTTTACTCTTCTTTAATTCAATCTATTTCTAAATGGAGGTTTGATTGTGTCGTTACTGTGTGTAATCCCACGGCTGCTGTTCATTAAAAGTCTTTCACTTGTTTTGATATTTGTTTTGGTCCCACAAAGCCTTTTTCGGTTCTTGTCCTTGAAGCGTTTTGTCCTTCCACTGAACATCTGCGTCGTCTCTGAGCAGCAAGAGTGTGACTTAAAAACAAAAGCTCTCACCGGCCTGAGAGTCGCTAACACCGTGTCTCTGTCCAGGGCCAAGTCCAAGAACGGCGGCCGGTGTCTGCGCGAGCGGCTGGAGAAGATCGGGCTGAATTTACCCGCGGGACGACGCAAAGCCGCCAACGTCACGCTGCTCACGTCTCTGGTCGAGGGTAAGGAGCTCGAAAGACTCCAGACTGGGTTTAGAACTTCTTCAAGAAAGGGAGTTTCTTTTGAGAGGAACATTAAGTATTTTTAATGATCTGTACTTTACTTGAGTAGTGTTTTAATCAAGAACTTACTTTTACTCCACTACATTTGATAGATATAACACTTTCCCATACGTTTGTTAAGTGGTGACGTCACAGCTCTACTTCCGGGTCCGCAGATGTGCGAGAAACTACAAAAACTCTTTAATACCACAATCAATATTTCTGAAATTCAACAGAGAGTTACTGAACATACTTATTTATCAGGCCCATTAGCCAAAAATGCTGAACCTACTGCTATAAAAGTCATATTTATCAAAATCGCTACATCTGGGTTAGCGGCTAAAAATGCTAACGGCACAGCAGCTATGCTAACCCCGGAAGTAGCGACTTTAGTAAATATTACTTTTTTCGCGGTAGGTTCGGCATTTATGAGTCTGAGAAAAAGTAGCTTCAGTAACTCTCTGTTGAGTTTCAGAAATACTGATGGTTGTTTTAAGAGTTTTTTATGTTTTTTCGCGCATATTTGCCCGTCTGCCAGGACCCGGAAGCGGAGGTCGTGACGTCACACTTAACATATAGGGAAGCCAGGCGCAATAGTAAACTATGGCGAGGTACAGTATGTTACGTTTCATGGCATTTCTATAATTTCTGATGTTCCTTTATTTGACATCTTATACGTGATGTTTAGTGGCCTCTGGATGTGTGAGAGCCACAAAAAGCAAAAACTCAACTGAATTTGAGTTAGCATTTAGCTCTGAGGACACTTTTATATTTACAGTGAGAACGAGATGTTTACATACACTTCATAAAAAGACACATTTGCATGTTTGTCTCTGACATGAAACCAGAATTAACTTTTTTAATGTCAATTAGAATTTTAAAAATTATTTCTATTTGTTAAATGTTCAAAGAATGAGACCAAAAGTTTACATACATTTCATAAATATTTGGTAGCATTGCCTTTAAACTGTATATTTTGGGTCAAACGTTTTGGATTTCCTTCCACAAGCTTCTCACAGAAGTTTTGGTCCATTTGTCCAAACAGAACTGGTGTAACCGAGACACATTTGTAGGCCACCGTGCGTGCCTATGCCTTTTCAGCTATGCCCATACATTTAAACTGGACTGAGATCAGGACTTAGTGATGACCAGTTCAAAACATTGACTTAAGCCACAAACATCGTAAATGATAAATGATGCAGATGTTTTCAGCTGTTGTCAAACCATCGACCACACTTAGATCAAAGCCTCGTAGATACAAAACAGCGTCTTAAAGTGTCCTCAGAGCTAAATGCTAACTCACATTCAGTTCTGCTTTTCTTCCAGAGGCCCTAAACTACATTTATAAGATGTTTATAACAAAGAAACTACATAAATGCCATGAAACGGACAAAAGATACTTCGTCATACTTAAGTATTGCGCCCGGCTTCCCTATTCATTTGTATGGGGATACAATTTAAACGTATCCGGGATTTGATGGTGAACAAAATGTGTGCATTTGTAGGAACAGGCTCAGATCTAAAGGCATTTCTGTGATTTCTTTGGTCTGTCTATATTGTCTTCACTGTCCTCGTCCTCTGGTTAAAGGATCTGTATCCTGCTATTTTAGCCATTCCAAAGTAAAGTATAGGCATTTATGTGATATATTTTGTACCTCTATCAGACAAGACGCTTCGATTCAGTTAACTCCGCCCCTCTCTCCGCTCATTCCACATTTGCAGTATTATAAATATAAATATCAAAGCAAAAAGTGAAGTTACTTCACATAATGCAGTTATAAGGAATTGACATGTGCAACACAGTTTCATAAATGGCTAACACACATGCTAACACACACGCTAACACACACGCTAACACACGTTTTGATTGACTCACCGCTCAGCCTGGCCTCCCCATCATCGGGTGTTTACGTTATCGGACTCGCGTTGGTTATAAAAGTGAATCCACTTTGATTCTGGCCAAGGTTCACCAAGCATCCATCAGGTTGGTTGATAAAGTCGCTGAATCCCAGAAAGAAATTCCATCTTCTGGCGAGTGCACTCTTCTTTAGGAAGGTTGAATAGTCCTGTTCCTCTCGTAGCCAAACGCGAACCCGTGACATTATCGTTGGGTAAGAAAAAAGAACAGGCGTGTCCAGAGTAGGTTAGAAAGAGCTCCGTCTTCAAAAACATGACTTCTGATCGGATCCTCTGGGGGTGCGTTTGTTTACTCTCCCGGGACAGCACAGACGCGTCGGAGACGTCCTTCTTTTTTTTCTTTTTTTTTTTTCTCTTACAACAAAAATAATGAAAAAGCTGTTTTATAAATAAAAATCAGGCCGTAAGGCATTACATTACAGACGTAGAGCACTTCCGTTCCTTTGTGACGACACAACTGAACAGCTCAGTGGTTTACCAGGAGAGGGCGGAGCAGCTGCTCAGAGAGCAGGATTCAGGAGGATTACTTAGAACTGTGTGAATGAAGCCAAAAACTGCTCTGGGGTGTTTTTGATAAGGAAATAGCATAACAACATGGCTAAAAACTCCAAAAAGTCGATTTTGCATGATATAGGACCTTTAAAGATTTTCGTGTGTAATAAAGTCCTTGTCCCCGTGTGTCCAGGCGAGGCCGTGCACTTGGCGCGTGACTTCGGCTTCACGTGCGAGACGGAGTTCCCGGCGCGAGCCACGGCGGAGTATTTGTGTCGACAGAGCGACCCGGACACGCTGCACACGCGGAGGAGCATGCTGCTGGCCACCAAGTGAGTGAGCGCTCATTACTGGAGCCAAATACTTTAGTTTGGTGCCACAAACGGGACGAATCTGGGGATAATGTGAGTCGGAGCAGGGGCCGATACAACCCAATGAGAGAGACGCAGTTTGGGAAAGAAATGTCCAAATGTTTTCCCTGATTGTTATTTAGAAGTGATCGGATTCACAAACTTGCACATTCACCTTATGGAATATCGTCTCCACTTTTGGACGCCTTTATGAGACAGTCATGTGACCTTAGTTCATATGTGCTGAGACACCCTCAATTTCTACTGTAAATATTTCGGGGCGTATGGTCACCGTATGACTAGATGAAAGAAGTTGCAGAGAATTGTGTCTTGTAGTGTGGAGGGTCAACGACTCGACTCGAATCAGTTCTTACCATATGCAGGTTGTGTAGGGCCCCGTATCTCAGTCAAATTACGGTGCAGTGTTAATTTCGTCGACTAAAATATTTAGTCTTAATTTTAGTCAAAGTGATATTTCTGACGACTAAAATTGGACTAAAACTAAATTAAACGTTTTTCATGAGACTAAAACTGTGACTAAAATGTCCAGATATTTTAGTCGACTAAAATAAGACTAAATAAAAATGAAAAGGAGAGACTAAAATCATCCAAACTTGTATTGACCGTCTGAAAGAGCCTCAGATCATGTAAATCCTCTGCCAAAGGAGCAGCTCTGAGCTTTGTTCATGTGGGAGCAGCTCCATGAAGCAGAGGAGCTGATTAAATATGATTATAATGAATATTATAAATGCAAAGTCGACTAAATTTACTTGCAATTTTAGTCGACTAAAACTACACTAAAACTGAATTACATTTTCGTCAAAAGACTAAGACTAAAGCTAAATTAAAATATGTTGTCAAAATTAACACTGTTACAGTGTTGTTTCACTTGTTAATCTGCGCGTTGTTACGGCAACAGGCTCTGACAGCGCTCACTTACTCTCCGCCTACTTTGCCACATATAACACCACAGTGGAGCGGTCTGTTGAAGTGGATTCCCCTTTCACCCCAAGGCGCGAGTGCATTTCCACATTTCCTCTGCGGCGCTTAAACGCGGAAACACGGGGCTCCATCAGCCACACACTCATATCAGGACAGTTCGGTGAATAAAAGTGAACAGAGCTGTTGTATTTGTCTCAAAGTGGAGTTGAATCCACACGGCTCTCATGGGCGTGGCAAGTAACTTTCAGTAACTGCAGTTCTCTGAATGTCCATGGTCTAAAACGTCAGGCTAATTCTCAGTGGTAAGATAGAAATAACCGCCAGGTGCAGGTTTCAGTTAGTTTTAAAGCAGTACTAAGTAGCTCATGCCCCTAGAGGCCATAAGCGCCACTGCAGGTGTCGTAGCATGTTGTGTTTTTTACTCATTAATTGTCCGTGAGAGTAAATACTACGCTGACAGAAAAGACAAAGGGAGAGAGGGATATTGTTCATCCAATTACACAATGGAGATCATTTTTTTAACTCAGACTTGACAGTAAATACTGTTTAAGTGGTGCTAGCCCACAGTTAGCTTTGCCCGTTAGCCTGTTAGCTTCTCCTTTGTGATTCCATTAGTGTGTATTGGTGACTCCGACCCGGTGGCAGAAAATAAGCTTGTTCAGTGCAGTGTCCGTCCATCTCACACTAACCCAGCCTCTCCTCTGTGTCTTAGGGAGGTCTGTAAGGAGTTCCTGGACCTCATGTCCCAGGACCGCTCTCCTCTCGGGGGCAGCCGGCCGGCCCCGTGCCTGGAGCCCGGCGTCCAGAGCAGCCTGACCCACTTCAGCCTCCTCACGCACGGCTTCGGCTGCCCGGCCATCTGCGCCGCGCTGTCCGCCTTCCTGAGCTACCTGACGGAGGCCGTGAAGGTCCTGGACAAGGGCGACGCCAAGGGCCACCACGAGAAGGAGCACAAGCACCGCAAATGAAAGGCGGGAAAGTCCATCTCCGAACCTCCAAAGACTCCGGACGCTTTGGGAGAGCGAGCCCTGGCTGAATCCCGCAGTTTTATGGACCTTTTTTTGTGGAGATTCACGACGATTTACCGTTGGAGAAACCCAAATTCAGAGACATGCCCTGTTCCTGGGAATAAAAAAAAAGATCATGGAAAGGAAACAATTTGGTGGGAAAAAAGGCTTGGAATTTGAGATTAGATAAAAATGGCTTAAACGTAGGGATGCACCAATACCGATGCCAGTATCGGGTATCGGCTCGATACCACACTCTTTACTCATTAATGTGATCCCGATATCAGAAATACAATATTCTAGAGCTGACTTTATAACACATTAAATCAGAGTCTGTGCTGGATTTAACCAGAGCTAAATCTTGTCTTCCTTTTACTGGGTCTGCAGCGTTTACAAGACGACAGGCTAATGTTGCTAACTAACGGCTAACGGCTCTGGCGATTCTGAGCCGCTTCATGTGCAGAGACGTATTGCATCTGGAAAACTAATCCAGCGACTAAAAGTACTCAGGATATGTAAAATAAAGACAATTTAGCTGCAGCAAAAATTGTAGTTAAAAGTAGCTACAGAGTTCGGGAAAATCCACTGTTACCATGGAGATCCGCCATGTTTGCAGCTGTTAGCATACATTTTCTATAGACTAACATGAATTAAAAACAGTATAAAAAGTGGAGAAAAGAGCCGTGGAACAATTCCATTAGCTGCTGGTAAATCCGTCTAACTCACTGTAGTGTCCAAGTGTTTTGATGTGAACAATAACTTCAGTATTTTACCTTTTAAAATCTCCTTTAGTTTATTATTGCTGCAAATCCCATGATGCTTAGTGGTATGACATCACTATCCTGAACTCTATAATGCAAACACACGTAAGGTAAATGCAAAAAGAGGCACAGGCACTGAGTAACATTTGGACACGGCTGTTCTGTCTATGATGGACTTAACCATTTAACACCTTTATAAATCAACAACGTGAGACCCAAGAAACAAATCACAAGCCTCGGAAAACAATGAAAATGACAACATATGTATATGCAATAGAAATTAAAAAGGATATTGAAAATGGAATATGTTCAATTCTGATATAACTTCTACTTTACTCAAGGAAATGTAAATGAGTAAAGTATTTAAACCAATTACTAACCAATCTGCTGTGCAAAAGTCTGTCTATAAACCGTCTACACACTAGGGATGTCAAGATGAACCGGTTTTACGATTACCACGATAATAAAAGGACGCGGTAGGTTTTCCGTAAGAATTTCAGAAGCCACGGTTTCACACTGACGCACGAGCCGCTGCTGCGCTATAAACAGCGTAAACTCAGCGGTAGTTGAGCGAGGCAGAAGGACGCTCTCCTCCAGTGTTGTATCCACACAAAAACCATTGAAGTCAGCAGAGTGGGACGTCTTTAGGATCCAAAACATGACCAAGGCGTTGTTGTTGTCGATGGAACATCCGTTATGCAAACCCTGATATCGGCTACGTCGAATATAAACAACATCTTGGAGATAATCCTTCGCTGTAAATGTCCAGGTCAAGGTAACGAACTGCTTAATTCACAATAAAGTTGTCCAAATGTTGGGAAATAGCCACAACTGGCTCAGGATGTAAAGAAAAAGCTAACGCGCTCCGCTCTGCTTCAGCGTAACAGAAAGGAAAGTGAAACCGCGCACATGTGGAAATCAGCTGTTCAAAAGAGTCTCCTTAGTCATTTTGTAAACACGTTTCATTCTCTGTTCATCAAAACATCTGACAAATAATTAAGCAGCAGCAGAACTTTAGAGAACAGGAAACCCAGCCTAGACTGTGGCCTAATAATATATAGTCAAATAATTATAAAGAAGTAACGTTGACATTGTTTTGTATTATTCAATGTAGGCCTATTTATTAATGCAAAACAATCTTAAAGCATTTTTCATTTTAGAAACTGAATGTTTACAAGTTCAAGTATTAAAAAGCTTTTTAAAGACAAACTAAAAATATCAGTTCTTTCCTTTCATTCGGTCGATAATCGTAAAATCGCAATATTTTTTCCTCATAATAATCTTGACTCAAAAAATTGAAATCGTGACACCCGTATACTCGTATCAGTATTCAGTATTGGCAAGTACTCAAATCGAAGTACTAAGTGGTATTGGTGCATCCCTATTTAAAAGTGTTTGAATGATCAGATTTGGACAATCCTATAACAACAGGTCGCGCTGACACCATTCATGGAAGAAATGTCCAAATGTTTTCCCTGATCGTTATTCGGAAGTGGATCGGGCCCAACCAGTCCACCCCTGCTCAAAATCAGCAGAAATAACAACATTCAAGCACTTTTTAAGCCTTTTATCAAAGCTAAGATGACATTTACTAGTTTCACATCAGACCCTTTTAACTCTCGACCGAAACAGCTCATGACATTTCTGTACATTTGTCCTTCATCTTTGCAAAGTACTAAAATAATGGGATTGTGTAGAAAGTCTGGAGGTTCTTATATGGGGAGAAAAGGCTACATTTGGCTCATTTTTGACTCGGGCAAAAGTTTTAGAACAAACTGGTCCAAAAAAAAATGTAAAATTGACTGAGTTTTGCTGCACATGTTTCCTGTAAGTTCATCCAAATCGACAACAGCATTTTGATTCAAACTTGTTTTTTTATTTCTTGAAAATGTCAGCACTTCTGTCTCATCCAACTGTACAACTTAACTTATTATTTATCTGTCATGTTTTATTATATTTATTTTAAAATGTCACTTTTGGATCGAGCTCAACGGGAGGAGCTTCAGAATCCATACCCGTGATTTCGCCGCCTTTGAAAATATATGACAGTTTGTTTTTTTCCATCTACTGGAGCAAAGGATCATGGGACTTGGAGTTTCTCGGGCTTGTATTACGGAGGAGTCAGAAGACGAGGCAGCTACGGGAGTTTTATTTTGAAAAACGTGTTGTAACTTATTGGAAAAATCCTTTTGTACTTTCGGTGTTGAACTGTTGTTACTGTATTCGCTTCATAAATGTAATATATTAAAGACTGAAGACGAGTTTGAGACGGAGTTTGCTTTTCTTTCAATCCAGGGGATCTGCACCACAGGGAAATGTCCAGTCTCAGGCTAAATGCTAACAACAGCTTTGGTCTTTTTGTGTGACTGAGTGCACGCGTAAAGACCAGACAGGTACGCATCAACTCGTCTAAGCTCAGGTAAGAACAGATCTCAGTGTGGAAAAAGGTGGCCTGTTCCTTTAAGTGACGAAGCTGGTACTTTCTTTTGCCCAGTGAGAACTTTAAAAAATAAATAAATAAAAATAGTTACAAAAATGGGATAGAAATGAAAGAAAAAAGTGGGGGAAATTGAGAAAAAAAATGAGGAAAAATTGGGGAACAAATGGGGGAAACAAAGTTGGAAAAATAGAAAAAAATTGGAAACATTTAAAAACAAATGCGGGAAAAATGTGTATAAAAAATTTTGAAAAAAAATTGGAAAAATCACAAAATTGGGGGCAAAAAAATATTGAAAATTAGGAAATATATGGCCTCGTGGAAGACCCAGAACAGCTGGAGGAGGTGTGCGTGGATCGGGAAGTCTGGACATCTCTGCTGAGACTGCTGCCTCCGCGACCCGGCCCCGGATAAAGCGGAAGAAAATGGATGGATGGGAAATATGGGGAAATGTGGACTGTATTTTTCTGCCCTTTTGTAGTCACTGATTATTTCACAAAGCGATGTAAATGAAGATGTTTCACAGCACATTTTTGCCTATTTCTGCAGTTTGCACAGTTTCATTGCGTAGAGAAGTATCCGAACCTCTCTCACCGAAGGCCGCCTAATATTGTAGTGTATACAGTTTGGACCACAGATCAGTGCAGTTCAACTGGTGCTTTTAAAGTGCATTGAAAACATTTATTTTTATTTGCATTTTAAGCTACTGACAGGAAGTGAGGTAAAGTTTCAGAGCAGTTTGACTCATTTCCTATACTTTTGTCAACTTTACTTTATACACATCTGTAAATATAATCCCACTGTTGTTCTATGTCAATTGTTGTCGTCTAACCTTATTTTACTTTTTATTTTGTATCTTATTTATTCAATATTCTTTATGCATACCCCCTAAAGCCTTATAGTTTAAAGTTTTATGTTGCACGTCTGCACCAAGAAAAATTCCTAGTTTGTGAACCTGTTCTTAAACAATGGCAATAAAAACTATTCTGATTCTGAAGTGTGACATTACACACAATAATAAGATACTTCTGGGTCCAAACTGTTGAGGGTTCCATTGATAAACAACAAAAACTGCAACTTTATCTGAATCTCCTGCTGAAATAACAGATAAAAGGCCAAAAACTGTTTTACACCTCACATATCTCACATGTCTCCAGGCAAAAGGAAGATATCTGTAATATTTAAAATAAACTTTCATTGTGTATGGAAAAAATAGTTTGATAATTAATGTCAGAAAAGCATCACTAGAGGAAATCCAGAGTGAACGTAGTATTTAGCAGCTAAATCCCATTATGGTGAATAGAACTAAAGCTCTATTGGAGGTGGAGCGATGACATCACCACTTAAAATACCACTGACATAACATGGTCGTCACGGCAACAATTTAAAATGGTTTGCCTCCATCTATGTCACTTCCTGTCAGTGTCTAATGAGGAAGTGAAACTATAAACATCACAAAAATGGTCGAACTAACGAAAGCTGGGTAACATGTTTAGCAAAATCTTAAATATAAATTGTGTTAACCATGTTTAAGCAAAAATGGTGTCTAATGTGTCATATGCACTTTAAGCTTAGCTTAGACCCATTGGAATAAACAGGTTGACAGTGAGTTCCTGGTAGATGATCACTTACTGCATGTTAAAAACTTGCAGCGGGATGTAAATAGTTCAGTGTTTATAAAGGTCGGTGAGTTTGTCTTGAAGCTAAAGGCTAACATTAATTAAAACAGAGCTACAAATATGAACTAATCTGCATAAAACAGCCGTCTTGTTTTAATTGTATATTGGTATTAAATGTTTTATTGCAGGCGAACTCAGAGATACAGTGTATGGACTACAATGCGTTTGTCATGAAGAGCTTGACGCGTTTCTAAACCAAACTCCGGTCGCGCGCCCCTCTCCGTTCTCTCTGTCGAACAGCGGAAGAGCAGCATATGTTCGCCCCGGGGCCCGTAGCACGCGCCGGAGCCGAGTGTGAGGGCTCCGGGAGCAGGGGGGAGGTGAGGGAGCGCAGGAGGGGAGACAGGTTTAAAATATGACAAGGCCTTGAAAACACTCCCTTTGGTTTCACGGAGCGGTGAAATCACGACAGATGAGCTTTATTTACATAATTTACCACAAAGCTGCTTCTTCAATATCTGCCAGTGTCTCAATGACATGGAGATAAAAGAAGAGCAAGTAAATGAATCAGAAAACAAGCAGATTTCAACTGAGCACACGTCTGTACTTCCCACTCCGGTTAGGGACCGTCAACAAATTACTAAACTCGATGGAAAAACAGTGTTATTTTACTTCAGTCGCTCTAACCTCACATTAAAGGGATATTTCAGGATTTTTGACATTGGTTTCGCCCTCTCCTGGAAAACCACCGAGCTGTTCAGTTGTGTCGTCACAAAGGAAAGGAAGTGCTCTATGAAACAGCTTTTTCATTATTTTTGTTGTAAGAGAGAAATAAATTTTAAAAAAAATAAAAAAAGGAAGTCCCCGACGCGTCTGTGCTGTCCCGGGAGAGTAAACAAACGCACCCCCGGAGGATCCGATCAGAAGTCATGTTTGTGAATAAGGAGCTCTTTCTAACCTACTCTGGACACGCCTGTTCTTTTTTCTTACCCAACGATAATGTCACGGGTTCACGTTTGGCTACAAGAGGAACAGGACTATTCAACCTTCCTAAAGAAGAGTGCAATAAAGAAGTTGGAATTTCTTTCTGGGATTCAGCGACTTTATCAACCAACCTGATGGATGCTTGGTGAACCTTGGCCAGAATCAAAGTGGATTAACTTTTATAACCAACGCGATCCCATAACCCGATGGGGAGGCCAGACTGAGCGGTGAGTCAATCAAAACGCGTGTTAGCATGTGTGTTAGCGTGTGTGTTAGCGTGTGTGTTAGCGTGTGTGTTAGCCATTTATGAAACTGCTTTGCACATGTCAACTCCTTATAACTGCATTATGTGAAGTAACTTCACTTTTTGCAGCGATATTTATATTTATAATACTGTAAATGTGGAATGAGCGGAGAGATGGGCGGAGTTAAATGAATCGAAGCGTCTTGTCTTCCGGGTAGGGAAAATACTCCCCAAAAATACTTATATTTCTCACAAAAATGAGTACTCCATAGTGATAGAGGTACAATATATCATATAAATGCCTATACTTTACTTTGGAATGGCTAAAATAGCATGATACAGGTCCATTAAGGCCAGTTTCAAACCAATGTAACGCTTTAATGAGTTGGTGCTGAATGAGACGCCAAAACGAGCTCGTATTATGAACATTTTATTTTATTTGAACAGAAAAAGGTACAAAAACAGCGGCGGTTGGAGACTTCACTTTGCCGCTCCCACCGTCACCTTCTGCAGCTCTTGGATCCCGTTTTTATCGATGACTCTGACGCTGAATGAGGGAAGGTTCAGGATGAAGCGCCTGTTCAGCTGGAAGACAAAACAACAAAGGCATGAAACATGTTTTTTTTTAAGATTCTGGTTTGAAGCCTGAAATGATGAGGAAAGTGTGTTAAGTTTTCTGCTAATTAACGGCGAAAACCACTCACTTCCTCGATGCATTTCTTGAGGAGATCCATGGCCTCGTCCTGGGTCAGATCTGCAACAAAGACAAGGAAAAAACATGAAATTAGCCTCAAAGATTAAAGCAAACGGCACATTTAATTAACACAAAATAATGAGCCTGCACCAGGTTTAAGTGTATTTCACATGGCCTGGTCCAGATAGATACACAGCGTGACGAGTATTTCAAGTATTTGAAGTAAGGTTAACCAGGTGGTGTATGAAAATGGCTCTTTCTCTGACTCTGCACCTTCCACTTCTCAGCACAGGCAGAGGCAGGGACTCGCCTCACTTCATGTTTAACTGTCATTTATGACAGAAAGTTGCATCGAAGGCTGGTGTTAAATAAAAGCACATAAGAGCGAGGCAAGACTAATATTTCTCTTTCCTAGCTTAGTGTCATTGCACTGCAGAGCCACCTCTTCAAACACACTGTTGAGTTGAAGCGCGCGGTGCTGAACGCCGTGTGTGGGCTGAACCATTTGGCACATTTTTAAAGGGGTGTCAGGGCCCTGAGATTCATCCATCATTATTGTTTGTGCAAATTCTATCTGGCAACCACTGTATTTCAGCCCTGTTGTGTTCAATTCTTATATCAATTATGAGGAAATGTAGAAAGTACAATACAAAACGCTTTTTGCAGCACTTTTGAGGCCCCCTACCCTGCTCTGGGCCCTGGGTACTCAGTACCCTTTACCCCCCCAGTCCGACGCCCATGCTAATTCCGCTTCTGATTGGATGAGACAAAGACAGATATTTATGAAATTTAGTAGGTTTCCATCAAAAATACAGAATCGTCCTGACATGTTTGCTCTGTTTGAGTCTGTGTTAACAAGAAAACGATTAATCGATACTAAAATAGTTAATCATTTCAATAATCGATTAGTTGTTTCAGCCTTATATTGTAGTACTGTAGTATTAGTACCTGGTTTGTAGTATCGGTCCAGGATGGACAGTGTGAGGAGTATTTGTAGTACTGTAGTATTAGTACCTGGCTTGTAGTACCGGTCCAGGATGGACAGTGTGAGGAGTATTTGTAGTACTGTAGTAGTAGTACCTGGTTTGCAGTATCGGTCCAGGATGGACAGTGTGAGGAGTATTTGTAGTACTGTAGTAGTAGTACCTGGTTTGTAGTATCGGTCCAGGATGGACAGTGTGAGGAGTATTTGTAGTACTGTAGTATTAGTACCTGGCTTGTAGTATCGGTCCAGGATGGACAGTGTGAGGTAAGCTCCGTATCCGTGTGCGGCGAATGGCGCTTTGGCGAGCGACGACAGATGATCCATGTAGAACAATCCGGGGCCGTCGGCGTCGTCGTAACCGGCGAGCAGCAGGTTCACGTGGTACGGAGTCTGAGAGGAGACAAAAGGAACACTTTGAGTTATGTCAGAGAAATGAAACTTTGAAGACGGTACAACTTAAATCGTTGCCTTTAAAGGATAAATAAACCGGGCCAGGACTTAGATCAACACCTGCTTCCAACAAACACAAATAAATCTTTTGTAAACCCCAGCACAGTTCAGACCCGTGGACAGGACGTCGCCCTCTCGTCGGGCTGAAGGTGCTCATGCAGAGCTTTTGTGTGGAGGTTTTGGAGACAGTTTCAGTTTTAATGAAGCTGGCTCTTTTCCAGCCGCCGTGTCCCGGGGCGTTCCCACAGATGTCACACTTTGGTCCCCGCCCCGCTGCTCCCCGAACCCTCAGCGAGCCGACGACGCAGACCCGATAATGAGCAGAAACAACTTTTCCACAGTTTCATACAGGAAGAAATCAGGGCGAAAGTTATTTTAGTACAAAGTTTCTACACGTTTTAAACGCCAGAAACGCGAAAAGAATCTGGAATATGGTGTTGATTGATTCAACATTGATTTCGCGGCCCATTATTTCCTGCTTATAAGAATATTTCACATCAAAACCAAACTTCTCTTTGCATTTGACATCAGTTTTTAAAAAACAAAGGGACTCTTAAGAATAAGAGGAGACTTAAAATAGTTGTATCATCTAAAAAACAGAACCATGTGCATCTGATAAAACATAGCCCTGAAAGACTCGGAGGTCAGACCAAAGGACGAATGTCTGTTTCAAACATCGACATTGAGCTTCGGCTCTGGTTCAACAGATTTCCGACTCCTAAAGTTCATGCAGCAAAGAAAGCACCAGCCCCTCACACTAAAATGCCACCGCATCACGGGGTAAAGAAGCGTCTACTTCACACAACGTGCATTCAGTCGGAAAACCCACTCCCTAAATGAAGATCCAGTAACAGAAAAGAAACTCGGACAGAGGGTGGAAGGAGCGGCACTCGCTGTAAGTCAGAACGGGGTGAATGAGGAGGTGGGACAGAGGCAGAAGTCGTCGCTTCAGTCTGAATGACCTCTGAATGACCTCTGGCTGATGAACACTGTGTGTGTTTACAAGGGCTCGAAATTCCCGGTTATTAGCTACAGTATATTCCAGTTATGGCAGTTTTGGGGATATGGTGTTTATATGACACAGAGATCGGGAAACTCAAATCCCTTGTTTACATGATCAAATAAGGAAACCCGGCTTCTGGTATTTAAGCTCTGTCCGCGCAGGCGCTTACATTATATGTTTGAGCACAATACGGTGAAAATATTAAAAGCATAAATGTGTGGCTTATTGCGGGGCTTGTTCTTTTGAGTCACTTTGAGCTCAATGTTTTGCTCGTCCTCGACATCCTGAGCTACGGCAGATTGTGGATAATTCCTGACCTTTACCCGTCCTGGGTCTGTCTTTATCACCGAGTGGACCAGGGAGCTCTGGGAGAAGGTTAAAGCCGGGGCCGGTGTGAGAGAGTGGAGCTGATGGAGTTCACCAATAGTTAGGAAAAACTTAATCCAGCTCTGTGTTGTGGTCGGTTTCACATAAATCCACATTACGATGCTTCTTTGGTACCATTTAATGATACAGTATGGAATCAAAAAGAAAAGTTGAGGTACTACTAGTGTTGACAGCAGGTACCAAAAAAACATATCTTTAGATCCAAGTTTTGATGCTGTTGGTCCAGGAACAGCATCACAGGAAGTGACTATTTGGGTAAAGCCAAACTGGAGAAAATGCGCTTGGTTAAACATTTACTTAGTTAAATTTTAGTCTTGTTTTGGTCCTGATGGTCTTTCTTTAAGTCTTGTTTTGACACAATTTGCTGAAAAACTAGTTATTTAGGTAATTAGAATGGAACATGTTGTGCAATAATATTGTGATCAGTTACTTCAATATCGTTCAGCCTGATTCCAAGTTCTGAATGTCCCAGATTTCTGGCTGGACAATAAACTACACTACAGAGTTAGCAGCTTTCATTACAAGACTTCACGGAGTCTTAACACTTGCTGATGAGAACCTGTGGGACAGACCTGACCCGACTGAACTGTAAACTTCGGAGGTGTATGTTACGACTCTCAGCAGCAGTGAAAAATACCTCACCTCTGACTTGTTAAGATATTTTTACCTCCTCCGGCGCGAAGCCTCCGTCGGTCTACAGGTGCTTCATTTCCATTTGTCTATTGCGCGGCGTCCACAGCGGGAGGCGGTGCGGCGCTAACGAGACGACTTTCTCTCTGTATTATTATTTTTGTGTTACATGTTACATCGGGCGGCAGGTGCAGGGGGAGGGGGCGTCTGGGGAGAGGGAGGCACAAACATTTGGGCTGGTTCTCAAGTCAAAGCGCAGTCAGGGGGAGGAGGGGAGAGTGTCCCGCGGGTGAAAGGGGAGGGGAAGGTTTGGACTTAACGTGATGAAGCCGGACGCTGATAGTGCCGTTCTCTAAGTAAATCTGCAGGTGATTTAAAGTCTCCACGATGAGCTGCAGTCAGAAAACCTTAACCCCTTAACCCCCACCATAACCAAGCGACGAAGCTACAAAAACGGGACAAACATGTGACGAAAAAGAAACAAACTCTGATCGTTCATGTAACTCGTAAACAGTAACTAATGCGCCATGTTTTCCCTGTTTATAAAAATAAAATAAAGCAATAAAATAAATAAGACAAAAGGGGCCATAAAACATTGCCTTTAAGAGTTTAACATTTGCTGTGCACTAAAGTCTTTTCTATCGTCCCATCAGGATGTTTTTTTAAAGCAAAAATTGGACAAGTGGAGAGTCTTCACCGTCCATCACAGTTAATGGTAGCGGTCCCAAAATGCAGGAAATAGTGTTGAACCCATTAAAGCCGGTGGCGCTCTTGCACAATTCTACCATTGAGGCCGGGAAAGCATATACGTCATTTTTCGAGTATAAGGGTGTTTTTGCACCAATTGTCGACCTTTGAGCCAATGAAATGCAACAGAATAGAGGCGCGTCAGCATCACAACACTGTTTGTTTCGTGTAATTTGGTGAAATATTTTTAGAGATATTCACTTTTCGGGTTGCAACCGTTTATAGAGCGATGTTCAGATTCATTCGATCAAAAGGTTTTAGTCAAAAACGATCAGAAAACAGTTGTTCTGCTCTTTCCATCACGTAGTTTTATTGAGAAGTCAAGTGCGGGACGAGAGGAGAGGAGAGCTGTGTCTTCTCCTCTGGCTGACAGCGCTGAGCAGCAGTGAGGGGAGGGGCTTTCTCTGAGGGGAGGGGCTTTCTCTGAGGGGATGGGCTTTCTCTGAGGGGATGGGCTTTCTCTGAGGGGAGGGGCTTTCTCTGCGGGGAGGGGCTTTCTCTGCGGGGAGGGGCTTTCTCTGCGGGGAGGGGCTTTCTCTGAGGGGAGGGGCTTTCTCCTCCTCCTGTTGTGTTTAGAGCAGGACACTCTGCCCTTCCCCATCACCAGCTTTTCATTTATTTATAGCTTAATAATTATTATATTTATTCCCCATTTTTCTATATAAAACTATTAATTAAATTGTATTTTAAAGAGTTGATATTGTTTTGGGTTTAGAGAGAAGCTGCTAGACATTTTTGAAGTGACCTCAAAACACAAATTACAAAGGTTTAACATAAAAAAATATATAATATTTAGTATAGAATATTTGCTTTTACATATTTTATTTTTGTGAAGGTGCATCTAAATAAATCCAATTTCTCAGGAAAGCCACAAGTGTAAGCTCTCAAATACTTTTTGAATGTTGTTCCCATCTGCTGCAGAGGCTGAGAAATCAATCATCTAGTAGGCGCTGACACAATTGCTGAATACTTCAGGAACTTCAGGTTTTCGGGGTCCTTTCTGAAATCGCCCATAGGTTTTCCAGGCCTTTTTTCCAGGCGTTTCAGGCCTAAATGGGTTAAGAAGGGTCTAAATCTCACCTCAGCCTGCCCCTACGCTGTGAAAAAACCCTGGTGAGAACCCTGGTTAACCAAGTTTCATTGTGATGTTTCATTGCTCCCCTGAGGCCTAGTACAGGGAGTTATGGGAGGACTCATTTTAAAGCCCTGACTTTGTTAATGGGAAGTCTCTATTATTTTCAGTCCTGGAGATATCGGCTTTTATCTGCGTTAGATCGGCCGATAGCTGATATTACAAAATCCCCAAATACCAATGTATCGGTCGACCTCTAGTTAAAGGAAGTAGCGTGTGCGTCAGATCTACAGGCGGACCAGAAACACAATAGAAAGGTTCCGGCTCGGGACTTTCTTTGTAATGAATTAATCAAAATGAACGCCTTAAAGTCCCAGCCCTAAAGTCACTGTATCAGTGAGTGGATACATTGCTTTACCATCAAAGCCACGCAGAGAAAAGTGGCGTCTGTCATTTCAAATACACTTGCAATTTTTGTTTATTTTTAAATCGAGGCCGAAGACTTTCTACATTTCTGCAAAAACCTGATGGATCAAATTAGGGCTGGGCGATAAATCAAATTAATTCATCCTTTTAAAAACAGACGATGTGGAAAATGGCTAAATCGTAAAACCGTGTCCACCGCTCCATGTCCGCCGTGTTGCGGATTTAGCAGCGTTTCAGACGCTCCACAGTGACTGTTTTCAGAAATGTCACCCTTAGAGAACCCGGAGACTTTCTGACGATCTCTGCAGCTTTACAAAGGCCATGCATTGTGTTTTCAGAGTGAGCAATAGAGTTTTCTTCTGCTAAAACTGAGTTTTCCTCAGTCTGATCCTCTTCCTTCTCTCACCCTGATGCTCTGAGCAGAGGCACAGCAGCAGCTTAACTCCGCCCCCTTGAGTCTCCATGGAGACAGTTGTCAATCACAGCAGAGGCATGAGGATGAGAAAACTAAAATGCTTTTGAAAACTCCATGGCTTAGTAAGAAATATTTACCAAAATCGCTACATCCGTCTGCTAGGACCCGGAAGCGGAAGTCGTGACGTCACACTTAAACGTATTAAGAAGTTTTACTTTTGAGAGCAGACAAGGAATATTTAAAACAGAAACAACATTTTTTAATGGGCCTAAGTGTGGGCTATATTAGTGTGGGCTGTCTGGACTCTGGACAGTTTTCTTATTATGAAAGATCAGGAGACTTAAAGGGGGGTATTATGTAAAATGGACTTTTTCAAGCTTTATATCATGTTATTATGTCATTCCCTCATTAAACACATGCCTGGAGTGTTGCCTTGGCTCATTCACATATTTTGAGTAATCAGTAAAAACGTAGACGGCAGCCATTTTAGGTGTAGCTATGCCTCAGTCCTCCTAGGAACGCCCCCACCTCCTGGAGACGCCTCTGGACCTTTCGTCACCAGCCAAGCCACCAACCACTGCTCCTCAGCTCAGCAGAGCCCCCTCCCCGCACAGTAGTGTTGTTTAGATGCCACAGCAGTGTGCTGAAGGGGGCGTGTCGGAAAGCTTCTTAAAGAGACAGAGGCCTATTTCAAGACGTTCAGTACAGCCATTTTGAGAGAGCAATTTTATTCAAGGCAGTTATTTTAATTTACTGCATATACAGACCAACAGAAGGTTACGTCATCATTGTAGTATGCTATAGACTGGTGCTATGTGATTGAAAAAAGCATAATACCCCCTCTTTAAAATAAAAAGGAAAATTCCAATAAAATCAATTAAAATCGTAATTGTCCAAACTTTGGCTATAGCGCCCAGCCCTATGACAAATTCAGTAAAATGACTCCCAACTCAAAAAACTAAGAGGAAACTATAACACTTTCCAAATTTTCCAACAAACTTGTTTCGCTTTCACGTCTGACTTGAATACTAAGTGGTCTCGAACTTTTTCCTCCGTTGTTTATCCGCAGCCGTGTCTTTAGGCTCCGACATAAATCCATAAAAACACACTCTCGTATTTAAATCCTCCCCTGCGGTGCTAATGCTATCGACCTTATTTACACCCACAATCTGGGCCGTTTCAAAGATCCCGGCCGATCTCACCTGTCGATTTATCATTTTAATCTAGAAACGTCTTCAACAAAAGCAACGGTGGGCCGAGAACATGCAGTTTTGTATTCGCAAAAGAGGCACCTCCGGGTCAAGTTTGTCCGATGTTGAATTTCTGCAGCACGAGAAGAACAAGGGCCCGGGGTTATTCAGACACAAACTTATTTTCTTATTTTCCCGCTTGAAGCCGCGATTCCTTGGGGTGTGATGTAGGAGCCACTTGTTTTTGTAGGGAGAGAAATGCAGAAGGAGCCGGTCCCTGAAGTCTTGGAGCTGCCGGGACACGGGCAGTGATTAAAATACATTTGTAACGCGACGCACTGAGCTTCACGCGTCGTCCGGTCCATGTGACACGAGTAGGGCTGAGTAAACAATATCAGTATGATGTGAAAATAAATAAAAGGCAGGTAGCGAAAAGAAATGATAAATCTTTATATTCAAGTGTTGATGCTGTTGGTCATCGAAATGTAAAAAGGAAAAAAAAAAGTGAAAGACAAAGTTGGAAAAAATGAAAACAAGTGGAAAATTTGGGGGAAATGAAAAATAAAGGGACAAAATAAATCTTGTTTTTGTCACTCTTGTTGCTTTGACTTTAACATTCTTTTGCTTTTTTCAAGAAGCTTTGAGATTTGGGTAAATGGAGAAAATGCACTGGGTTAAAGTGGGGGTTAAGAGGTTAACGTGCACCGTCCCGACCAAAAACAATTCTGTCTGTCAGGTCTCAGTTCAAGACTGAAACTACAAGATGGTTCAGTGTCTCTTGGTCCGTTATCTGTAATTGTTTATTTATTTTTTTTATCTCAATGCGTCGCTATATAAGATAATCCTTTATTGATCTCACAACGGAGAAATTCATTTGTTACATTCGGCTCTTAATAAGATCACTCAGGGTGTGCACATGTTACTTTACAGTCTTGTACAGTCTGCCAGCAGTGGGGATGAAGGCCTTGCTCAGTCTTCCACTGAAGGAGCTGCTCACCTCTACAATACCGTGCAGTGGGTGGGAGGTGTTGTCCATGATGGAGTTGAGCTTGGCTAATACCCTCCTGTCCCCCAGGGGGCAGCCCAGGACGGAGCTGGCCCTCCTGACCAGCTTGTTCAGGACACGGCAGCGTAGTGGAGGAGTTCAAGTATCTCGGGGTCTTGTTCACGAGTGAGGGACGGATGGAGCGTGAGATCGATAGACGGATCAGTGCAGCGTCAGCAGTGATGCGGTCGCTGTATCGGACTGTTGTGGTGAAGAGGGAGCTGAGTCGATCTACGTTCCCACCCTCACCTATGGTCATGAGATCTGGGTAATGACCGAAAGGACAAGATCGCGAATACAAGCGGCCGAAATGAGTTTCCTTCGCAGGGTGGCTGGTCCCTTTGAGATCGGGTGAGGAGCTCAGTTACCCGGGAGGAGCCGGTGTAGAGTCGCTGCTCCTTCACGTCGAAAGGAGCCAGCTGAGGTGGCTCGGGCATCTGTTCCGGATGCCTCCTGGTCGCCTCCCTCGGGAGGTGTTCCAGGCATGTCCTATTGGGAGGAGGCCCCGTGGAAGGCCCAGGACACGCTGGTGGGACTATGTCTCCGAGCTGGCCTGGTGTCGCCTCGGGGTCAGAACAGCTGGAGGAGGTTCGGGATCGGGAAGTCTGGGCATCTCTGCTGAGACTGCTGCCCCCGCGACCCGGCCCCGGATAAAGCGGAAGAAAATGGATGGATGGCGTCTCTATACAAACTTGAATTGAATGTGTCCAAAGTTTATAAACCAGATAACCTTTATGGAAGTGTTAAAATGCATCTGACACATTAGACACAATTGTTGCTAAAACACAGTTAACACGATTATATTTAAGATTTTGCTAAAGATTATTCCCAGTTTTCTTTAGTTTGACCATTTTTGTGATGTTTATGTTTTCACTTCCTTATTGGACACCGACAGGAAGTGACATCGAAGAAGGTAAACAATTTTAAACTGTTGCTGTGCCGACCATGTTAAGTCAATGGGAAATGAATGAGTCAAACTGCTATGGAATGTTTCCTTCTTTTATGTCACTTCCTGTCAGCAGCTTAAACATTCAAATAAAAATAACTTTTCTGCCCAACATTTCTTCATTAAAATTGCTGCTTCACTGAAAAAATGAAAACTATGTAACTGATGTGATCCATCTAAATAAGTCATATGTTCAAGAGCATTAAAATCTGTCATATGCACTTTAAGATTGAAAAGTGCATCAACACAATATGTAACAAAGTGCTGTTACTGGAAACACCTCCAAACACAAGTATTGAAAGTACTGCGATACTTCATAAAGTATCGGCAGCAAAAGTGAAGTCCAAGCCCTAATACTTGTGCCACTAGTTCAGGCTTTACATTATGTGCATTAAGCAAAAAATGACACTGAACAATTTATTCAGCTTCTTACTCTTAGTTTATGAGAGAAGAAACCGTCGCCATCGTCTCCTCAAATTGCAATATCCAACTCAGTAATCCTGAAACCTCCCCCAGTTTATTCAGCGCCTGTTTCAACAAAACTTGTTCAAAGCGCGTGGATCGAAAGCCTCTGACTCAAACTCCTCGTCTCCTTCACCCCCGATTCACACGCACGGCGGACATTTCGTACTCTCCGTGTTCTGGGGCCAAACGCTGCAGAAATGTGATTATGAAAAGCTCATTTGCAAACGTCCGTGTGCGTGGAGGCCGACGACGGAGGGAAATCGTAGCTGGGAGGAAAAGCGCTGGATGCTCGCGCTACGTTCCGCGGATCCTCCAGAGATCGGCGCCGATTCGTGAACGTTGTGCGAGCAAATTCATGACCATGGGGCGAAGAGAGGAATACGATACTGCGGCGGCTCCGGGCGAAAGGCATGAATTATTATGATGTTACCCGCCAACATGAGCGGCCTTGAAATGATGCTATAGGTCTGAGTGTGTTTACAGCAAACAAACAAACAGCAGAATCACACGGCCGAGGGAGCCGGGGCTTAAGTAAGAAATGAACAAGTTGAAATTAGAGCCTCAGTTCAGTATCGCTCCATGGTTTTCCGGTAAATAACTCCGACATCGCCTCGTCTTTCCCACGCTTCTTCATTCACAAACACTGACAGGTTTGGTATCCACGTGTAGCACGAAAGGCTGTGACCGAGATGACGCTGTGATCCAAATATGGTCATTTCCTTTGTGGGAGACAGAGCGGCTAAAGACGGGAGAAATATACACAGGGTGCTAGGGCTGAGCGATATGGCCAAAAAATAAAAGCTCGATTTTTCTACTCAGGTTGGACGATTACGATTTTAATCGATTTTATTGGAAATAAACTTAAAAAGGTTTCCTGATCTTTCATATGTAGAAAACTGCACAGAGTTCTGCTCATTAATATTTAGATTCATAATATAACCAACAATTAGGCCCATTAAAAATAGTTCTTTCTGTTTTAAATATTCTTTGTCTGCTCTCAAAAGTAAAACTTCTTAAGCCTTTAGTTTAATCATCCTCGAGCTCAGCTGTGATTGACAACCGTCTCCATGGAGACTCAAGGGGAAAGGGGCGGAGTTAAATGCTGCAGCAGCTCAGAGCGTCTCAGCGTGAGAGAAGAGAAGCAGACCGAGGGGGAAACTTTGTTTTAGTGAAGAAAACTCCATCGTGCACAACGAAAACACAACACACGGCCTTTGTGACGCAGCAGAGATCGTTAAAAAGTCGCTGGTTCCGCTTGAGTCATTTTAGAAAAGAATCACTACGGCGCGTCTGAAACGCTGCTAAATCCGCAGCACGGCGCACGTCAGGCAGACACGGTTTTACGATTTAGCCATTTTCCACATCGTCTGTTTTTAAAAGCATGAATTAATTGAATAAATTCGATTTATCGCCCAGCCCTACAGGGCATGTGCAGACAAAGGGACTAAACTTTAGGGCCGTTTTCATTCCACTCTTTAACAACATCTGCACTTTAGTCGTTCCTTAAGACTCCACACATTTGAATTTTGAAGCTGCTGACAGGAAGTGACATGGATGGATTGTTAAGTGATGATGTCACCAGGCCCGCCTTATCCAACGGGCTAGCAGGGGCTGGAGCCCAGGGGCCTACCATAGTCAAGGGCCTATCAGAATTAAAGAAAAAAAAGTTGATTCGTTGATTTTCATGTCAATCACTTCACTTTGCGGCCTGACTATCCGTATGCGATGATTGCGCTGCGCTCCTATGTGTGTACCTGGAGTAGGCCCACCCTATCTGTCCCAGAGGGCCTATCAGATATAAGCGAGTTCCATATTATATTGCAATTTGTTTGTTTTACCTGTCAATCACATACTGCGGTATCAACTGACCAATTGGCTATAATTAGTCATAGCATCACATTGACACTATGACAAATTCTAGCCAATCCAAGCGCAGAGAAAGTTCAGACGTAACTCATGTACGTAACGCATCTATTCACTCATAATATTACTTGATGGCGACTCGTTGTAAGAAACAGAAATGTCGGGAAAGAAAATGTTTGAGAGCGGTGCACAGAAGAGAAAGAGCGGCGTGAGAAAGAGCTGATGTGCCGAAGCTAACGGGCTTTTTTAAAACAACAAGCTCAACCATGGAACCGGCACCGCGGACGCAGGCAGCTCCACAAGCCGCGGCGAACAAGCCCGCAGCCGCTGCAGCCAGTGCCTCTGACACTGGAGGCGCAGCCGACAGCGAGAGCGGAGAGGAGACTGTGGGCTCTCAATCCGGTGAGGAGGAGCCGCTGGAGGAGGTGTCACTGCCTTCCCCGTATATTCAACCCCAGCCCAGACGAGTCGGGGCTGGGCTCCTCCTGCAGGAGGAGGAGGAGAAGAGGATTCGAACGTGGACCCTTTTAACATTGACCCTGCTCAATGGGGAGAGCCTGCCATTGTGGCAGAAAAGGTACGTGCATATTGGGCCAAAATGGGACCAGAACGCTGCCAAAACAAGGACGCTGATGTCTCTGCTTCAGAACGCCAATTCAAAAGCCAGAAACGTTTTTTTTCCAAAAGCTATTTCATGCGCAAACTCATAAATGGTGAGAATGTATAGTGAATGGCTCTGCTATTGCCGTTTGGAAGAGTCTGTTTTAGTTGAGTTGTACTGTTTTTGCATTAAAGATTGAGATTTTGATACACAATGCAAGATGTCATTTAACATTTATTTTTGATACATGTAGTAGCCGGGTTAGGGTTTTTGTAGGATTTAGGGTTAGGGTTATAGGTTAGAGTTAGGGTTTGCGCTGAGGGGGGGCCTACAATTCTGTTTAAGCCCCGGGGCCTATGGGTACATTAAGGCGGGCCTGGATGTCACCACTCTACTTCTGGGTCCAAAGGCGTTTTAGCCCTATTCACTATAATATCACACGTGATATTTAGTCTGGGGATCACCAATTCATGTTCTGGTAGGAGACGTGTGGTTTACGATTGTCCAGAGCCGTTTATTGTGCTGAATGTCTCTCATGCGTCTGACGTCGCCATAGCCAATCGTATCATCGTATCAGATGACGTACCTGCTGTAAACTTTCAGCTAAACTATTTAGAACACGATCTAAAGCTTGATCGAAAGATGGCGTCGCGTCATGTTGGATCCGTAAATAAACTTTTTTTATTTTATCCCTAAACAAACTACAAGCTTCCGTCGAATAGCGCGTCATCGTCTCACCGTCCCTCCTCGTTCTGTGATTGGTCCCAAATCCATCTGAAGATTTCGGCCATGGTCCCCAGACTGCTTTGCAGTTCTGAATGAGTCGAGCGCACACACCAGCATGGCGTTAGCCAGGCTAATTCACTATAATGGGATTTAGCTGATTTGAACCTGCTGTAGCACCGACTACAGGCTGTTTATAAACATCTGATCACAAAGAAATACTACATTTACTCATTAGTTTCATTAGTGATGCTTTTCTGACATTATCAAATTATTTATTCCGTAAACAATGAAGTCTTATTTTAAATGTAAAAATATCTTCATTTTACCTGAAGAAATGGTGAGCTATATTGTTCTAATTGGGTGTAAAACAGTTTGTGGCCTTTTATCTGTTGTTATTTCAGCAGGAGATTCAAATAAAGTAGCAGTTTTTGCTGTTCATCAGTGGGACTCTCAACAGTTTGGACCCGGAAGAAGCTCATTATTGTGTGTGACGTCACACTTAACAAACCTACAGTTTGACTCACTCATAGACATAACACGGTCGGCATGACAACCGTTTTAAAATTGTTTGCCTCGATCTATGTCACTTCCTGTCAGTGTCAAATAAGGAAATGACTATAAACATCACACAAAATGGTCAAACTAAAGAAAGCTGGTTAAATATAATTGTGTTTACTTTGTTTTAGCAAAAAATGTGTCTAATGTGTCATATGCACTTTAGCTGGTTTATTCAAAAACAAGATCCAAAATCTCCTCTGAGCAAATCTTTGTAACTAATTTATCAACTGAATAAAACCATAAATCTAAACCTGGCTTTATCCATTACTTAGCCTCTGAAAATAAAAGTAATGTTTTACAATTTTTACACATGAAACGCCTTATTTCTATGGAAAACACGTCTACAACAAAAGTTTCAAATTGATCTCTCTCCATTTAAATATGTTTCCTATTCACCTGCAGTCTGGCCTTAACAGCCGACAGTAACTAAACCCAAATGTAACAGTGGTTGTTTTAATTGGCCTGGCCCCGCCCCCTCGCACACCTCTGACTCGAACATATGTCTTTAGCTCTGAATAAAAGCGTCTCTGTGGTAAACGTGCGGTTTGCAGCTTGTGTTGGGATTACACCCTCAGCCCGACGCCTTTTCGCTAATGTGTTCAGAGCGGGGCAGCGGCCGCCTGTCACAACAGCAGAAGGAGCAAAATAATTATGAAAAACAATTAGTGCGGCTCCAAACGGGATCGCAGCCAAAAAAGAGAGACACGGGGAGCAGTCCCGGAGGAGGAACATGACCCCAGACAATACGACGGCTCACCACGAGTTCGACTGACGGGAGGAAGAAGAACTGGAAAACTGTGTTAGAGACACGAAAGTTATCGAAAGTCCACAAACATGTTAAAGGGATATTTCAGGATTTTTGACATTGGGCCTCATTTCCTAGTTATCCAGAGTGTTGTTGATGTCTGGAGATATTTTTTTCTTAAATTCATGCAGTTCTTATATTTGAAGAGTCTAGTGGCGCTAGGCTAGGGCAAGGCTAAAGCATGTCTATGGTATCAGTTAGCCTGCATTAAAAACAGTGTGACCCACTCCACAGTGCACCTGAGGTAAATCACTTATAACACCAGACTAACCATATAAATGTCTGTGTTAATAGAATCATTTAAAATAACTTATATTTGAGCAGCATCAGCTTCGTGGCTGTAAGCTAACGCAGCGGTGGAGTGATCTGCGAGAAAATATTCCCTCAGAATGCGGTAATTCATGTGATACAAGGTCAGTTATATTTCAAAGATTATTCTATTAACACAGACATTTATATGGTTAGTCTGGTGTTATAAGTGATTTACCTCAGGTGCACTGTGGAGTGGGTCAGACTGTTTTTATTGCAGGCTAACTGATACCATAGAAATGCTTTAGCCTTGCCCTAGCCTAGCGCCACTAGACTCTTCAAATATAAGAACTGCATGAATTTAAGAAACAAATATCTCCAGACATCAACAACACTCTGGATAACTAGGAAATGAGGCCCTATGTCAAAAATCCCGAAATATCCCTTTAACATGTTTGTGGACTTTCGACGACGATGATGAAGCGATATAACAGAATCAGAAATATGTGCTGCAAACGTCTACAATTACATGGCTTTGCCGCTCAAAAAGATAATTGTCCTGGACAGACGCCAAAAGGGGTTTTTTTCCCCTTCCCCCCCTCAATATTTCCCAACTTCCTCCACTCCCCTTATTTGTTTCCAATTTGTTTCATTTTTCTCCCAATTCTTTCCCCACCCTCACAGTTCCCCCAGCAATTTTCTCCACTTTTCCCTCAATTTGTTTAAATTTTTTTCCACAACTTTTCCAATATTTTCCCCCAATTTTCTCAGATCTTTTTCATTTTAATGCCAATTTTTCCTCAACTTTTCCTCCACTTTTCACCCCGATTTTTTCCATTCCATCCCCATTTGTTTCCATTTTTTCCCCAACATTCCCAAAATCGTTTTTCTTTTTTCCGCCATTTTCATCTAAAACATCTACATCAGTTTGTCGCTCAAAAAATCTTGAATACACAAAAGTGCAGAAAAAAACACTTTGAGAGGATACACATCAAGTATATTATATTTTTACTTTTCTACCAGTAGTTTTTGCTACGTTTTTGTTGGTTTCTTGACATTGGAGGATATAAACATAAATATGATCAAGACGACGATATATTGCCCAGCTCTAATCCAAATTATAATGTGAATTGTGTTGTTAAACAGGACTAAAATGTCAGAAAGCTTTTAATTAGATTGTCATTTACATTTGGGAAAGACTGTTTTATTATGATTTTGTAGAACACTGTAATAGCAATGTGTGACTTCAAATATATTAAAAAAGATGCAGTTCATAACACTGTCTCGACGTCTGGGAGAGGGACCTGAGCCTGAAAACAGTCACTAGTGTCTGGTATTGAATGAGTGGAAGCCTCAGAGGTGAATCTCTCTGGAGCGGAGCAGCAGGTGTTCTGCGTCTCAGAGGGACGGGGACCTTCACATCCACAACAAGCCGAAACAAATGTGCCTCGATCTGTCAAAACTAATGTGAGCGATCGATGGCGTTTTTCAGGCGACACAGACGCACAGGAGACCGACCTCCCACAAGAGGACGACAGTGACGCGTTAAACAGGAGCCTGTGAATGCACCAGGGAGGAGTCTGGCCAAACAACATTAGATACATCTTTATTATTATTAGTACTAACCATGTGAGGAAGATGCAGTAATGCTTTTAAGTTTAAAGGTGGATTCAAACGCCCGGTCACTGTTTGTGGGGGCAGGGTGAACACTTTTCCACATTTTCCCCTGAATTTCCACTTTCCCTACACCAATTTTTACCCTAATTTTTCCATTCCCCCTAATTTTCCAAAACATTTATAATTTTTTCCCCTGATTTTCCCACTTTTAGCAACCAAGCGCCCTGTTGCTGTCATTAGTCTGAAGCCCTGGATTTTATTGTCCGTGTCAGTTCATGAACTAGGATTTTTTATTTGTTTGCAAGATGAACATGTGCATATATGAACAATAATGATACAATTATAGGGGCATGTGATGTTTATTTTTTTCTTATTAACTATTAGAGCAGGGGTGTCCAAACTTTTTTCATAGAGTGGATTTGGAAGTTTGTGCGGCATCGAGGGCCACACACACCGGGGTCAACACAGTGAAAAATTCAACTGGATGCATTTAAGAAAAGGTTTTAACGGCGTCCAATACCTTTATTTAGACTTGGAAGCTTAATGCAGTAGTAACGGAGCGATTGGAGCAGTTTGAACGGGCCTAACGCGCACAGATTGTCAGTGAAATAAACCAATTAGCGGACGTGACGACAGCTGTAGTCCAAATCACAAAATATGAACTGACTATAAACTGACGAGAGCGCGGCGGCAAAATCCTCGACTCCTTCATCCATGATTAGTTTTAGCTAATAACTTCTGCACGTGTCACTGTTGATTGAACTACAACATAGCGGCGCAGCGAGTGACGTAACCTTGTCAATTTTCTGTCACGGTCGTGATTGGTTCGGCCTCAGCCGCCAATCAGACACTTGTTTACCGTGTGTGTCCGGACCCGCCTTCTTTCATGCAGAAAATTAGTGGGTGTGGTTTATCAGGCTACCACATTTGGCCCCCGGGCCGCACTTTGGGCACCAATTTATTAGACCATTATTGAATATAAAAAAGTCCTATATGTTCCCCGAGGGCTAAAGCAATAGACAAAGTGTTGTGGAATTTTAAAAAGTTTGTATAAAATGTGACTTTTTTCCTTTGAATTACTTGATGCCTGTTAAAGTTTACATACAACATGCAAAGAATAACAAAACTCACCCTGCTCCGAAGATAGTCTGCGAGGTTCTTTCTTGTGAAGTTGGCTGCGGCGGATGGACTGAGTTCATAACCTACAAAAACACACAAGGTACATTAAACATATTTACTTTCTACAACCCGACATGGCAAATGATGTCCATTATTTAAATACTACACACGCATAAAGGTAGGAGAACCTTAACTTGCCCCACTGCAGCAAAGAACAGCAGTAAATAATAAATATTCAAAAAAACACCATCAAAATATAAACTCTGAATGTATTGTAAATGGGAAAAATATTAACTTAGAAATTAATCCAAGCATAGAGGCGACTTTGATATTTTGGAAGAAATCTCTGAAATTATTTGGTATGGAACAACATAAACAGCAGTAAATATCAAGTTACCTGATTTATACCTTTATACACAAGGTATAAATCCTTGTTGTGTATCAATCCAACAGATTCTGTGATTGGAGTTGTCCTTACCGTTCCTCATTTTGTAGAGCTGGACATTTTTCTGGATGTACTCCGCGAACTGCACCGTGTCTCCCGCTTCTCCCACACACAGCAGCAGGATCTTCTCGCTCAGTTTGAACATTTTGTCATAGTCTGGGAAACATTACACGCAAACATTATGAAACAGAAATGACGATTACTTTCACTTTCGCATCCTAGCTTACTATCTATAAACCTCCACTAATTTAAACGCATTTCTGGAGCACATGCCGTAAGCGTGAACTGAAATGATCATAAGGTGGTCAAAAAATTAAATGATCTTCAAAAAAGCAGCAATAAAAGCAATGTTTCGATTACAAACAGTCAAAGTTAGCATAGTTAGCTCATTCGGGGTTGGATTACGGAGCAGTACAAAGAATTAAACTATTAATGACCATATGGAACACGTTCTCCAATTGAATATACACTTAGGCATGCAAACATGTACACACTATCCACAGTAACAGCACAAAACGAGGGCTTTGTTTTGATTTTTTCCACAAACCGGGTCAGTGCTAATGCTAAGCTAACGCGTTGTCATTACCATGTTTCATCTGAATTATGCTGCTGGCTGCCACGTTATCCGCCGCGACGAGCACAAAGTCGGGTCCCTGGATTCCGATTAGATACTCCATATTATTTAACTAGTGTAAAACAAGTAATTGTCCTTAAAAATCTGCTTTTGACAGGCGTTTGTTGGTTCTGACTGAGATTACACAGCAAAAGTTGGATGACCTGTCGCGGGGCGTTTGCGTCACAGGGAAACCGCCGCTGACTTCCGCCCCTTTCACTTTTTAAAATCTATTATTCTTTATTTTATTGTGAATTATTGATTATACACGTTTGTTGTCTTATTCTGAATATGTATAGCTTATTTATATCAAATAAAATAAATAAATAAGAAAAGACACGGCGGTGACGTAGTTTCCATGCGACTCGGGCGGGCGATTTGATTTCGACGCTGAGCTAAGCGCTGCTTCTGCTACGTTTTTAACTAGTTTCTTGCTATTTTCGGCTCAGATCTTGGACAGACGGCACGAAGGATTTTCTCAAGAAACAATGGCGGAAACGGAGAGTGAAAACCAGCCTCTGAGGAGACGGTCTGCGCGGTTAAGTCCTTTGCAGACAAACCAAACAAACGCTCCGAAAATGGCGCCTGTCGCTGCTTCTGCTGATACTTTGGTGAAACGCTCCATCACAGTGAGAAAAATAGCTCCCAGGAAAACGACTTTAGCTCCGTCACAGCACAACAAGGAGAACACGCCGAAAAGAGCAGTTTCAGACGGAGTCCAGGAGAAAAAACAAAAGGTAAAGGCGATTATTGCACTTCTGTTCAACGCTAGATATAAAATGATGTGATTAGAAGCTGCGAGGTAAACCAATGAATGACCAATGAGAGAAATAGTGTGCAAATACATAACTATCATGACGTAACATAAAAATCTACTTATCATATTTTATTTTGCATTGTCTTTTAATAATGATAATGTGGCGAGAAAGACATGGACACATGCGAGCTGCAAGTAAGCCACTTTATTTCCTCAAGCCACAGCAATAATCGCCGGAGAACAGGCCGAACCAAAAAACTATTTTTTTATTCTATTTTATTGACTGGTTGAGCTACATGGAGTTTTTTGTGTACTTTTCTTTTTTGTGCAGCACTTTGGAACTGTTCTGTTGTTTAAATGTGCTATAGAAATAAAGTGGATTGGATTGGATTGAAAAAGGAAGGCTGAGACACGCCCCCAAAACCTCCTGGGTGAGAGACACCCCTCCAACATGCACATAATAATAATAATAATGCAATCTGTACCTTGTAAAGACTTTGACAATAGTAACAAATAGGACTGGGACAAAATATCAGATTGGACTTGGATGGCAATACCAAGGATCGCAATACTTTCAATACTTGTGTTTGGAGGCATTTTTTAATCATACACTACTTTGTTTTCCAGTAACGGTTACACAGCACTTATGTTAATGCCCTTTACAATCTAAACACTTAAATGTAAATGTCACATTTGGTTTATAGACTTTGAACACATGACTTTTTACAAATTTTAAGGCAAATATATCACTTGTTATAATTACTTCCTGTATCGCAATACGTATCGGATCGGCCCCTGGGTATCGTGATATGTATCGGATCGTGACAATTCGTCCCATCCCTTGTAGAAATACTATTCTCTCAAGAAAGAAATACTGACACTTGGGCTCGATCTTTTTGTACTGCACTGCAATTTCGAGAAACCAGAAATTACTTTTTTACTTCGTAGCAAAGTAAATGTCCCTCACATTGAAATAACTGCATTTTCCAATAAAAAGCTACATTTCAACTTAAAATGTATTTTGACGATATTGCAAAACACACAGCATGAAATACCCCTCGCATGCATGATATGTTGGTCAATCCTGATGTGCACAAGTCGGTGCCGTTATTTGCACGATAGACCAGGGGTTCCCAAACTTTTTCAGGCCGTGACCCCTAAAAACAGATCTCTGGAAAATCTGAACCCTCCCCCTCCTATAAAATGTAATTGAAGGTGCTAAACTTTTCAAATCTGGTTTAACCTCTTAACCCCCACCTGAACCAAGCACATTTTCTGCGTTTTCAATCCAAAATACATGTAATTCAATGTCAGACATGTAAAAATACTGTCTCAAAATCATCTAGCGACCCCCACTTTGGGAACCACTGCTATAGACCATTCCCTTTTGCAAAGCCCAGTCTAGCCAATCACAGTTACATTTGAAACGCCTCCCCTAAACCATCCAGAGAAATATAACAGACTGGCTCTACCTATAGTCCATATTTTCTACAGGAAATGAAGGATGTAAACTGCTTGAGTAGATCAAATTTGCGAGGAAATGAGTCTGCCGTTAAAAAATGAATAAGGCTGGGATTTTTAAAGAGGGGGTATTATGCTTTTTCAATCACACAGCACCAGTCTATAGCATATTACAATGATGACGTAACCTTCTGTTGGTCTGTATATGCAGTAAATTAAAATAACTGCCTTGAATAAAATTGCTCTCTCAAAATGGCTGTACTGAAAGTCTTGAAATAGGCCTCTGTCTCTTTAAGAAGCTTTCCGACACGCCCCCTTCAGCACACTGCTGTGGCATCTAAACAACACTACTGTGCGGGAGGGGGCTCTGCTGAGCTGAGGAGCAGTGGTTGGTGGCTTGGCTGGTGACGAAAGGTCCAGAGGCGTCTCCAGGAGGTGGGGGCGTTCCTAGGAGGACTGAGGCATAGCTACACCTAAAATGGCTGCCGTCTAAGTTTTTACTGATTACTCAAAAATATGTGAATGAGCCAAGGCAACACTCCAGGCATGTGTTTAATGAGGGAATGACATAATAACATGATATAAAGCTTGAAAAAGTCCATTTTACATAATACCCCCTCTTTAATAAAATATTGTTTCACTTCCCATTTTTGAAACCTTGTCCCAATTACATTCCCTAATAGATCTGCTTTTGTTCTTTTTCTTTTAAAGCCATCGACACCAGAAAATGCCCCTTCACAAAACAGCTCCTCGGGGAAGAGGCTTAAGAAGTTTGCCATTCCTTCGCCCATCCTCCCGTCTCCTCCTCTCACCGCCAAGAATCCAAAAGCTCAAACACCGGGAGTCCAGACTCGAAGCCAAAGCCCGAAAGTCCAGTCTGAAAACCCGGACCAGAGCCAGCAGCCGCCGCCCACGGTCGACCCGGAGGACGCGGCCTGGTCCCACAAAGTCCGCCGCTCCTACAGCCGCCTGAGCGAGAAATCCTTCACCAGCCCCAACTCCCGCCTCACGCTGTTCGGGTTCGAGAAGCTCCAGACGCCGGAGGTGATGCGGAAAGGCGCCGGGCTGAGCAACCGGTCGGGTCTGGAAGCTTCCGGGTCCTTCTCCTCCGCGCTGGCTTCGTTCACGTCGCTGCTGGAGGCCGAGGACTGCGCGGCCGCACCGGATCTACACATCCCCGGGGTGGTTTTGGTCAAGGAGAAGAGGAGGAGGAGGAAGAAGGTCCAGCAGATCGACAGCAACGAAATGGACGCGCTGGCGGCGAAGATGAACGCGGAGTTTGAAGAGGCGGAGGACTTCGAGCTGCTCGTGGAGTGAAGAAACTGAACTGAGACATTCACCACCCACAACATTCTGACGACCCATACATGATAAACTGTTAGAGACTGTTAAGAGCGTTTACCACATGACAATGATGTTCTCTCGTCAAAAACAGACTTGGAGCTGTGTTTTCAGCCTCTCGCGCAGCTTTGAGGGATCTTTGAATCTTCCAGCGGCTGTTCTTAAGGGGAGACACTGCAAGTTTTAGGTTCTCTTTACATTTACGCTTTCACCTGGAAACGAAAAATACCTGATCTTCACAAAACTATGTTTAATTATTTACTGATTCAATGTAGGTCTGGGCGATAAATCGACTTAATTCAATTAATTCATGCTTTTAAAAACAGACGATGTGGAAAATGGCTAAATCATAAAACCGTGTCCGCCTGACGAGCGACGTGCTGCGGCGTTTCAGACGCTTCGTAGCGACTCTTTTCTAAAATGAAACCAGCGGAACCAGCGACTTTCTAACGATCTCTGCTGCTTCACAAAGGCCGAGCGTTGTGTTTTCGTTGTGCACGATGGAGTTTTCTTCACTAAAACAAAGTTTCCCCCGGTCTGCTTCTCTCCCCTTCTCTCACGCTGAGTCGCTCTAAGCTCCGCCCCTTTCCCCTTGAGTCTCCATGGAGACGGTTGTCAATCACACCTGAGCTCGAGGATGATAAAACTAAAGGCTTAAGAAGTTTTACTTTTGAGAGCAGACAAAGAATATTTAAAACAGAAATAACATTTTGAATGGGCCTAATTGTCGGTTATATTATGAATCTAAATATTAATGAGCAGTTTTCTACATATGAAAGATCAGGAGACCTTTTTAAGTTTATTTCCTTTAAAATCGTAATCGTCAAACCTGAGTAGAAAAATCGAGCTTTTATATTTTGGCCATATCGCCCAGCCCTAATATAATGTTTCTCCATAGATTTATTTGGAAATTGTAATATCAAGGTCCATTTTCTGAAATGCATCTCCACTTTAGTCGCTCCTACAGACTCCAAACTCCCCAGCCTTGGACCTGACAATATTTTGAAGATTTTTTAAATATCTGATTCCTAGCCTGATTTATTGAGTTTTGAAATAAGAAAAAAACAAGGCGAAATGTAAATTTATCTACTACTAAACAGTTAATTACGCATTGGCACAAAGATGCTAAATCCAAGCAGAATTACATGAGTCACAGGCAGATATTTATGAATTTTACAATGTACAAAACACTCATGTTTGCTCTATTTGAGTCTGTATTTACCAGACAATGATGGATCGATTATTAAAATAGTTGTCAACTATTTCAGTAATCAATAAGTTGTTTCAGCCCTAGTGAGATTATTACCAACCAGTCAATCAGTCCGTAGGGAAAGGTTTTTTTTTTTACACTTAAAATTAAGAAAACTGGAGTCTGAGAAGTGAGAGCATCTTCACTTGGTTTGTCTGTGGTCGTAATGTTGTGGCTGTTTGAGTACGGACTATGGCCTCGTATTGTTTTACTCTTGTCATTATAGATCCTTTTCTATTGTTTGTGTCTGTGCCACATTACGGTCAAAGATGTTGTAAAATAGTTTGTAATTCCCATGTATCAAACATCCTTTTTGTTTTTGTGACTGTTTTATTGATTAAAAATAGCTTTGAAGATTGTCACCGCTCTGTCCTGGTGTCTCTTTTTAATATCATCATTTTTCTAATGATAAAGACAAACGCATGAATTGTGACGGGCGCAGTTCATGGCGGCCACAGGAACGTCCGGAATAAGGTTAATATTCCAATTTCTTCCACATTTCTGAACATTGGAAATAAAGTCGATATTGTATTTTGCATATTTCACAAACAGTCGGTAAATTGTCCACCTCTAAACACTCGTTCCGTTTGCAAACTTGTTTTAAGAATCTACTTTTGCGAACCAGACAATTACAGCAAAAAGGCAAAGCTATTGTAAAAGACAAAGATTGGAAACAAAATGATAATTCTCAGAAGTTATCAATTAAATGTATCCCACATTTGTTGAAATATAAAGCACAGTGTGGGTCACTTCCTGTTCTTATTGAATATTTACACTCTTGCTCCAACAATGCCAGACACTAATACAATTCAAAATCATATACACTTTATTACTCAAAAGTAAAGATTCATACTGTTTTTCCAAATGTCTCATTAACCTGGGATAAATGTCAGGCCTTTTTTACCTGTCCTAAAGTTTCCCCCTAATGGTCTGATGTATTCAACATATTGTCAAGTATCTTTAAATCTCTTCTATCACTAGAACCTTTATTAATTATCTTTGGAACATCTCTGTTGTTTAGAAAAGTGACTCTAGCACAACGACAGTTTAACTTCTCTCATCAGTGTGAAAAACAACGTCTGATGTCATGGAAGGACGAGCAGAGCGAACGCTAAAATGTGTCTGCAGGAGTTCTCCAACACTCTACACAATCTGTCATTATTCCAGAACATCTGGCCAATCTACAGACTTCTGTCAGTCGACCCCAGGGCAGCTGTGGCTACAGTAGTGGCCTATCATCACCGCGTATGAGGAGTGAATGAATAATGTAAAGCGCCATATAAAACCAAAGCATTATTATTATTAACCCAACACCTGGACAATAGAGATGCGCAGGTTTTTTTTCTGACCCGCACAATCCCGACCCCCTGTAAATCAAACCCGACCCGCCTGATCCGAAGAAAAGTGTCTCAGTTTACCGACCCGACCCGAACCCGCACACATTAAAACAGCTGCATGAGTCAGGCTGCAGCTGCTGTCACTCAAACGGGAGTGTGTCATGTGACCGTGAGTTTACAGGAGAATTAGCACTTGATGCTTTGTTTTGCTCCTGCGCTGCTGAGGAACCTTTGAAATCACTTATGGACTCATCAGGAAACGAGGAGCAGAAACTATCATGAGGCTTTACTTCTACCACGTCATGGACGACTCTTTCTGTCAAACTAAACGGAGTTTGGACTAAAGTGGAGCAGCTTTACCTAACGCTACAAGAAGTCGCTCTCCTCAGGTTAATAAGATCCTGTGTCTTTGTTATTTTAGTTTTACCTTGCTTCTTTTACTGATGCATCATTTTCATGTGTGCGTGTCATTATGTGCTTGGGCACTGCTGTTGTGCCGCATTAGCGGTGAGTAAAGTCATACAGAAGCGAGAGGCCACATCTAAACAAAACATGCTAATGATACGTTTACCCCATAAAACTAAACATTCAACAAAACACAACCAACTTTGTGTTGCATTTGTGGATAAGAATGCACTGTATGTTGTAAGCCAACAATGTAAGGACAAAAAAATATGTGTGCTTTGTAACCCGACACACCCGCACCCGAAGTTTGCCGTATTTTTGAGGTACCTGATCCGACCGAAACCGCGGGCCCCGCGGGCGTCGGGTCAACCCGCACATCACTACTGGACGACCTTTAGTTGCACAATTGTACAATGACAAATAAAACACTTAATGCAATGAGGCTTTACTGTCATGGTCCTGTGTTGCCACTCCTCCCCTGGGCGTGGCTACTCCTGGCTGCAGAGCTACACACCTGTCACCTATCAGCAATTACCAGCACTTCAAGAAGACCAGTCTCTCCACCATTCCTCGCCAGTTCGTTTGCACTGCTACAGTCAGTTAAAGCTTATGGCTCAATCTTGTAAATTTTGTAACCGTTTGGATTCTTGACTAAGTTTCTGTTTTTTTGTCTCCAGCCCCTGCCCGCCCGCCTGCCAGCCTACCTACCAACCAATACTTACCTGTCTGCTACTTACCTTGTCCAAATGGTCCTCTGGTCTTCACATCAAAACTTGCCTGTAAAATAAATACTTGTAACCATTTACCGGCTGTGTTCTGCTTTTGGGTCCTACTGAAAACCGTGACATTTACTTCCAAGAAGTGAGAGTGAACTCTAATGAGCTACAACCCGGCAGTTCCATGTTCCCTTATTTTTAATTTCTAAACGTTTGCATGTTTTAACATGTCGTGCTTTTTACAAATCCACACATTTGACTTTTCCGCAGCTCAAAGTGCTGTGAGGAACAACACCTACAGACGAGAGTATTTCGAGCCTGAATAAAAACAGTTTGAATGACTAACAAATGAAGCTCCGCGTTTCTCTTTGCTCCTAACGAGGTGAAGACGCGACATGTTGATATGTTCAGCTTTAGTCAGAGAAACGTTCCCTCAGGTGCATTTCAAACAAAACCACACGGAGGAAAAGTGTTTGAGATTCTCACAGCAAGAAGACGGTCCCAGGTTCAATTCCCAGGGAGAATGTGAAGTGTGAGGTCCTTAACCCGGGACCTGGGACTGTCTTGATCTTGGTTCAGTCGGGAGTATGGACTGGGACGCACCGATCCAATTCTGGTATCGGATATCGGAGCCGATACTGGAAAAAAGGCGGTATCGGATATTGAGTTCAGCATAGAAATGAAAAGCGAATAAGACAAAAAGCATTTCAGAAACTTTCTCCTTGAACACCGAGCTCAGCGTCCACATGGATTGACTCAGGTCTGTGAAAACGCTGTGATTCATCTGCCAGGCCTGTGTGAGGCGCTGTGACGCTAAAGAAAACAGAACAAGTATGTAGATAGCGCCGTAAACTTTCTGTAATGAAAACAATAACAGTGAATATGATGGATTTATGATCGACAGAAGAGACGAGGGGCAGAGTTTATTCTTCAGACTCACGAGGCTAAAGCAGAAATACTGTCAGTACTTTAACAATACTGTATTTTCCAGACTATAAGTCGCACTTAGAGCGACTTCGAGTCCGGAAGATACGGTACTTAGTTTTCAATACCGATGCCTGAACGATCTGAACATTTACAGTATCGGGATCGTCTCCAATGTCAAGAAATGTGTGAAAAATGGGGAATAATTTGGGGAAAATAAGGAATTGTGTAAAACAAAATCTATTTATTTTTTTTATTGAAAAATGTGGGGAAAGGGGGGAAATATTAATAATAAAAATAAGCAAAAATGAGGGGGGGGGGGGGGGGGGAATGAGAAAAGGAGAAAAAATTGGGGCAAAAATAAGAAATTGTATTAAACAAAAATTGGAAAAATGGGGCAAACATTACGCAAAAAAGGGGAAATTATGTACACGAATTTGGGGAAATGGAGCAAACAACTGAAAAAACCAAGTCACTTTCTTCAGTGCTGTCCCTGGACCAACAGCATCAAAACTTGGATCTATTTTTTATTTTTTTCCTTTTATTTTCGGTATCTGCTTTTGATATTTTTATTTTCCCGATACCAGACTGGTGTGGTTTAACGGTACCCAGCTTTCCTCCGTGTCACCAGAGATAGATAGATAGATAGATAGATAGATACTTTATTAATCCCAGCGAGGGGAAATTCAGTTGTCATTCAGTAGCAATACGGATAAAAAGACAATACAAATAAATATGATAAAAAGTACTGAAGCTAAGCCTCCACACATTTACATCAGCAATGATCATTATAAAATCGAATTGCAGCAGGGATGAAGGATCTCCAGAAGCGCTCAGTCCTGCTGTATACGGAGAGGAAACGATCTGATCTATTGCTCCTCTGAGCAGACAGAGTCCCATGCAGAGGGTGCCTGGAGTTACTGAGGATGGCCTGGACCTTTCTCCCATGCACCTCTCAACCACTGCCTCAACAGAGTGCAGTGACCCCCGACCACTGACCCCGCCCTCTTAACCAGCTTGTCCAGCCTGTTACGGTTTCTGACAGAGATGTTATTGCCCCAGCAGACAGCAGCATAAAAAAGAACAGCAGCCACAACAGAATGATAAAACATAGACAACATTTGGTTACACATATCAAAGGACTTTCAGCCTCCTCAGAAAGAAGAGCCTGGTCTGACCCCTTTTGTAGAGAGACTCAGTGTTGATGTTCCAGTCCAATTCATCATCCAGGTGAACACCTAGATACTTGTATGTGTGCACGCGTTCAATGTCCTGTCCGTGTATTTTGATTGGCTGTAGAATGTTCTTTTTCTTGCCAAAGTCGATAGTCATTTCTTTGGTCTTGTTAGTGTTCAGAGTTAGTGAGTTCTTGCCGTGATCAAGTTCCTGTACTCCTCTCCTGGTTGTTTCTGACATAGGCCACAATGGCTGTGTCATCTGAGTACTTCTGAACATGACAAGTATCGGAGTGGAGGATTGTGCAGTAAAAGTCATTCTAAGGTCAGTACATTGTGTATAGATACAGACGGCATCGCGTCATAGAAGGAGGCGTGGCCTCGCTGAGGGGGAAAACAGAATCTTTTGGGAAACACACATTTTCACTCTTTTTATTTTCTGGCTAAATATGAACTTATTTATCACATACAAATGAAGTCAAGTCTAAATCGGCTCCATATGGATGTTTATTCAGAGCAGATTGTTCAGTAGAAGTGAAAAAACGGCAGTCGTAGCAAGCGCTAGCTAGCCGGAGCATTAGCAAGATTATTTAAGATTATTCCGTTATTTAATAATAATAATGCATCGGTTTTATATAGCACTTTTCTGGACACTCAAAGATGCTTTACATTGCACTATTCATCAACTCCATACCTGGTGGTATAAGCTACTACTATATAAGCTACGGAATCGAGGCAACCAGTCTGTGCCATCGGCCCCTCCGACCACCACCAACCACTCACTCACTCACTACATTCGCCCCAGGCTTCCTGGTGTTACTAAACTGTCTCCCATCCAAGTACTGACCAGGCCCTTCCTGCTGAGCTTCCAAGGTCTGACGGGATTGGTTAGTTATGTATTTATGGGCTGTTGAACCACTTTTCTCCTCTCCGTGTCTTTGCATCTTTATTTAGTAGAAAACTCTATTCATTATTCAGCATTTGTTAAAGTCGTTTTGGAATAATTACAGTTTAGATTTTCTCCAAATTGTTTTCCCCCTTTAACTGTTTTCAAACATGAGCATATGCAGCGATGTCTGTATCTATAACAGACTCTACACTGACGCTGTGATGTCATTGTTTCAGTCAAAGTTGTGGAGCCGCGTAAACGGCGTTTGCAGATCTCTCCACTCTAGGATCTGGTTTGGAAAGTGTTCGTTTACAGATCCTCAAAACGCCGGTTTTCGTCTGGATGGAACTCTGGACTGATAAAATGTTGTAATGTTTTAATTCATGTCCAATAAAAGTCTCCTGACGCCACTCTGTTTCTGTGAGTCTTTTCCAGGTTGAGTTGGTTTTGTGTAAACGCGATGTAGACAAATGAAGAGCAACATATAAATATCAAAATGAGCTAAAAATCCGGGTCTTCTTTTAAAAACAGCTGGAGTTACGGTTGGACGCTGCACTCCATTTCCCCATTGCTCTGTTTTTCCACAAATATGTTTTTGAATCGCACTCGTACAGCCTCTCCCTCTGCTTCTCTCTCATGTCTTGGTAATTAAGAATAGCCTCCAAACATGGCGGTGCAGGAGGAGGAGGAGGAGGGGGGGACGGGGGTTTGTGGCAGTGGAGCTTTGGAGATGAGAGTAAATGATTAAAATAATTACAGCGAGCGCGTTGACGAGCCGCTGGTGGAGCCGGGGCAGACCTCCGGACATGTGCGGCTAATTAGATAATTAATCCCAATGCAAATGATGAGGACTAACGAAGCAGTCAGGCTGAACCGCACAGAGACAGGCCCCTGGGTCAAATGCATGAGGAGGAGAGAATATGCAAAAGTACACAAGCGTCGGGAGGAAAATGCATTGCCTGACCCCAAAAAGATACACGCTCTTAAGGACCACCTGACCCTCTTTTGGTCGCACTGCGCAGAGATTTAGACCTTTATCCCCCGTCCCACCTGTTTAGATAATGGCCCACTTTGTCAATACAGTCAGATTTACAAAGAGAACGACAAATGAACCACCAGTTTTTTTGTCATTAAAGTGCATATGACAGATTTTAATGCTCTTGAAAATATGACGTATTTAGATGGATTACATCAGTTGCATAATTATCTTTTTTTCAGTGAAGCAGCAATTTTAATGAAGAAATGGGCAGAAAAAATATTTTTATTTGAATTTTAAGCTGCTGACAGGAAGTGACATAAAAGAAGGTAACATGAAGATCGATGAAGATCGATCCTGAGAGGGCCACACCTCTACCTCAGCCATCAGCGTAAGAGCCGCACCTTCGTAGCAGCCAATCATCGCCATCGGTTCCACTTTTAAGCCCCAGCAATCATGGTCCGTTCGCTTCCCAGCTGCGCTGCGACCCACCTCCACCCCATCTCCGCCTCTTTCGTCAACGGCTTCTCCCTGCTGCGTCCTTCACGGGTCTCCTATACCACCACCAGTGTCCAGGCTCCGGGGGAAGACATCCCTAACTCCAAGCTGTTCATCTACACTGACTTATACATTGATGTCTACTGCCGGGGTCTGATCGCCAAAACTAATACACATGTCAATAAATCTCCCTAATCGCTGCTTTTGTCTGTGTGAGTCTATCCAGGTTGAAATTCCATACGTTTGTTAAGTGTGACGTCACGACTTCCGCTTCCGGGTCCTGGCAGACGGGCAAATATGCGAGAAAAAAATCATTAAAAAATTCTTTAAAACAACCATCAATATTCTGAAACTCAACAGAGAGTTACTGAAGCTACTTATTTCTCAGACTCAAAAATGCCGCACCTACTGCTAAAAAGGTAATATTTACTAAAGTCGCTACTTCCGGGGTTAGCGTAGCTGCTGCGCCTTTAGCATTTTCCCCGCTAACCCGGATGTAGCGATTTTGGTAAATATGACTTTTATAGCAGTAGGTGCAGCATGTTTGGCTAATGGGCCTGATAAATAAGTATGTTCAGTAACTCTCTGTTGAGTTTCAGAAATATTGATTGTGGTATTAAAGAGTTTTTGTAGTTTCTCGCACATCTGTGGAAGTAGAGCTGTGACGTCACCACTTAACAAACGTATAGCAGTTTGACTCATTCATTTCCCATTGACTTAACATGGTCGCACGGCAACAGTTTAAAATTGTTTACCTTCTTCGATGTCACTTCCTGTCGGTGTCCAATAAGGAAGTGAAAACATAAACATCACAAAAATGGTCAAACTAAAGAAAACTGGGGATAATCTTTAGCAAAATCTTAAATATAATCGTGTTAACTGTGTTTTAGCAAAAATGTAAAGCTTTAAATGTCACTGAAAAGCATCACAGTTGTTCCACGTCGGCATCAAATCTAAAATCTTTTATTCCATTCATTCAAAACAAATACATAAAGTCATGTTCTGATGACATTTTCAATATGTGTTTGATCCGTTTTACACAATCATTTTGCACAATTTGTTGATTATTCAAATGTTCCTCCTTTCCTCAGATTAATCCACGTTAGATTTGTTGCATTTAAGGCATTAAAAAAACGTAATATTGTGTCCCAACTTTCCGGATTAGAACATTTTGTGACCATTTTGTGTGTGTGATTACACCGGTTTTAGAGTCGCTGCATTGGCTCCCCATGTGTTTCAGGATCGATTTTAAAGTTCTTTTAATGGTTTTTAAATGTCTTAATGGTCTTAGCTCTTCTTATCTTTCAGAATTACTTTTACCTTATGAACCTTCACGGCCCCTTCGCTCCTCTGGCAGGGGTCTCCTAGTTATTCCTAAAGTCAACAGAAAGACTCACAGCGAGGCGTCTTTCCAATATTATGGCCCTCGCCTCTGGAACGACCTGAGGAGGAGCTCAGGACCGCAGAGAACGTTCATGTATTTAAGAGCAGGCTCAAGACCCAGCTTTTAGCTTAGCTTTTAACTGACATCTAGTTATTTAGTCCTAATTATGTATTGTATATTATGTGTATGTATCTGTGTGTGTGTATATGTGTATATGCATGTGGGCTCAGATTTAATCTTTCTTTGTTTTACTCCAATCTGCTTCGGGGAAAACCGACAGGGCACGCCCAGTCCAGAGACCTCAGCTAACAAAAGAACAACAGGCAGGTAATTAGCAGTGATCAGCCATGAATAGGACAGGACTGACCGATACTGGGGTGGGCAGGCCATTAGAGACGCTCTACTTCAAAGGTTGTTTACCCACAGGTGAGAGTAGCTGTGATTAGAGGGGAGGAGCCTGGCCAACCCCAACTCCTCCTCGTGGTCTTTATCTAAGCTGCGGGCTGAGCGGGAGTTTAGTCCACTGACGAAGCCTTTTGGATGAGAGGCGAAACGTTTGAGACTTCAACTGCAGAGTACAGAGGATGACTCAAGTACCTTCATTGAAGATGCATGTATATATGTATGTTTGTGTGTATATGTGTATGTGTGTGTATGTATTTATATATGTATGTATGTATATATGTGTATATATATATATATATATATATATATATATATATATATATATATATATATATATATATACTGTATATATATATATAAAATGCGGGGTGTATTGTTTTAGATGTTGTAATCTGTAAAGCACTTTGTGATACCTTTCGGTATGAAAAGCGCTTTATAAATAAAGTTTTGATTGATTGATTGATTGATTGATTGATTGATTGATAGTTCAAAGACAGAAAACAGAGATTATACAGAGAATAAACTGTGATAAACTTGTTAAACTCGAGGTCCAGAAACAGTGCTGTATCAAGTCACAGCGCCCCCTAGTTTGGCATCGAGACCCACCAGCCCTGGCCCTGGCTCTACGACCCTCTGACAGTGAGAGTTGGATTTACATTCACAGCTTTACCGTGTGTGTATTTTTACTTTCCTCCCCCCTCTCTCCATCGCTCTGCTGTGGTTCCTGTCGACTCGCTCGGGTTTATCTGCAGCTCACACAGGAACTGCCTCCGGGCCCGAGCGGGAGCGATGGGGGGAGGAACACCAGCAAAACCCCAACACTGCTCCACCCGACGTGCCCTTTGATGTCAGAAACTCAAGTGCACGTACTTCACTCCATCATTCAATCCAGCTTTATTTGTACAGCACTTTGGAGAAGGGGGGGGGTCACACATAACGAGTATAACACAGCTCTGCGTCTCTGTCCTGCTGCATTTCTCTGTTTGGAGAAAAACTGACCCCAGATCAGCAAAAATATGTCACTGTTTGGTCTACACTAGTGTCGGCACAAACACAGTGGCACAGGTTCGAGTCCTGAACTTGTTTATAGTTCTCTCAAATGGAAATCAAAAGGTATCGACATCTTCATTAACCCAACACAGTGAGTGCCAGTAAACTCTGCGGCTGGAGAAAGTAGTTTGTGGGAGTTGCTATGGGTGGGCTGGTCCAAAACAATCCAAGCATTACTTTATAATGATTAGTTTATTATTAATATCATACACATGGCCTACTTAAAGGCACACTGCGTAACATTTTGGACTCTACTGTTGCCATCAGTACAAAACATGCTACGCGGTGTGGCTTTAACTTCTCAAATGTAAATACTTAAATAAACACAGCTCTTTACATAGGCCTGGCACAGTTCATACTCACAGAAAGTTATATTATCACTTAGGTCGAAAGTATAATATTCATACAAAAAAGTCAATAATTTAGCATTTCTTCTTGTCTCTGTTGCTTGGTCATTTTGAACACTCATTTTATAAAGAAAAATTTACTATTTAATTAAAAAAAAAGGCAGAGACAACTACAGTCACTTATTACACTCACTGCTGTCTTTCTCTTCCTCCTCCTTTTCTTTTGTTTTTTGCTGCAAGAAGCAGAACTTCTCTCCATTTTGTTGGAGCTGCGTCTGTTTACTGCATCACGTGGTGTCTCTCTCTCTCTCTCTCTCTGAGAAGCAGGTGAGGGAGGGGCGAGTTTGGCTCATGGGGCCCTTTCGGGGAATCTGCGACGGCCAATGGTCATTGCACCTTGTTACTGTTGCTGTGTAGTGACTTTATTCTCTTGGCTGTTTCTGTCAAACCGGCGGGCCCTAAGCAGCTGCCTGTCTTGTCTCTGCCCATTGTGCGCCAACAGCCGTACGCGCCCCACAGTTTGAGCAGCCCTGCCTGGCCGTGTCTCTCCCTGAAGTGCAATGTTTAAGTCTCTGGATTAAAGTTTAATGAAAAAATCGTCTTTCATTCAAACAGAACGCCCTCGCTCTGAGGTTCAGCGTGAGGTCATTTCTACAGCACCGGAACGCAGAGAACCTCTCCTGTTCGGCTTTACCAAAAATCTAAAAGCTTCTTGAAATAAAAGCGTCAAAATAGTAACGAAAATTAGATGAAAACAAGGACGAAAATGCAACAAAAATGTGACGAAAAGTAAAACGTAAAATGGCCGAAAAAGTGAAAAACTGATGAAAAATTGACAAAAAAAACTGACGAAAAACTGATGAAAAACTGACGAAAAACTGATGAAAAACAAAACTGATGAAAAACTGACGAAAAACTGATGAAAAACTGATGAAAAACTGATGAAAAACTGATGAAAAACTGATGGAAAAGTGACGAAAAACTGATGAAAAACTGATGAAAAACTGATGAAAAACTGATGAATAACTGATGGAAAAGTGACGGAAAAGTGATGGAAAAGCCCCAAAAGAGCAACAAAAAACAGTGACAAAAAGCAATGAAAATGTGATGAAAATCCAACAAAAAAGCCATGGAAAAGAATGTCAAAAAAGTGGGGACAACGCAGCCACAATGTGAGGAAAAAGTTTTGTAGGTCTTAGCTTTCAAATGAGGCGTTACACTGGCCTTTTAGATTTGGGTAAAGCTGAACTGGAGAAAATGCGCTCTGTGAAGGCGGGGCATAACAGGTTAACAGAGTCTGTCATTGTTATTTTGGATGATGGATGATTCCTTTAGCCCCGCCCCTCTCCTCACAGACTCCGCCTCACAGACTCCTGAAGCTAAATGGAAGCGACGGTTTGCATACATTTCTCCCCCTGCAGCTGCTTCTATGACCCGCTCCTTCCACCTGCTGCCGACCCTTCTTCTCACACAAACTCCCACAATCCTCCACAGGGCGGATCCTCACCCCCCCCCCAGGACCCGACCCCTTAAGCGTGAAACAGCGCCCATTCTCCGGCCTTTGTGGCGCCGCTTTATGAAGTCTGGGGGGTAAATAATCCCTTCTTTGGCCGATTGTGTCGACGTTTATTCGCTGGTTAGAGCAGGAGACGCAGCTGAGCGCGACTCGCCGCACAAAGGACGGCAAACTGAGGGCTGAAAGGAGGAGGGAGGAGGGAGAACGGAGCGCGATATAATGGAGTGAATGGGATTATGGGAAACGGAGTCAAGTGGAGGTCGAGGACGGGGTCACAATAGAAGCAGCAGGTAGTGAGAAGTACAAGGATCTCTTACCGAACCAACATGGCAATAAAATGCATTCAGAACGAGTTAAAATGAATCTCTCCAGTTCGGCTTAACTCATATAAAAGCTTCTTTAAAAAAAGCGTCAAAATAGCAACAAAACGAGGATGAAAATGCAACAAAAAAGCCACAAAGGTGACACACAACATCATGGCAACAATGAAAGGAAAACGTTTCAATCAGTTGTGCGGGTCTTAGCTTTCAAATGAGACACTGGCCAGGCTGTGAGAAGCTTTTAGATTTGGGTAAAGCCCCGTTAAAGCAGGGGTTAAGAGGTTAAAGGGATATTTCAGGATTTCTGACACTGGGCCTCATTTCCTAGTTATCCAGAGTGTTGTTGATGTCTGGAGATATTTTTTTCTTAAATTCATGCAGTTCTTATATTTGAAGAGTCTAGTGACGCTAGGCTAGGGCAAGGCTAAAGCATTTCTATGGTATCAGTTAGCCTGCATTAAAAACAGTCTGACCCACTCCACAGTGCACCTGAGGTAAATCACTTATAACACCAGACTAACCATATAAATTCTGTGTTAATAGAATAATGTTTGAAATATAACTGACCTTGTATCACATGAATTACCGCATTTTGAGGGACTATTTTCTCGCAGATCACTCCGCCGCTGCGTTAGCTTACAGCCACGAAGCTGATGCTGCTCAAATATAAGTTATTTTAAATGATTCTATGAACACAGACATTTATATGGTTAGTCTGGTGTTATAAGTGATTTACCTCAGGTGCACTGTGGAGTGGGTCTGACTGTTTTTAATGCAGGCTAACTGATACCATAGAAATGCTTTAGCCTTGCCCTAGCCTAGCGCCACTAGACTCTTCAAATATAAGAACTGCATGAATTTAAGAAAAAAATATCTCCAGACATCAACAACACTCTGGATAACTAGGAAATGAGGCCCAATGTCAAACATCCTGAAATATCCCTTTAAGGACGCGTCGATGGAGTAAACTTAAGTAAATGTTTGTCGTCGGCTCTGCATGTTTGCATGTTTTCCTCTGGTTTCCCCGACCGCTACTGTAAAAACATGGAGGCAAATGTGAGGGTTTGGTTCAAGGGTTTATGTGTGAAAGATAAAATAAACTGCAAAACATTGTCCAAATCTGCTCTAAAGTCATTGGAGTGAAACAAAGAGACCTACAGAGGAGCAGGCGCTAAAGAAGGACTCATGGATCTTGGGTCGGCCTCTCCAGGCTCAGTCCTCACAGTTTTCGCTCATGCCTTCGGGATGTCGTTTTTATCTTCCTTTCCTGAAAACTAACAATTTGACCAACTCTTTCGTCTCCTCTGTCACAGAACTGTTGAATTCTGAAGGGAGTGTGTTTATGAAATAACAGACCTGTTATTGTTATGGACTATTGTTGAGCATCGACTCTTGTCTGAACTGCTGGGAGTGACACACAGTGAGTGACTGTGACGTGTTATGACGGTTGCTACATATCAATTGCCCTTTGGGACCAATAAAGTTTTCTTAATGTCAATGTGAGTTTCCCGTTTGGAATTTCTTACATTTCTGCCTAAAGTTCTCATAAAATGTGGTCTGATCTTTGTTAAAATCACAAGAATGAGTAAACAGTGTCTGCTGTAGGCGTATTCTTTTATATGAAGAGAGGATGGAGACTCGTTCTATTAAAATCAAAATCATCATTTATTCCCTAACATTACAATCTTAAACAAAAGCTACGCAGAAGGCTACATGGTGAAGAGAGGCTGCACCTTCCATGCATGAGTACTTTATAGAAACAGGGAGTAGGCGTCTCCTTATCGGCACTTCTTCTGCGTCATCTGACTCCTAATTCTAACACACTGCCCCCCAGTGGATTCCAAGAGTAAGGACAACAACAATAAAATGGGGAACCTCAAAGCAGAGATTACATCACAGTTTCATATATAATCATTAAAGCCTATTATGACAAAAACATATATAGAAATATTCAATACTGCTTAACCTAATACCACCCAAACATTTACATGTTATCATATTTTTATTGGCCATAACATGTAAACATTCACAGGAGAGGGAGGAATAGGTGAATCCTTCAGCAGGTGATTCTGACCAACAGCCTGGCTCCACATCTGGAGATGGGCCCCCTGATCCTTACAGGTTCCCCAGCAGCATCGAGGGACGGGTCAAACACAGAAGACAGATTTCCCTATGGGGACAATAAAGTTCACCTTAACCTTGTTACATTTTGTGTTAATGCACTTTTCAATCTTAACACTTCAGTAAATGTCCAATGGCCTTTGGTTTATAAACTTTGGACACGTGACTGTATCACATATGTCTCAGATCGGCCCCTGAGTATCGTGATACGTATCGGATCGTGATAAAAGTGTATCGTCCCAGCACTATTATATACAGGTATCTTATGTACAGTGAATAATACAAACTATAAAAGGGGTAAAAAAGATCATGGGGCTCATCGGGCCTTTAACCTTTATTTGAGCAGAACCTTGACTGTAACACTTTCATGACCATTTCCTGCCAAAGATTATCTCTGAAACAGCCTGCTATGAATAACTTTCCCCCGTCAATAATCCCGTCACAAAGGGCCAGATCCTCGTCCTAATCTTCCCGCTCCAAACTCCAGGACTGTCCGGGGCGATGTGCTCGACCCCGGCCCCAGAGCCTGGTCTGTGGGGACACTCCCCTGGGACCCGGGCTCTGTGGGTGTCACATAAAGAGGATTAATGCGGGACGAGCATATGGTTTTGACATAAACAACGCGCTGGTTAACAAGGAGCGACGCCAATGAATGAATCAGGGCTCGGATTCTAAACTGCTCTTTATTATTTGACTGAAATAAACAGTGTCCTTTACCTGACTGTAACTGTTCTGATCTGGATTTATTGGGCTCGATAATTATGGTCAGGACATCTTCAGTCCTGCAGCTCAGGCTCAGGACAGTTTGTCTTCAGCAGGACACATATTAACACAAGTTTGTAATTGTGTCCGAACAGCAGGGGCAGCACTGACATTTGTGGCCGTCCCGCCTTTGCTCTGCCTGATCCTGTCAGACCTCAGAAGCTCAGCAGGAAGGGCCTGGTCGGTACTTGGATGGGAGACCGTTTAGGAAACACCAGGAAGCCTAGTGAGTGAGTGAGTGGTGGTGGTCGGAGGAGCCAATGGCGCAGACTGGTTGCCTCGCTTCCGTCAGTCTGACCCAGGGCAGCTGTAGCTACAATAGTAGCTTACCATCACCAAGTATGGAGTGAATGAATAATGCAATGTAAAGCGTCTTTGAGTGTTCAGAAAAGCGTTATATATAAGACTAATGCATTATTATTATTATTATTATTATTATTATTATTATTATTATTATCCAGCACTATGGAACCAAATATAAATACATGACTTTTAATGAATGTTAGGCAGAAAAGTTATTTTTATTTGATTTTTTAAACCTACGTCAGGAAGTGACAGATACAGGTACAGTAGCAGTTTGACTCATTTCCCATTGACATAACATGGTCGGCACGGCAACAGTTTGTCTCTATCTATGTCACTTCCTGTCAGTGTCCAATACGGAAGTGAAACGAACTAAAGAAAACTGGGCAAAATCTTAAATAAAATTGCGTTAACTATGTTTTAGCAAAAATTGTGTCTAATGCACTTTAATGAAAAGTCCGGTCTCATTTATTTACTTAAAAAAAGAGGAACGATGCACATGAACAGAAATGTAAATCATAAAAAGATTAAAAATTGTGATGTATTTTTTGCACAATACATCGAATATCGGCGCATCGTCAGGTTATCGATATCGTGAGCCGTGTATCGTGTATCATATGAATCGTGAGGTAAGTTTAGTTCACTTTGCGATTGATCCAGTGACCACTCTGTTCCTCCTCCTCCTCAGATTAAACAGATGAAAGTCCATACGGAGGGAATACTGTTATATGAGAGTATGTATGTATGACGGAGGGAATACTGTTATATGAGAGTATTGTATGTATGACGGGGAAAGGTATGAAGTACTGTTATATGAGAGTATTGTATGTATGACGGAGGGAATACTGTTATATGAGAGTATTGTATGTATGACGGAGGGAATACTGTTATATGAGAGTATTGTATGTATGACGGAGGGAATACTGTTATATGGGTATTGTATGTATGACGGGGAATGTTATATGGGAGTATTGTATGTATGACGGAGGGAATACTGTTATATGAGAGTATTGTATGTATGTTTTGGTAATTACAGCGTGACTTTGATAAACTCAGTAAGATGTGGTTGTTTTGGTGAAATCCCGGAGCCGCGTTTGACCCGTTCGTTCTTCCGCTCCGTGTCAATCGAGTCGGAAGTCAAGTCGCATTAAGATAATTCCGACTCAGCAGCGTTGGCCTGTAGCGTGTTCACTGTGCGGGAGATAAACACGAGGCGTTCAAGGCCGGTGGGAAAAACGGAGGAGTAACTACAGTCGGCTCCGAATGTGGCCACTTTAAATGAACTTATTGTGCGTCATGAAAAACACTGACCTCATTCCAGCGCTCACATTTCCTTATAGAGGAGAGGAGGAGAGGCTAAATGCTAACAACATCTTTGGTCTTTGTGTGTGACTGAGCGCACGCGTAAAGACCAGACAGGTACGTATCAACTCGTCTAAGCTCAGGTAAGAACAGATCTCAGTATGGAAAAACAGTGGCCTGTTCCTTTAACATGCACAGTCCTGACAAAATACTCATATACACACCGTGTTCCAAATTATTATGCAAATTGTATTTCAGTGCCATAAAGGTTAAAAAAAAAAAATTCCAATGGAACTCATGGATGGTTTTGTGTCTCAGGCTCTTTGAATCACTGACGTCAGTCTCTGACGCCTGTGATGATTAGTCGTCAGGTAAAGCCCAGTTAAAGGAAAAACAACTGAAAAAGGACGTTCCACATTATTAAGCAGACCAACATTTTCAAGCAGAAAATAATTTCATAATAATGAAATTAATAATAGTAATAATAATAACAATAATAATAATTATTATTATTATTATTATTATTAATAATAATAAATGCATTGTTTTGGTTAATCATAATCCTTATTCTGATATATGCAATTGCATAAATGTAATTCATAAACAGGCACATGCACACAGTTGTGTGTGTGCCTGGGTTTGGAAAATCGAGCACATGAATTTCTTATTCTCTTGTTACGCAGCTGTTGACGGTGCATGTGCCTTGTTATGATATTATAAAAGAAAATATAAATAAATAAAAAAGACAAAGGATCTCTGCTGATGAAAAGCGTGACATAGTTGAATGCCTTGGACTAGGTATGAAAACCTTTAATATTTCACAAAAGATCAAGCGTAATAATCATTGTACTGTGAAGAGATTTGTGTCTGATTCAGAGCACACACGGGTTTGTGCAGATAAAGGCACAATGAGGACGGTTTCTGCCAGACAAACACATCAGATTAAGAGAACAGCTGCTACAAAGCTGCAAACAGGAGCTGCTGGTGCCTCTGGAGTCTCCTGAACATCATGGTGTAGGACCTCCAGAGGCGGCAGTTGTGCAAAAACCTTCTATCCAGAAATACATGAAGACTCATTTTCAAACAGTCTTGTTCACTGATGAGTGCTGTGTAACCCTGGATGGTCAGATGGATGGAGTAGTGAATGGTTGGTGAATGGCCACAATGTCCAACAAGACTGTGACGTCAGCAACGAGGGGGCGGAGTCATGTTTTAGCCTGGAATCATAAGGAGAGAGCTGCTCGGCCCCTTTAGGCTCCCTGAAGGTGTGAAAATGACCTCTGAAAAATAACATGTGGAGTTTCTGACTGACCACTTTCTTCTATGGTACAAAAAGAAGAGCTGTGCTTTTCCTAACAAAATCATCTTAACGCATGACAACACACCATGTCCTGCTGTAAAGAATACCTCTGCATCATTGGCTGCTATGGGCATAGAAGGAGAGAAACTCATGATGTGGACCCCCTCCTCCCTGACCTCAACCCTATTGAGAACCTTTGGAGCCTCAAGCAAAACATCTATGAGGGTGGGAGGCAGTTCACATCCAAACAGCAGCTCTGGGAGGCTATTCTGACATCCTGCAGAGAAATCCAAGCAAAAACTCTCCAAAAACTCACAAGTTTAATGGATTTAAGGATTTTGAAGCTGCTCAAATAAGGCTCCTACTGTATGTTAAAATATGATGTTTTTGATTGAAATAGCTTTTGATTTCAGTAAATATGACCTAATGCTGCAAATTCAACAAATGACTATTTTCAGTTAATTACGAGCTTTAAAATGTATTGAAACTATGAGTTGCATAATCATTTGGAACAGTGGATTTTGAGTTTTTTACTACATTTATTTTGAATAAAATACTGTTATCACTGGGAGGTTTTTTCCATCACATTCATATGATCCTCCAACAGTTAAGACTGTCATTTGAGCTGATAATTTACAAAATCAGAGAAGAGAAATTATACAGAAATAATTTACGTAAAGGCGCACTGGGTAACATTTTGGATTCTCCTGTTGCCAACACAAAACAAGCCCCTTGAGCAGCTCGACACAGAAAAGTCTATTCTGCAGTGGGTAATCAAAGAGTGGATTGGAAGAGAACCTAACCTATTTAAATCTCATATTTGGCTGCACTTTATTTGACACTACCCTTGATATATTGTACAGAATTCAGTACAATGTAATGTGCTTTGTAACAATCTGTAATAACTTGTGGGTTACATACATGATGGAATAATGTATTAGTACATAATGTAACAAGAGCCTCAGGGTTTAAAGTGCATATGACAGATTTTAATGCTCTTGAAAATATGACTTATTTAGATGGATTACATCAGTTGCATAGTTTTCATTTTTTTTCAGTGAAGCAGCAATTTTAATGAAGAAATGTTGGGCAGAAAAGTTATTTTTATTTGAATTTTTAAGCTGCTGACAGGAAGTGACATAAAGGAAGGAAACATTCCAGAGCAGTTTGACTCATTCATTTCCCATTGACTTACAGTAACATGGTCGGCACGGCAACAGTTTAAAATTGTTTACCTTCTTCGATGTCACTTCCTGTCGGTGTCCAATAAGGAAGTGAAAACATAAACATCACAAAAATGCTCAAACTAAAGAAAACTGGGAATAATCTTTAGCAAAATCTTAAATATAATCGTGTTAACTGTGTTTTAGCAACAATTGTGTCTAATGTGTCATATGCACTTTAAGGTTAGGGTCAGAGTTAGGCTCTTGTTACTTTATTCCATGTGTATGTAACACATCGGTACAAGTTATTACAGGTTGTTAGTGTAAAATAATGCGTTACCAAAACACCAAACATTGATTTGGAGACTGACTGGCATTAAATCTGAATTTCCTGTAAAAGAATGACTTTATACAACAAAAACACATTCTAGTGCAGTTTGAGCCTGAAATTATACATCGTTTTATGGAATGCTCCCAAATCGACTCTTCTTTCTGCATTTGTAGCATTAAAACAATAGAATGTGATATAGAAATGGCCGTCTATAGAAGCGTTTAAAGAGTTGATGTGTTTATTGTCGGGTCTGTTGTAGTGGCGGGTTGGCGGGGTTTGGGTGGTGTTTTGTGCCTCCGCGGCGCCCGGGTCGTCTCTTTCCTGTCAGCGCGGCTTGTTTCCAGTCGACAGAGGGGAGAGGGGCCCCGGGGCCGCGGCTCTGTCACAGCACATCACACACACACACAGGGCATAATGTGAATGCTCTGTGGGGCCAAAGGATCTGCTCTGTTCCTTCAAAAGCGCCGCTAAAAGGCACCGGCCAAGGACAGACTGCACACGTCAAGGGCAGGAGCGCCAAAACGAGCAGAGCGGGCGGCCTGAAATCAGCCACAAAGAAGCAATAGAAAAGTAAAGAACAAATGTGACAAAAACGCAGCAAGAATGTGGTGAAAACGTAACAAAATAAGCCACAAAAGAGCAACAAAAATGTGGCAAAAAAAGCGATGGGATTTTGACATGGGCCTCATTTCCTAGTTATCCAGAGTGTTGTTGATGTCTGGAGATATTTTTTCTTAAATTCATGCAGTTCTTATATTTGAAGAGTCTAGTGGCGCTAGGCTAGGGCAAGGCTAAAGCATTTCTATGGTATCAGATAGCCTGCATTAAAAACAGTCTGACCCACTCCACAGTGCACCTGAGGTAAATCACTTATAACACCAGACTAACCATATAAATGTCTGTGTTAATAGAATCATGTTTGAAATATAACTGACCTTGTATCACATGAATTACCGCATTTTGAGGGACTATTTTCTCGCAGATCACTCCGCCGCTGCGTTAGCTTACAGCCACGAAGCTGATGCTGCTCAAATACAAGTTATTTAAATGATTCTATTAACACAGACATTTATATGGTTAGTCTGGTGTTATAAGTGATTTACCTCAGGTGCACTGTGGAGTGGGTCAGACTGTTTTTAATGCAGGCTAACTGATACCATAGAAATGCTTAGCCTTGCCCTAGCCTAGCGCCACTAGACTCTTCAAATATAAGAACTGCATGAATTTAAGAAAAAAATATCTCCAGACATCAACAACACTCTGGATAACTAGGAAATGAGGCCCAATGTCAAAAATCCTGAAATATCTCTTTAAGGGGTTAAAGGAAAGAGGCGTGTGAGCAGTGTTGTTTATCTAGTTTTCATCACACAGTAGTAAAACAGACCAAACGATGTTTACTCCCTGGTCTTTCCCACGCTTATTCATTCACAAACACTGACTTGTTTGGTATCCACGTGTAGCAGGAAAGGCTGTGACCAAGATGACGCTATAATCCAAATATGGTCATTTCCTTTGTGGCTAAAGACGGGACAAATATACACAGGGCGCATGTGCAGACAAAGAGACTAAACTTTAACATCTGCACTTTAGTCGCTCCAGAAGACCCACACTTTATGGGAATTTTTCAGTATCTAATTCCTGACAGATTTATTGAGCTTTGGATCAAAAAAACTAAAAATATTATACTTTCTTTTGTTTGTTTTCACTTGTATATAAACAAATGGGTTAAAAAGATAGATTTCTTTCTCCTGTCACTGTTTGAAAGCAGAACTCGACACCCCTTTCCTTTAAGTTCATTTCCTTCTACAGATTCTTTTGTTGGTTTTTAGTGTCTTATATAAACTGTGCTTTACTGCAGCTGTTCGCTCTGTGTGGTGGCGCCTCCTCCTGGTCACTGACGGAACAGCACCGCACAAACGTAATGCAATTTATTATTATGTCCCTTCATTGTGTTCAGACCGGTCAGAATAATATGGGATAATATTGAAACCACTTTTAGCTTTGGTTATTACAACATATTACACAATGTTATATTTACATTTTAGGATGTTTTTATTAGTTTGCGTCTTTAAAAATCTTCTGGACTATATGGTTTAAAGACATTGTTTTCTCATTTTAAAAAGCTGTCATCTTGTGGCTCACTCATAAAATCTGTTGTAATGTAATGTTTCCCATTAGCAATTTTGTGCAAGAAAACAATCATAAGCTATGTATTTCTTTTCATACTGCAGACCAGAGTACTCACTTACATTTACTTACAAGTACTGAAGTAACTTTTTGAAGAAACTGCACTTATTAGAGTCGTTTATCACTTACTTGAGTAACTTGAGTAACTGTAACTACCCGCCTCTGTATAAACTTATGCATTGTCATCTTGGAATACGCCCGTGCCATCAGGGAAGAAGAAGTAACCTGGTCATTCATGATCCTCAGGTTGTTGTTCTTTGGGGAAATAACCGAACCTGGACCTGGACCTGGACCTGGCTGGTACTTGTATCAGAAAAAAGTTTAGCTTCTACTGATATTGGAAAAGTATTGAAAGTGAGAAAAATAATCCGATATCCTTAGATCCAAGTTTTGATGCTGTGGGTCCAGGGGCAGCATTAAAGGAGGGGACTTGGTTGTTTTAGCTCAAATAAATCAAATTTGCTCCAATTTTTTTCCTCCTAAATTTTCTATATTTTGCCAATTTTTTCCAACTTTTTGCCCAATGTTTTTCTAATTTTTCACAATTTTTGTTTTTATTTTTGTGCAATTTTCTTTCTCGTTTCACAATTTTCTCCCCATTCATTCCCAATTTTCCCTATTTTTGTTTATTACACATCACTAATATTTCCGCGATTTCTCCCCATTTTTCCTCAATTTATTCCCAATATTTTTCCTATTTTTGCCCAATGTTTTTTCTCATTTTTCACAATTTTGTTTTTATTTTTGCTAATGTTTATTTCTAATATTTTCCCCCAATTTCTCCCCATTCATTCCAAATTTTCCCAAATTTTGTTCATTTTACATCACTAATATTTCCCCGATTTCTCCCCATTTTCCCCCAATGTATTTAAAATATTTTTCCTATATTTGCCCCATTCTTTCCAACTTTTTTGCCCAATGTTTGTCTCATTTTTCACAATTTTGTTTTACTTTTGTTCAATTTTTTTCTCGTTTTCCCAATTTTCTCCCTCATTTTTGCTAATGTTTTATTGCCAATATTTCCCCCAATGTTTCCCCATTCATTCCAAATTTTCCCTAATTTTTGTTCCCCCAATTTATTCCCAATATTTTTCCTATTTTTGCCAATTTTTCAAACTTTCCCCCCAAAATGTGTCCTTAATTTCCCCACACATTGTAAATCAACCTGCTCTTCCAAACATTATTGTTGTTTTCTGCTTCTAGGCGACACATATTTCAGTACAGGTATCGGTAAAAGTATCGTTCAGGTATCGGTATCTTAAACCAAACATCGTTAAAGACCTGGTATGGAAATATTCGGCTCCAGGGCTGAATTGTCGTGCAAATCTCTCTAAATAAAACATGATTTTGAACTCCCTTTTGTTTCCGTGACTCTCCAGAAAGCGCGTTAGTTTCCCTTTGTTAAACACAGCTCATTCTTTCTCTTTCTGAACGAGCGTAAAACAAAATGCTAATGCGGCCTCTCCAAAACCGTGATAAGCCCGGGACGTGAAGGAGGCTCAGCCCGGGATAAAGCCGGGATTAGGCGCAGACTCTCCGCCGCGGGGCCCGGGTTCGGTTTGAGCCGGGCCCCGCGGCGGAGACTCGGAGACTGATGAGCGGAGATTAGACACACGCTGCAGAAAAGGACCCGGTTAACCATTCACAGAGGAGGTAAAGGACTTCATAAATATAACACTTTCTGCTCCTACAGTTCTATAAAGGCTCCATAATAATAATAATAATAATAATAAGTCCATTTGTCCATGTGTTGAAAAGCCTAATAATACACACGCTATAACAGTAGGAGCCTTCAGTAAAACATGATGTAGCATGTGGTGAATTATATCTAGTGTGGAGCAACGTTCAAATAACATTAGCATCATGTTTTTTTTAACACACTCACCAACAGGGAAAACAATCAAAAACTACTGACAGAACAATCTTAACCAACATTATTACAGTTGAAGCAGGTCTGATAGAAACGAGAAACATGATAAATTTGAAGATGATACTTTTGTGAATGATATTATTGTCATTGTTATTATGGTGATGATAATATATGTATAATATGTGGGCTGGTAATGTATGTGTGTGTATATATATGCATACTGTATGTCTGTATGTGTGTGTAGATGTATATCTAAATATGTATATCTAAATGTATATCTATGACTATTTAAACAATAAGTAAATCAATAGAATGGGGACCAGAATGGTAATATAAGCAATGATAAAAAAAAAGAGAAAACTATAAAACTAAGTAAATACACTCAGAAATCACACACTTTTCTATTTGTATCGTATTGTATCGTATCGTATCGTATTGTATCGTATCGTATTGTATCGTATTGTATTGTATCGTATCGTATTGTATCGTATGTATTGTATTGTATTGTATCATATTGTATCATATTGTATCGTATCGTATTGTATCGTATCGTATTGTATCGTCTTGTATCGTATCGTATTGTATCGTATTGTATCATATTGTTCATATTGTATCGTATTGTATTGTATCGTATGTATTGTATTGTATTGTATCATATTGTATCATATTGTATCGTATCGTATTGTATCGTATCGTATTGTATCGTCTTTGTATCGTATCGTATTGTATTGTATTGTATCATATTGTATCATATTGTATCGTATCGGTATTGTATCGTATCGTATTGTATGTATGTATCTTGTATCGTATCGTATTGTATCGTATTGAATCTATTGTATCATATTGTATCGTATGTATTGTATCGTATTGTATTGTATTGTATTGTATCGTATTGTATCGCATTGTATCGTATCGTATTGTATTGTATCGTCTGTTATTGTATTGTATCGTATTGTATCGTATTGTATTGTATCGTATTGTATTGTATCGTCTTGTATCGTATCGTCTTGTATCGTATCGTATCGTATTGTATAGTATCGTATTGTATTGTATCGTATCGTCTTGTATCGTATCGTATTGTATCGTATTGTATTGTATCGTATCGTATTGTATCGCATTGTATCGTATCGTATTGTATTGTACCGTATTGTATTGTATCGTCTTGTATTGTATCGTATTGTATCGTATTGTATCATATTGTATCATATTGTATCGTATCGTATTGTATTGTATCGTATTGTATTGTATCGTATTGTATTGTATCATATTGTATCGTATCGTATTGTATTGTATCGTATTGTATTGTATCGTATTGTATTGTATCGTCTTGTATTGTATCGTCTTGTATCGTATCGTATTGTATTGTATCGTATTGTATTGTATCGTCTTGTATTGTATCGTATTGTATCGTATTGTATCGTATCGTATTGTATTGTATCGTATTGTATTGTATCGTATGTATGTATCGTATTGTATCGTATCGTATTGTATTGTATCGTATTGTATTGTATCGTCTTGTATTGTATCGTATTGTATCGTATTGTATGTATCATATTGTATCATATTGTATCGTATCGTATTGTATTGTATCGTATTGTATTGTATCGTCGTATTTCGTGAATCGTATTGTATCTGTATTGTATCGTATCGTATTGTATCGTTCGTATGTATTGTATCATATTGTATCGTATGTATTGTATTGTATCGTATGATTGTATCTTTTATATTTGTATCATATTGTATCGTATCGTATTGTATTGTATCGTATTGTATGTCATATTGTATCTATTATTGTATCGTATCGTATTGTATTCGTATTGGTATTGTATTGTATCGTATTGTATTGTATCGTCTTGTATCGTATCGTATTGTATCGTATCGTATTGTATTGTATCGTATCGTATTGTATCGTATTGTATCGTATTGTATCGTATCGTATTGTATTGTATCGTATTGTATCGTATTGTATCATATTGTATCGCATTGTATCGTATCGTATTGTATTGTACCGTATTGTATTGTATCGTCTTGTATCGTATCGTATTGTATCGTATTGTATCATATTGTATCATATCGTATTGTATCGTATGTATCATATTGTATCATTGTATCGTATCGTATTGTATGTATTGTATTGTATTGTATGTATTGTATCGTATTGTTTGTATCGTCTTGTATCGTATCGTATTGTATTGTATCGATCGTATTGTATCATATTGTATTGTATTTTGATATTGACGTAGGCACTTATAAGCTGTCTTGCTTCGCCTACTCCTTTTGAGTTATTATTTATTTTATTTTTTTGTTTTTTTGTGATAATGTAAATGAAATGATGTAAATATTGTAAATAATAACACACTGTAAATAATAGCTCAAATAAATAAATCAAATCAAAAATGTTAGGAAACTGTTGTAAGTAAGTGCTTTATTTGTACAACTGTACAACGCATTAGTGTTCAGGCGTTAGTCCTGAGCCGCATGTTTCTGGAGGTCGGGGGAAACCGGAGCACTGCCTTCAGTCTCCTCTGATCCTCTGAAACGCTGCAGTGCCTCCTGGGTTTGTCCCTGTTTCAGAGCGTGGTGTCCTGCACTGGTCCCTTTCTTTTCCTCTTGCGCAGCTCCCTCCGCTCCACAACAGTCTTTCACCATCTTCTCGTTTGTCCCTGCTATGTTTCCTGTAGCTCCTCTTGTGACGCCTCCACTGTGCTGCAGGTGTGGGGGCTCTTGGTGCCTCTTCAGTGTTTCAGCAGAACAAATGTGTAGCATTAGCCTTTGTGTTTATTAATTTATTCAGCTGAAGCTCTGAGGCCGTAGGTCAGCCTGAAACAACTAATCGACTCGAGAAACAGTTGACACTTTCAGTGATAGATGAATGGTTTACTGGTTCACACCGAAATTGACATGAACATTTTTTTTTTAATGAAAACTTACCTTGCCTTTAAAGAGACGGTCTGTAGAGTGTTTTATTGTAAATTTCATAAATGAAGGTTCAGCCTGGAAGACCTGCAGCTCTCATTCATCGCCTCATCACCGGCAGCTCCTCACCGATCATCCAATCACAGTCTCATCTCAAGCCTCAGCTTCTCGTTCCTGCTTCAGCCGCTCATCGCGCAGGATCCCCTTCTTAAGCTTCCTTGTGTCCCAGACGTGCTGCGACCCTCCTCCTCCCCTCCTCCGCCTGGCCTCTCCTCGGCCCTGGGTCTCATCCTGTACCACCACCAGACTCCGTAAATCATTCACCATCGCTGTGTATTTCATATCGTTAATTCAATCTCCCGCCGGGGTCTGAGCCAACATATAATTCATGTCCAATAAAACTCTCCAAACGCCGCTCTGTTTCTGTGAGTCTTTTCAGGTTGAAATATGTGTCTGTGTCTCCGGACAGTGATAAAAACTTTTGAGAACATTTTAAAGTCTGAGATTTATGTTTAACTGAGGGAAAACTCAACCCACTTCAGTTTGCCTACCAGCAAAACAAGCGACACTCTTCCTACTGAACACAGTGTACAAGCACCTTGACAAACCTGGGGCTCATGTAAGACTTTTCTTCTGCTTTTAATCAGATGCAGCCCACATCCTGAGTGAAAGACTTGCCACTGTTTTTAATTTGCCTGACCAGCTTCTTTTATTGATTTTAAATGTTCTCACGGACAGGATCCAGCGAGTGCTCGTGAATGGTCAGATGTCCCCAGTGTCCATCTCTAACACAGGATCCCTCAGGGGTGTGTTCTGTCCCCTCTGCTGTTCATACTGTACACGGACAGTTGCCGGGTCACTCAGAAGAACAGATCGTTGGTTAAGTTTTCAGACGACACAGTCCTGGTGTCCTCACTCTCAGGATCTGAAATGAACCACGGCCCTGCATTGACACAGTTTGTCCAATGGTGCGACAGCAAGTACTTGGATTTAAACGTCTCAAAAACCAAGGACATGGTTATTGACTTTAGACGCTCCTCAGCGCCCTCTCTGGGCAGCAGTGTCATTCATGGTGAAGTGGTGGAAGTGGTGGAGAAGTACAAATATCTTGGTTCTTGGATGGATAACAAGTTGCAGTTTGACGCAAATACAGACTCGGTCAGCAGAGAATCTATCTTTTAAGGAAGCTGAACTCTTTCAATGTAAATAAAAGGATTCTCTGCAACTTTTACTGCTGTTTCATGAGAGCCTATTAACTTTTTCATGTGTTTGCAGGTTCAAGGGTTTGTCTGTGAAAGATAAAAACAAACTGCAAAACATTGTCAAAATCTGCTCTAAAATTGCGTCCCCTCTGTCACTGAACTGTTGAATTCTGAAGGGAGTGTGTTTACTAAGTGACATTGACCTTTTTGAAATGTGTCCTTTTTTATTATCTGCTATTGTCTGTTCATGTTGGAAGTGAGACACAGTGAGTGTTGTGATGTGTTTGTTTGTGTAATATCTGTCTGAGGTTGCAGCGAATTAATTGCCCTTGAGGGATCAATAAAGTTTTCTGAATCTGAATCTGGTCAGAGCAGAATGAGCTCCATTCTTCTAAACCCGTTTGGAAATAAATGTCCTCAATCCCAGCTCCTGCCCCTGATAAAGTCCCAGTCGGTGTCAGTGCAGCCTCCAGTCATTACAGCGCCACCTGTCCCTCTTTTGGATGCACTGCACGGCCGTTTACACGTTCCCCGTCCCACCTGTTTAGATAATGTCCCATGTTCTCAATAAAGTCAGAATGATAAATTATCCACCATCATTAGGACCTTTAATGTCACTGAAAAACAAGTTGTAGAGTCGGCATTACGTACTGTCAGCCGCGGACTGGGCTTATATTTCACCGGGCATTTGACCGGTGGGCCGGTTCCAAAATGGGCCGGTGCGTTAGATTTTATTTTTTTATTTTGTGCGCAGCCCGTGCCTTGGATTGATCATTGTCCCAGTCCGCCCCTGCATACAGTACATGTCTTGACTAACTTTCCGGATTATAATATTCTGTGACCAGTTTCTATCTGCGTGTGTGAGTTTGGACAAAGCAAAGGCTCCAATGTTGATTTAAGTTTCCATTTCTCACATCTGTCCAAACCTGTTCAGGAAGCGCCGTTTTTACGCAGCGTCGCTCCGTCTCCGTGCGCTCGCGGGCGGATGGGAGGGAGGGGGAGAAACATCAGAGAGAGAGGAGGAGGATCAGGAGGAGACGAAAACAACACGAGACTCCAGCATCATCTGATTAAAAGGTAAGAAGAATCACCACGGGCTACGGACACACCGCCTTCACAAAGGGCTGCGCTTATTATTATGCAACCGGCACAAGACCAGCGAGCCAACGCCAGAATCTGGGCTCTTTTAACGAGACGCGCCACTGGAGAAGGCACCGAGATGGGGTGAGGCTTACGTAACACCGCGCAGACAGATTCACGGCTGTTTTTCTGGCGGGTTTTGAAGCTCTCGCGCTGACGTAGCTCGGTTTGTCGATGCGTAAAAGTGTTATTGTGATTTTGGAGCCGATATGACGCAGCCAGCGCGCAACATTCAGCGACTTTCCCACGTTTTCCTTCGAGCCAGGCGCCGCAGGATGAGCGCAGGAGCCACACCGACTCGGTATCGTATTTATTGGCCGTTTTCCATCATTTACGGCGCGTTTTGGTGCAACCGGACGCCATTTTGGGTCCGGACATTATAGCCTAACGTGTATCTGAACTCCTGTGTCGCCGTGAAATGTATGATTTTACGCAGTAATCGCGCTTCCTCGTGACCGCGCCGCAGCATCAGTGAAACCACAGGGCGCGCTCCCGTCGCTGTCCTTCAGCACCGCGTGAGCGCGCCTGAGGCTGTGTCTCGGGGGCGCGCGCCGGAGTCAGGATTAAAACATTCGGAAATATCAGATCAGAGGGATAGACTTGATAGACAAAATATGTATTCTAATGTATTTTTCATATCTACTAAGAGTAACGCATTAGTGTAAGTAAAAAGTAGTGGCCCAAATATTTACTCAAGAGTAAAAAAAAAAGTACTTGTGAGATCATTTTACTTATACTCTAGGGACTGTTCGAGTAAAAGTTGGATTCATGTTTCAATAGTGACATAAATGATGTGAAACAAAACATGAAATGATGTAAAGTTGTTCAATTGTTAACAGAGGTGAAGTTACGTGTACTCAAGTAACTGTACTTTTGCAAGTAGTTTTTCATTCAGTACTTTTTTACTTCTACTTGGGTGATATTCACTGTTTTTTAACTCATGACACTGTGAGTAAATCTTTAAGTGACAAATATGTTGTGTTTGTTACTTAATTTTTCATAATTATTTCTTTTGATGGTAATTCCTTTTAAATATTTAACTTTTCACATTATTCCATGTTTTGTTTCTCATCATGTATGTCACAACTGAAACATAAACCAAACAGTTACTCACACTACCCAAGTAACAATTTCTCCAAGTACTTTTTTACTTTTACTTGAGTAAATATTTTATCGACGCTACCCTCTGCTGATTAATGTTAACGTTAGTGCTCGTGCTTCAAAGCTAGAAGGTCCCGGGTTCGATTCCCACCTAGACCGGGCCTCTCTGTGGAGTTTATGTTCTCCCCGTGTCTGTGCAGGTTTCCCTCCAGTTTCCCCCTACCACTCAAAACATATACAATAGGCCATAATGTATGTCTACCTCAGGGCAGCTGTGGCTACAACAGAAGCTTACCACCTCCGAGTCTGGAGTGAATGAATAATGACGACAGTGTCTTTGAGGAACTTGGTAACACAGGCTTGTAAAGCGCAATACAAGTGTAAGCCGTTATTATTTGTATTTATTATGTTTTTAGTGGGAGGGGAAACAAAATGTAAACAGTAAGACTTTCTTACTTATTTGGTCACTACTTTTAACTTCTACTTGTGTAAAGTTATTTCAAAGTAACTATTCATTAAATAGTTTGGCTGCTCTGTCTTTAGATCAGATTAAGATGAATTCTTTATCTTCAGCTCAGAATATCCTCTGCTTATATTATGGTATAAAGTATATTTCAGGAGTAATGAATGACTGACCCTGGTGGAGTTTTCCTGTGACTGAACGACACACTCTGTTCTCGCCGTCTGTTTAGTCTCGCTTTGTGCTGGTCTTGTGATCTTGGAAAAAGATGTTTTTTTTATAGAAACAGCTGGTCCAAGGATTCAGCCCTTTCTCCAAACCTGTTCAAATATGTCACATCGGTTCACGCCAGTTTGTTTTCTCTTTTATCCTTTTTCCATCCATTTTCTTCCACTTGTCCGTTGCCGGGTCATGGGGGCAGCTGTTGGAGCTGCACCAGCCCCTCTGGCTCCTCCTGCAGGTGGTGGGTCCACTGCTTCTTTCAACTAAGGAAAATCTCTAAACTTAGGAATATGGTCTCATGTAATGATTTGGAGCTGATCATTCATGCTTTTGTGTCTTCACGTTTAGACTATTGTAATAGTTTGTTTTCATGTCTGAACAAGAAGGAGCTTCTCGACTGCAATTAGTGCAAAACTCTGCAGCGAGAATTCTGACCCGCACTAACAGGAGGACCCACACATCTCCTATCTTAAAACAACTTCATTGGCTGCCAGTGTCCTATAGGATCAAGTTTAAAATCCGGGTTCTAGCTTTCAGAGCCTTGGATGGTCAGGTTCCTTCTTACCTCAGTTACATCTGCTCGGGCTCTGAGGTCTGTGGATCAGAATCTGCTAATGGTTCCACGCACTTGTTTTTGTATTGGAGGTGACCGATCCTCCCAGGCTGTTGCTCCCAGCCTTTGGAACGATCTTCCCTCCTCTTGCGCTCTATTGGCTCTGTTGATACTTTTAAAAGCAACCTTAAGACACATTTATTTGTTCAAGCCTTTAATTAGCTACTTTTGGGCTGCTATGATTTCTGTGTTGTTTTGACCCTTTTTTATATTGTATGTAATTTCTGATTTTTAACTGTGTTGTGAAGCACTTTGGGGCCTTTGTCTGTGAAAGGTGCTATACAAATAAAGATTACTTACTTACTACTTACTTACTTACTTACTTACTTACTTACTTACTTACGGGAGGACGGCCTCATGATTCTAACCGGGCCTGTTTGTCTCTCATAAGGGGCTTCTGAACTTTTATCTTTTATCCTTTTTAAATGGATAAAAGAACCGCTTTGGGTGACAAAATACCAAGGCATTGGGGTTTAAAGTAGTTGCCAAAGCCAGACTAAACCATAGTATACAAGCTAATAAACAAGTGTGATATTGATCTTTAACTGATTGTATCCTTGTTTTTTTGTGTGTTTCAAAGCTCAATAAATCAGGCAGGAATTAGATATTAAAAATCCCTCTGATTAAATCTTCCAATGTAGCTGAATGGGAGCCTGTAAAGTGTGGAGTCTTATGGAGCGACTAAAGTGCAGATGTTGTTGAGAAAATGGTCCTAAAGTTTAGTCCCTTTGTCTGCACTGTGTAATTCCTCCCGCCTTTGGCCGCTGCTGTCTTCCACAAAGGAAATGACCATATTTGGATTACAGCGTCATCTCGGTCACAGCCTTTCCTGCTACACGTGGATACCTAACATGTCAGTATTTGTTAATGAATAAGCATGGGAAAGACCAGGGAGCACCTTCATGTTGTGAAATGATACTTGACAAAACGTTATAAAATAAGCGTCGTAAAAGGGAGTGTTTGGTCTGAAACTCAGATGTAAAGAGTCTAAACATCTGAAACAAGTGCCATATTGGATCTTGAACTCATTGTTATTCCTGCTTTTGTCGCAGTGAGGTTCAGTCGCGGTCAGTGATGCTGCAACATCAGGACCCCGTCGCCCCAGTGGACTCCCCCCACTCCACGTCCTCATCCTTTCTGCGAAACAGGAAGTACGAACAGGACGGCAACTCCAACTTCCTGCCCTCCACCGGCGCCGGGAACAACAAGGACGACGAGAACCGCAACCAGGTCCGCCCCCGCAGCCTCGGTCCGCTAGGGCGCGACCCCCCGCCCAACAACCCGACGGCAAACTACGCCAACGTCTTATCCCCGCGCTCCAAGATGCCGTGCTGGACCACCCTGGAGCCGCTGCCCGAGATCGAGAGCGGGGACGACGGGTTCGGCCGCGTGCCGCCGGACGGAGCGGAGGAGGGCAAGTTCACGGAGGAGGAGGTGCGGGTTTGGATGATGCAGTGTCAGGAGAAGCAGCGCGAGAAGCTGGAGGCCATTCAGCAGCGGCGCCGGAGCAGCGTGGGGCTGAGGAGCGAGGACAGGGCGGAGATCAAGCAGCTGGAGGACAAGGAGGAGTGGGGGGACAGCGACTCGGGCTCGGAGTACAGCGAGCGCTCCGACAGCATGGCGTCGCTGAACCTGGAGGGGAGGAGGAGTGGAGTCTGTGATGGAGCGGTGGGACCGGATCGGAGTGGGAGAAACGAGGGCGAGTCTGGACAAGAGGCAGTCGCTGAGCGGGAACGACTACGGCAGCATGCTGGACGAAGGTGAGACGGGAGGGGCGTTTCCGGGGGATAATCTAACGTAATCTGGGCGATCGTGAGAACTGGGGTGTTTGGTGCTGGGAATTCTCAAAAGTTTCCCACACCGTTTTCCCACCAAGGTGCTGGTGCCAGTTTGGTGCCGTTCTGACGTGGTTTCCCTTCAAAATTAAGAGATAGATGTGTGATCATTTGACTCTATACAACTGGTCGGATCCAATACTGTGTCACCATTACACTTTTAGACATCAGTCCCACTAAAACCATGTGGGTAAGAAGTGTTGGTTGCAGCGTATGAGTATTTCTCACAGGCAAAGCTTCTATTCTGCTTTCTCTTTATATAATATTAGTAAATATTATTACATGTTATTTCTTGATTCATAAATCTATAAACATGAAATGGGGAACACAGCATTAGGTTGATTAAGTCTATGTACAGTGTGAATTATTTCAGAAAATCTGGTATGATTTTAGAGATCTTACAATTGAACTGAGTATCATCCAGTTCAGTTACGGTGGCCATCTTGTTTCCTGAATAAAGTAACATATTCTGTTTCTTTCTAAAACTAAAAAGCCAAGATTTTCAGTGAGGGATATAATGTCAAACTACACATACAGTGCAAATTTCATGTGAGAAGGAAGAAAGAACAGTTGACTATATACTGGTATCGTTGAACGCTACCAAGCCCTGGATGGTGAACAAGTCTTACCTTGGCTCAAAAGTTAGCAGGGGCTGTTTCTCTAGTGAGTAACAGGTCCCACTCCATTAGTTTCAATGGCAGGATACCTGGGAATGTCTGGTAGCAATGGTTGCCATGAGATATGTTTAATCTCTTGAACTCTCTTCTTCTGCTCTAGTTCAAGGTCTTAATCTCTTGAACTCTCTTCTTCTGCTCTAGTTCAAGGTCCTTAATCTCTTGAACTCTCTTCTTCTGCTCTAGTTCAGGTCTTTAATCTATTGAACTCTCTTCTTCTGCTCTAGTTCAGTGTTTAATCTCTCGAACTCTCTTCTTCTGCTCTAGTTCAAGGTCTTTAATCTCTTGAACTCTCTTCTTCTGCTCTAGTTCAAGGTCTTTAATCTCTTGAACTCTCTTCTTCTGCTCTAGTTCAGTGTTTAATCTCTTGAACTCTCTTCTTCTGCTCTAGTTCAGTGTTTAATCTCTTGAACTCTCTTCTTCTGATCTAGTTCAAGTGATTAATCTCTTGAACTCTCTTCTTCTGCTCTAGTTCAGTGTTTAATCTCTCGAACTCTCTTCTTCTGCTCTAGTTCAAGGTCTTTAATCTCTTGAACTCTCTTCTTCTGCTCTAGTTCAAGGTCTTTAATCTCTTGAACTCTCTTCTTCTGCTCTAGTTCAGGTCTTAATCTCTTGAACTCTTCTTCTGCTCTAGTTCAGTGTTTAATCTCTCGAACTCTCTTCTTCTGCTCTAGTTCAAGGTCTTTAATCTCTTGAACTCTCTTCTGCTCTAGTTCAAGGTCTTTAATCTCTTGAACTCTCTTCTTCTGCTCTAGTTCAGTTTTAATCTCTTGAACTCTCTTCTTCTGCTCTAGTTCAGGTCTTTAATCTCTTGAACTCTCTTCTTCTGCTCTAGTTCAAGTCTTTAATCTCTTGAACTCTCTTCTTCTGCTCTAGTTCAGTTTTTTAATCTCTTGAATCTCTTCTCTTCTTCTGCTCTAGTTCAGGTCTTTAATCTCTTGAACTCTCTTCTTCTGCTCTAGTTCAAGGTCTTTAATCTCTTGAACTCTCTTCTTCTGCTCTAGTTCAGTCTTTAATCTCTTGAACTCTCTTCTTCTGCTCTAGTTCAGTCTTTAATCTCTGAACTCTCTTCTTCTGCTCTAGTTCAGGTCTTTAATCTCTTGAACTCTCTTCTTCTGCTCTAGTTCAGTGTTAATTCTGAACTCTTTCTTGCTCTAGTTCAAGTCTTATCTCTTGAACTCTTTCTTCTGCTCTAGTTCAGTTTTAATCTCTTGAACTCTCTTCTTCTGCTCTAGTTCAAGGTCTTAATCTCTTGAACTCTCTTCTTCTGCTCTAGTTCAGTGTTTAATCTCTTGAACTCTTTCTTCTGCTCTAGTTCAGTGTTTAATCTCTTGAACTCTCTTCTTCTGCTCTAGTTCAGGTCTTTAATCTCTGAACTCTCTTCTTCTGCTCTAGTTCAGTCTTTAATCTCTGAACTCTTCTTCTGCTCTAGTTCAGTGTTTAATCTCTCGAACTCTTCTTCTTCTGCTCTAGTTCAAGGTCTTTAATCTCTGAACTCTCTTCTTCTGCTCTATTCAAGGTCTTTAATCTCTTGAACTCTCTTCTTCTGCTCTAGTTCAGTGTTTAATCTCTCGAACGCTCTTCTTCTGCTCTAGTCAAGGTCTTTAATCTCTTGAACTCTCTTCTTCTGCTCTAGTTCAGTGTTTAATCTCTTGAACTCTATTCTTCTGCTCTAGTTCAAGGTGTTTAATCTCTCGAACTCTCTTCTTCTGCTCTAGTTCAAGGTCTTTAATCTCTTGTAACCGTGATCTCAGCCCTTTGGAATCTCCCAATGTTCTGAACCAGACATTACATAAATGCTAATAGACCTCTCCATTGTTCTCCAGTTTATGACCTTATTTTCCTAACAAACATATTTCACTAAAACACCTCTGGGCTGTGATTATCAAACATGAACAAAACCAGGACAAACTACAGACGAAATATTAATACCTCTGTAACGGCTGGACCTATCCTCAGGAAACAAAGACTGTCACAAAGTTCGATGTCTTCTCTCTCGGCACAGATGAACTAAGATGAACTAAGGTCACATGACTGTCTCATGAAAAAGTCCAAAAGTGGAGATGATATTAAAATGAAGAAATGTGGCAGGTTTGTGAATCCAGTCACTTCCAAATAATGATCAGGGAAAACATTTGGACATTTCTTTCCAAAACTGCGTCTCTCCCATGAGTTTATCGGCCCCTGCTCCGACTCAAATTATCACATGAACTAGAGCTGGGCAATAATGACAACTATGAAAATCTCGACTTTCTCGATGACAATGATGAAGTGATAATTTTGCAAACCCTCAGAAACAAACTAAAAGTGTTTCTCAACAGTGGGTCACGCGCCTTCCCAGAAAACATTTCTTTCGAAAATATCTACTTAAAATGACTGTTATTTGATTATTTTTTGTAATGATTTCTAATCCAGTTTCATTTCTACATCACATTTTTATAAACAAGAGTTTCCAATGTGCTGCACAAGAGAATATTACTAAACCAGAAGCAATAAATACTTAAACCAATAAAACATTAAAAGCCAATAGACACAATAAAAATAAATAAATAAAAGATACTTTAAAATACTTTCATAAACTAAAAACAATAGAACATTTCAGCTTTTTAGGGTTCTCAAATGCTTATTAAACAATAATTTTAATTTAATTTGAAAAGGAAATTCAATATTTTACATTAGGTCTAACAAATTCAGTTGTGTTTTTATGGTGATGGAGAGTCCCGACACCAAACCAGTTACTGTTGTGGACGATATATCAAACATGACCTTCTGTAAAGCACCTTAAATCACTCATTTATTGTGTCTATAAATGTCTTTACATTATTCCCTCCTCCTCCTGCAGACGAGGAGCAGTCGTCGGACTCGGACGCTGACCGCGGGGAGCTGCTGGACGCCGCCGTGTGGACGCTCAGAGACCGCGAGCGTTTCAAAGCTCAGGAGATGGAGAAGCACCAGATCCAGCTGACCATGTACCGCAGACTGGCCCTGATCCGCTGGGTCCGGACTCTGCAGAGCCGCGTCCAGGAGCAGCAGAACCGGCTGCAGTCCAGCTTCGACCTCATCCTCACGCACCGCAAAGAGCTGCTGCGCGCCGGCGCCGCCAGTGTGGCCCACGCCCCGCCACCGCCGTCGGACAGTCGTAAGAGAGAGAGATACTTACTGTAAAATAAAACAGGTTTATGTTTTCACTTCAACGTCTTTCAGAACTTCAGTCGCTGAGCTAATTGTGTCATTCTTCTTTCATCCCAAAGTTTAGGACCATTCCCTAAACCAGATCATCAGTGTTTACACTTATAGTTTTGTTCCAAAAGCTGCTCACTTGAATGTATTACGGGATAAACTACAGTTTAGAATCACGTCAAGCCCTTTGTAAATACTTACATTTGTTGTTACTCATTTTTAGGGAAAAGTTCAAATGTTTTAGGAATGAAAAACATATTTAGACTGTGATAGATATTATGTTGAGGCTTGCTCTCTTATAAAATACACTGGTCATGGATAAGACAATGACATAAAGTGCTTGAATTAAGAGAAGAAACGCTTTGTCTTAAAATAAAGATGTATTGAGATAATTACCAAATACCTGCAAAAAGCAGAATACACACAAGTGATGAAACTGTAGGCTGAACGATTTAGCCAAAAATCAATATTGCGATTTTATTGCAATTTTCCGCTGATAACTTTTGTTGCAATACAATTAAATATTTATAACTGACTTAATAAGTATTACTTACTCTTAAGTCCTTTATATTCATATGGAATATAATTCAAAATAGTCCACATAACCATTTACATAATTTACAATAAGCTTATACTGATTTTTGTTGTGTTGTAAATAGCCCAAATAATTCTGCTACAAAGCTCTCGATTTACCGATCGATCTACGTTCCCACCCTCACCTATGGTCATGAGATCTGGGTAATGACCGAAAGGACAGATCGCGGATACGAGCGGCGGAAATGAGTTTCCTTCGCAGGGTGGCTGGGCGCACCCTCCGAGATCGGGTGAGGAGCTCAGTTACCCGGGAGGAGCTCGGAGTAGAGTCGCTGCTCCTTCACGTCGAAAGGAGCCAGCTGAGGTGGCTAGGGCATCTGTTCCGGATGCCTCCTGGTCGCCTCCCTCGGGAGGTGTTCCAGGCATGTCCTATTGGGAGAGGCCTCGTGGAAGGCCCAGGACACGCTGGTGGGACTATGTCTCCGAGCTGGCCTGGTGTCGCCTCGGGGGTCCCCCAGAACAGCTGGAGGAGGTGTGCGTGGATCGGGAAGTCTGGGCATCTCTGCTGAGACTGCTGCCTCCACGACCCGGCCCCGGATAAAGCGGAAGAAATGGATGGATGGATGGATGGATGGAATTTCTTGCTATTTGCTCTTGTGTATTAGTCAGTGGTTGTGAGATAAGTTCTTATCTTTATCCAAAACATTCCCAAACATAAGCCTCCAAAACTGAGCCGCAAAGGACTCTTTACTCTTAACAAGCAGCACAGGCTCAGCTTCATCTCTGTGGAGGCACAGACGTGTGAATCCGGAGGAGAGTTTCTGTGATCAGTGCATCAGAGGGATTAGCGCTGCAGCTAACGGAGGGAAAAAGCAATAGTCCTTCGCTGTGGCTGCATTATAAACGCTGATATGTTCACAGCACATCCACGATCTACCGCGCACCTTAAGTAGACTGAGAAGTTAAACAAAAGCACGCGGTGGAGCGGACGTCGGGGGCGTCTCTCGCCGCTACATTCACTTCTATGGGCGCGGGCATCAGCTGCATGGGCCCAAATCGCGTGCCTCTGCGATTTCGAAATCACATTGTGTAATATCGCGATAAAATTGCAAATGCGATTGATTGTTCAGCTCTATGAAACCTATGAAGACCTTTAATTCAAGCACTTTTTAAGCCATTTGTCTGATTTATAGCGACAGTTGAAAAATACAGTGGTTAATGAACTTTCTGCCACTGACTTTTTCTGACAAAATGTATCTGAAGTCATTTCAGAGTCACGCGCTCGTCCGAACAGCAGGAGCTCAGCATTTAATCACTCATTCACCATTTAAAGGTTGCTGGTTAGATTCCAGTCCCTTTGTTGTCCTTGGGCAAGACACCTCCGCTCCTCAGCCTCCGGTGTCTGTTTCTCTGATGAATGAACCTGTAAATCTGTGTCGTCTTACTCCGTAAATCGTGCAACTCAAATGTAACGAAAGTTTAATTTAAATAAGAGAATGTTTATATCGTTAAAACGCTGTAATAGAGATAATTATTGATGAAATTATGAAGAGAATTAAATATGTTTATCTGAAAAACTGTTTGTCTGTGTTTTGTGCCGAGATCTGGGACAGTGCACTGAAAACACACAATTTATTTGATTAAAACATTATCCAGCTTTCTTTAGTTTGACCATTTTTGTGATGTTATTTGAGCAGTTAGTCTGCTCAAAAGGAGTGGGCCGAAGCAAAAGGCTTATAAGCGCCCACCCCAAAATAAAAACAATAACATTTTCATTTAACAGTCAAAGCAAGGTAACAATCATAAACAATCATAAACACGGAACATAGGGCAAGGTAACAACAAATAATAAAGAACAATAATGAAGAAACAACAGCAAAACAGAGCAAGTAATAAATGATGATCAGTAATATATTTCTTACAAACTATTACCAATGCCAAACATTAGTACATTACTAGAATCACTAGTGTAACATTAGGCAAGGCAAGTTTATTTGTAGAGCACAATTCATACACAAGGCAATTCAAAGTGCTTCACAGTTGCAGAAAGAGAAATTACAAGAAAACAGATCAAATCAATCAATAAAACATCAACATAAAGTTAATCAATGACAGTAAAAGGCAAGAGTGCAGATAAAATACTTTCAGTTTTCATATGCACGGGTAAAAGAGCTGTTTTCAGCCTGGATTTGAACATTGTCAGAGTTGAGGCCTGTCTCACATCCTCATGAAGACTGTTCCAGATTTGAGCTGCATGAAACTGAAATGCAGCCTCACCGTGTTTATTATTGACTCTGGAACCACCAGGAGACCCCTCCCTGAAGTTCTCAGGGCCCGAGATGGTTCATACGGCTCTAACATGTCAGAGATGGACTTTGGTGCTAAACCATGAAAAGACTTGTACACAAGCAGAGCTGTTTTAAAATTCTATTCTCTGAGTGACAGGAAGCCAGTGCAGAGACCGGAGCACTGGACTAATGTGGTCGTATTTCCTGGTTCTTGTCAGGACTCGAGCAGCAGCGTTCTGGATGTACTGCAGCTCTAACAGCTCGTTTAGAAAGGCCAGTGAGCAGGCCGTTACAGTAGTCTAACCTGCTGGAGACAAATGCATGGATGAGTCTCTCTAAGTCTGGTTTTGACACTATTCCTCTGATCTTAGCAATGTTCTTCAGATGGTAAAAGCTGATGATGTTATTGCTTTGATGTGGCTGTTTAAGTTCAGGTCTGAGTCCATGATTACTCCTAGATTTCTAACCTGATTTTGGTTTCAGAGCGAGAGACTCAAGGTGACTGATAACACTTTGTCTTTGTGTCTGTGGGCCAAAGACAATGATCTCAGTTTTGTCTGAGTTTAGTTGGAGAAAGTTGTTTTGGATCCACAAACTGATCTGTTCGATGCAGTGACAGAGAGTATCTACAGGCCCATGTTCACCTGCCGTCAGTGACACGTAGATCTGAGTGTCATCTGCGTAGTTGTGGTACGACACATTGTTGCTGTTTATTAGCTGACCCAATGGAAGCATGTACAGGTTGAATAAGAGGGGTCCCAAGATTGACCCTGGGGACTCCACAGGTCATGGAAATTTTGTCTGAGACACAGTTGCCAATTTCGACAAAGTACGTCCTATCTCGAGATAGGACTTGAACCAGTTTAGAGCAGTACCAGAGATTCCCACCCAGTTTCTAACCTGTGAAGTAAGATCCTGTGGTCCACTGTGTCAAAGGCAGCGCTCAGGTCCAGCAGAACTAAAACTGAGACCTTACCTGCATTGGTGTTCATACGAATATCATTTGTCACCTTGATCAGAGCTGTCTCAGTGCTGTGGTGGGGCCTAAATCCTGACTGGAAAGTATCAAACACATTGTTAGATAGGAGAAAGTAAGTGAGCTGTTGATATGTTACTTTCTCTAGAACTTTTCCTAAGAACGGTAGGTTTGATATGGGCCGGTAGTTGTTCAGTACCTTGGGATCAAGGCTGCTCTTCTTTAGAAGAGGCTTAATGACCGCGGTTTTCAAGGCCTTTGGAAATGCTCCAGTCTCAAATGAGATGTTAACTAACTGAACAAGTTGTGGTAACAAGCTGGTCAGCACAGACTTCAGAAATCTAGTGGGTAATTCATCAAGGCAGCATGTACATGAACTCAGACCGGAGATAACCTCTTCGATTGTTTTGTCAGTAACAGGAGTGAAATGTGTCAGCTCAAGGTGTCTAGCTGGTGGCAGGGTTGGTATTTGTGTTGTGGAAATGATGGCATTTTAATGCCTTGGACTTTGTCATAAAAAAATATTGCAAACTCATTGCACTTAGATGTAGAGATTAGTTCTAAGGGCAGTGAAACTGGAGGGTTAGTTAATCTGTTTACTGTGGAAAACAGAACACGAGGATTGTTTCTGCAGTTTGCGATGATTTTAGAGAAGTATTTCTCCCTTTCTCCACGCAAAATCTGGTTGAACTCACAAAGCACTTCTTTGTATATCTCACAATGAACCTGGAGCTTTGACTTGCGCCATTTCCTTTCGGCTTTTCGGCACTCCCTTTTCTGTGCCCTGACCGAATCTTCACTTCTCCAAGGTGCCTTTGTCTATTGTTAACCATTTTAACCTTGACAAGAGCAATAGTATCCAAAACATTTAAGACGCTTGATGTATAAGAGTCCAACAGATTATCAGCATTAGAACATGGAGGATTTTCAAATCTGATCATTTCCATAAACTGTGTCCCTGTTGTATCATTTATGTGTCTTCTCTGAATAACTCCATTACCGGAAGTCACTATGTTTATGTTATAAAGGCAGGTTACTATGCAGTACATATTATACTTCGTGATCTTGCTACTTCCCAGCTGTCATTACCATCCTCAATATAATATTAATTTGAGTTTAATTAATTATTATTATTATTATTATTATTATTATTATTTATTTATTGAATGAATTGAGTTATATGTGAAGTGTGATGTAACCCCTGCATAGTGTGGTGCATTAAAAAGCCAGGGTGTAGAGCGGGCCAGTTGAAGAGGGCAGTAACTCCCCCTCAACAAACCCCCACCCAGCTGCCCTAACAGCTGATTTGGTAGATGATGTTCCTATGCTGAGTGGTGCATTAAAAGACAAGGGTCCCTCTCAACAGATCCATAAATGCCTACCCTAATTCTCAATTTGTAAATTTGAGCAATTTACAAATTGACTGAAAGTGCATTAACACAAATGTAACAAAGTGCTGTGTAACTGTTACTGGACACAAGGAGTTTGTGATAAAACGCCTCCAAACACAAGAATTGAAAGTATTACGATCCAAATCCATTTTCTCCGAGCCCTTGAAGTTAGAACCAGCTGCTATGACACATTCCGTGCACATTTTTATGAGTCACCAAAGATAAGTCCAGGCACTGATTGTGTTTGGTGAAGCCTTTAGTCCTGGTTCCATCTCCTGGTTTCCTCTTGGTTCAGTCCTGTTTTAGTCTCAGTCCTGTTTAGTCCTGTTTAGTCTCAGTCCTGTTTTAGTCCCAGTCCTGTTTTAGTCCCAGTCCTGTTTTAGTCCCAGTCCTCGCGGCCCTGAGGCTGGGCTCTACACTGAAGCTTCTGTTCCTCTGAAGACACTTGTTTTCCTCTGGTCCGTCACACGGTGCAGCCCTGATCTCCACGTGAGACACTTCTCCATCCAAACACATTCCATTACTGTGCGTCAGATGTTTCCCTAAAATCTTTGTGATCGCAATATGATTAAGCGACGCCGGGCTCTTCCATCTGACTGAGGTTTACACGCGTGTTAAAAACAAAGGAACACAAGGAATTTAAAAAGCATTCATTTTGTCATGAAGTATCATTCTTGGTGACATTTACATTTTTTCTCACCGTCTGACATGAACCAGAATTCACTTTTATATTTTTTTAGGTAAAGTAGAATTTAAAAATTATCTGGACTAAGTCCAGAAAAATGACAGATTTTTTTAGAAATGTTTTGTTACTTTTTACAAAACCAAACGTTTACATACATTTCATTAATATTTGGTAGCATTGCCTTTAAACTGTATATTTTGGGTTAAATGTTTTGGAGACACATTTGTAGGCCACCTTGCGTGCCTATGCCTTTTCAGCTCTGCCCATACATTTTCGACTGGATTTAGATCAGGACCATCCCAACCGTATTTCACAGTTGGGATGGTGTTGTCAGGCTGCAAGATTCACCCTTTTTCCTCCACGCGATGATGGTCATTATGGACAAAAACATATTTTTTTTCCCCCATCAGACCACAGGATACGTCTCCAAAACTTAAAGTCTTTATCCTTTCTTTATTTGCAAACTCCAAACTGTCTTTCTGAGGTTTCTTTTGGAGTCAGAGCCTCTTCCCTCTTCCCTCTCAGCCCATGTCGGTACAGGACTTGTTTCACTCTGGATAATGACAAACTCTTACCAGGTTCAGCATCTTCACCAGGTCATTTGTTCTTGGGTTGATCTTCACATTTCAGACACAGCACGTTCATCTCTGGGACACAGAACCCGCCTTCTTTCAGTTCTGTATGATGACTGGACATTTACATCGTTGTTTTAACCAATGAACCTGGACCTTCAGGTGTCTTGAATTTCCCTCAAGGATGAACCAGACTTGTGCTTCTAAGGTCATGACATCATCATCTGGGCTTTAACTGTTTAAAGGTTTAGTAATCTTAGTGTATGTAAACTTCTGACTTTGTAAAAAGTAACAAAAACATATTTTAATTCTCTCTCATTTTTCTGGCATTTAACAAATAGAAATATATTTTTTTAATCCTACTTGACCTAAAAAGATAAAGTTAACTCTGGTTTCATGTCAGACAGTGAGGAAAAATGTGTCATTTTGTAAAGTGTATGTAAACTTATGGTTCCCGCTGTAGAAGGGGAATGGGGGAAATTGGGAAAAATGAAAAAATTAGGAATAAAATGGAGGGATATGAGGGAAATAATTTGGGGAAAAAAGATAATAATGGGAGAGAAAATGGAGAGAAAATGAGGAACATTTGTAAAAAAAAAATCTCTTCATCATCGTTATCGAGTAAGTCCCCAAAAATAATGAGATATTATTTTTTGTCAATATTGCCGGCCATATTCGAGCCCTGATTTGTGTAATAATATTTTATCAAAATCATTACTGGGGGCCAATGGGTCTAAGCTGCAGGGCCTGACGTTGCCCCTGGGCCTGACGTTGCCCCTGGGCCTGACGTGGCCTAAACGCTGAACATCAGAGTGTTGACGGCAGATGCTTTTGTTCGGAGTAGAATTATAGGAAAATCCTCTTAAGATAAAACAGGTTTGACTGAAAAGAGAAAAGGCTGCAGTGAGTTTGGCCTGTTATTCCCTCAGAGTGAACAGCCCAGACCTGCTCCGAATGCCAGGTCACGCTTTTCCTGAGGCGGCTGTAACATGCATTCTGGGAATGAGAGGAAATGACCACACGAGCCCGGAATAGACCTGAGGAACCTGCTCTGTGAAACTTACTGACCAAAGTGAAAACTGATGATGCCCTTTAAGATGATCGTGGGAATTATTATTACAGAAATCATGGATCAAATACCTGTCAAAGTGTTTTCTTTAGTTTGACCATTTTTGTGATGTTTATGTTTTCACTTCCTTATTGGACACCGACAGGAAGTGACATCGAAGAAGGTAAACAATTTTAACTGTTGCCGTGAAACCATGTTAAGTCAATGGGAAATGAATGAGTCAAACTGCTATGGAATGTTTCCATCTTTTATGTCACTTCCTGTCAGCAGCTTAAAAATTCAAATCAAAATAACTTTTCTGTCCAACATTTCTTTATTAAAATTGCTGCTTCACTGAAAAAAACGATAATTATGCAACTGATGTAATCCATCTAAATAAGTCATATTTTCAAGAGCATTAAAATCTGTCACTTTAAGTAAGAATATCGAGTACTTCTTCCACCACTGGCTGCTACCAGCCCATCAAAAGTCTGTTTGCGGAGGTTAAAACTAATTCAGTGATTGAATTCTCCAAGTTATGGTTCTGAGCTTTAAAATGAGGCACAGCCCAAATTCACTTCGATTTATGTGGTGAGACAGAGTGCCAGCAGGTATCGGTTCAGTATCGGATAATCGGCATATATCAGATCATTGCATCCATAGACTCATAGACACCCATGGTAATAATAAGGGATAATAATGCAACTACATAAAAGAGAGTGAATGTATTGGTTAAGCTGTGGAATCTAAATGTTCTGTTATTTTACGATATTCCTTGACGATCATTTGAGCAGCTCCACAGAAGCCGCCCTCCTCCTCGTCCTCCTCCTCTCACTGTGGGTTTGTGTCGGGGCCCAGGGCGGTGGTGCCGGGCTTTGATGTATTTTTCAGCGTTTGGGCGTCGCTGGAGCAGAGGAGGGGGCAGAGGCAGGAAGCAGCCCCGGGGAAGTGCGCTCCGCTGGGGGATGATGTGGGAGCGGAGGCTGGAGACGCAGAGGCTTCACCGGCAGCAACGAACACGACCACACGGATCCAGTCCGGGCTCAGTCTCGCCAAAGTCCTGGTTAATGTGTTTCCATCTCTTTCAAAATAAAATAATCGCTTGATCATTTACACCATATTTGATTTGCTCAAATTTTCTGTCCATTTTGTGTGTGTCAGTGTTACACAAATGTTTGGTCAAAAGTGAAAAAAAGTTGTATTGTACCGAGATGTAGCGAACACTATTCCCGCTTTTCCACTGGCTCTTCCTGCTCAGCCCGTGTAGTCGAGTGTTTCCACCGGTCAGACCTGGGTCAAACCGGTTAGGACTGAGCTCAGCCCTGGGCCAAAGCTGAACTGATGCTAACGTGACGTGAGGAGGGAGGATGCAGGTCATACAGGATTTACTATTGCACAACATCAAACCTCTGTTGTTCTGCCGACGACAGCACAACTTTAGCTGCTGAACACCGTGCGATTTTCTTTTGTCTTATACGATTTTTAGACGTCACATTGTACGACGTGGGGATAGATGGAGCAACGTTTGGAATGAATGAGGAAAGATCGTCTGAAAACCTTTAATTTACACATGAAAAACGTTTTCTTTGTTTTATTTAATTATGGAACGTGAAAGGAAGCCATGGAAGTGACCTGTTGTTTCAGATAATTCACAGAGAAGACGGTTAACGTTTTAAACTGAGCTGCTAAACCCACTGTGATCATGACTTGTCTGTGACATTTGCCTGTGGAACTTTTTCGCTGGATGCTTTATAATGTCACTATAGCTTCAGCTTTTAGTCTGTTGCTTTTATATTATCATTACATTAAAATCATACAGCCTACGATGTAGTTTTGTAGCTTATGAGAGGAAATGGTATGGTTCATTCAGCAGCTAACCTACTAGCTGCTAATGCTAACGTTAATGTGTGTTTTAAACTCAGAGAATCATTAATTAGGCCTAATGCTGAACAGGTTTGATGAGTTTGAATAATTACCGATTAAAGACGTTACACAAAGTGCATAATACACGGCCACCAGGGGGAGCTGTTTCCTCAGTAATGAGCTCTGACATGGCCATAACAGATGCTAGTGATCGATAAACTCACTCATATAAGTGTCCACAAAAAATAAAAAATCTTCCAATCGTCTTCTGACAGTGACTTGATGTGTCTGTGATCAAGAACAGACATTGTCCTGTAGTTCTGACACTGGTTTGGAATATTTTATCCTCCGAACGAGAAATAGTCCCTTTTTCACATACACACTAATGCAATTTTTAACTCTCGATTCCCCCAAAAGGGGGCGTTGCCCAGTAAAAGTTCCCGGATGTTTCTCCATCTATGGCAAAATCGTGAGCTGCTCTCGTCTCCACTGTGATTGTTCAAAGAGATAATCGTAGCTCAGACCCAGGTTTCAGGCTACAGGGGCGTGTGTTTAACTGAGGCAAGTGCCACGTGTTAGTGAGGTTTATTTCCGCAGAAAAGTGCAGGGAAAGTCCTGTAAACTGCAGAGTCGGACCCACTCATGCCCGTCCTCTGTGGCTGATGAGTCTGGCAGTGTTGACGAGACGCTGACAGAGAATCTACAGGCGTTCGTCATATAATAAGAATATCATGAAAAAGTTCATTTATTTCTGTTAGTCAACTTAAAATGTGAAATATATGATATAGCCTCATTACATGCAAAGTGACATATGTCAAGCCTTTATTTGTTATAATGTTGATGATTATGGCTTACAGTATCAAAATATTCAAATTTTATGAGATTTTTAATTTGGGGTTTTTACAAGCTGAGCCATAATCATCAAAATTATATACTATACATATCTCACTTTGCATGTCATAATTCTGTCATATATTAGTTTCACAGTTTAAGTTGAATTACAGAAGTGAATGCACTTTTTCATGATATTCTAATTATATGATGAGCATCTGTGTTTGCAGCGAGAGCAGGTTCACTCTGAGACTAACGTTTTCTAAATATCAGACACTGCCTGATATATTTTAAATCTTTGTCCTTGTCTCACTGTACGACCTACGACCGAAGATTTTCCCCACGACGACTGATTGTTTGTCTCAGACAGCCAAAATGGCGCCGCGTTCACCCGGCTTTAGCATCACATTATACAGTTGCTTACCTTCACAGTAGCTGCTTCTTTACTTGGCTCCTCTGAATAATTTCATGAACTCATCACAGCTCACAAAAGTGATCATCACCGTTCTGTTGTTCCTTCAGTTATGTGTATTCTAGCATGTACGGCCCGTTAGCAATGGAGATGCTAAACGTGTAACTGTACTGCGACCAAACAGTGCTGGGTTGTAGAGCACTACGTGGAAAGCGCCATCTGTGCCCAAAGAATGAGATCATCCTGAATGACCAGGTTTCTCCATCACGGTCGTTTTCCAAGACGACCACGCCAGGATTCATGGGGCGCACGTTATGAAAGAGCGGGTCAGGGAGCATGACATGGCTCGGCTGCCACAGATATTAATCCCATTGAGAATCTTTGGATGTGCTGGAGAAGACTTTGCACAGTTGTCACACTCTCCCATCGTAAACTTAAGATTTTGGTGAAAAATGAACTCAAGTTTATTATTGACACAACGCCACAGGGAATGAGCTGGAATCAAAGATACAGTGGGATGAAAATGTGTATGAACGCTTTGGAAATTCTCACATTTCTGCCTAAATTGTTCATAATTGTTCATGTCTGATCTTGTCTGATCTTTATTAAAATCATAAGAATGATTAAACAGTGTCTGCTTAAACTAATACCACCCAAACATTTACATTTGATCATATTTTTATTGGCCGTAACATGTAAACATTCACAGGACAGGGAGGAGTAAGTAAGTACACCGCCTGAATCTCACTGAACTGCAGCAGTTTTGTAAAGAGGAAATGGTCCAAGATTCATCCTGATCGTTTGAGCGTCTGATCTGCAACTACAGAAAAGCAGTTATTGCTGCAAAAGAAGAATCAGCAGATGTTTAATACAAGGGTTCACTTACTTATTCCATGCATGTTGTGAATGGCTCAGGTCTTTCTGCAAAATATCTTCATAAACCTGTGAATTAATGTTTCTATTGATGATGTCACATTGTCCAGACCCTGAGGAAACAAAACAGCCCCACACCCTGATGCTCCTGCTCCTTCACAGTGAGCAGAGGGTTTAGATGTTTGTGCTGTTCCATTTTTTCTCCACACATGATGTTGTGTGTTCGTCCCAAACTATTCAACTTTGGTTTGTGAAAGAGAACTTGGATGCTCTACAGCACTACTGGAGAAATATACTGTGGACTGATTAACCCAAAGCTGAATTGTCTGTCTAAGTAAGTGAACCCTTGTATTAAATATCTGCTGATTCTTCTTTGTAGCAATAACTGTTTTCCTGTAGTTGCAGATCAGACGCTCAAACGATCAGGATGAATCTTGGACCATTTCCTCTTTACAAAACTGCTGCAGTTCAGTGAGATTCAGGCGGTGTACTTACTTTTTCCTCGTTGTCCTGTGAATGTTTACATGTTACGGCCAATAAAAATATGATCAAATGTAAATGTTTGGTGGTATTAGTTTAAGCAGACACTGTTTACTCATTCTTATGAAGTTCAGAACACATTTATGACCAATTTAGGCAGAAATGTGAGAAATTCCAAAGCGTTCACACATTTTCATCCCACTGTAAAGATGTAAATATTAGAACGTGTGGACCTTTCTCTTTGTGGCGTTATGGACCAGAACACTTTCATCCTCAGTTTATACACAAACCTTTACCCGAAGGTTTTGTATTGTGTCCAGTTTGCTTTGAAAAATATGGAAGTTTCTCCTCATTTCTTTATCTTCATCTAAAAATACCGTATTGAGGCGATAAAATGGCATTCCATCCATCCATCCATTTTCTTCCGCTTTATCCGGGGCCGGGTCGCGGAGGCAGCAGTCTCAGCAGAGATGCCCAGACTTCCCGATCCACGCACACCTCCTCCAGCTGTTCTGGGGGACCCCGAGGCGACACCAGGCCAGCTCGGAGACATAGTCCCACCAGCGTGTCCTGGGCCTTCCACGGGGCCTCCTCCCAATAGGACATGCCTGGAACACCTCCCGAGGGAGGCGACCAGGAGGCATCCGGAACAGATGCCCTAGCCACCTCAGCTGGCTCCTTTCGACGTGAAGGAGCAGCGACTCTACCCCGAGCTCCTCCCGGGTAACTGAGCTCCTCACCCGATCTCGGAGGGTGCGCCCAGCCACCCTGCGAAGGAAACTCATTTCGGCCGCTTGTATTCGCGATCTTGTCCTTTCGGTCATTACCCAAATCTCATGACCATAGGTGAGGGTGGGAACGTAGATCGATCGGTAAATCGAGAGCTTTGCCCCCTGACTCAGCTCCCTCTTCACCACAACAGTCCGATACAGCGACCGCATCACTGCTGACGCTGCACCGATCCGTCTATCGATCTCACGCTCCATCCGTCCCTCACTCGTGAACAAGACCCCGAGATACTTGAACTCCTCCACTTGAGGTAAGGACTCCCCACCGACCTGAAGCATTAAAAACTTTATATTGGACTCACTGTGACAGGAGACTATTGTGTGTTTATTCTGCAGAGACATTTCCCGTCTTTCACGTTCCTCGGCGGCGTTTATTATTCGACTTCCTGGCTGGGAAATGGACACAGGAAGTGACAAGAGGAGAGATAACATTCCACAACCGTCGCCGTGCAACCATACTGTACCTAAGGGCCACGATGGAGGCTCAGCGTATCTCTCCCCCTCCTCCTGCTCCGTGGAGAGAGAAGTGGGTCAGCTCCTGCGGCGAGTTCTCGACAAAAACAAAGACTCGCTTATTATGCAAAAGGTGCGTCGCAGAAACATCAGGCGACGGGAAAGTTACAGGAACGAGGGACATTTCAGTTTTACTAAATACTGTGTACAATTTCAGCCAAAACTGCAGCTTTTCATTTATTTTCTAATAAATCTAGATTTAACACCAGTTGGAATCCAGTGTAATGCTTGTTATCGCCATATGTGGTGACACAGTATCACAAACGTCACTGAAGTCTGTCTGACATTTTGACATATTTTTTCCAACTCAGACGAAACCAAAACAAGTGGGAACTTGAAAATGTGCAAAACCTCATCTACAATACAATACTCTATTTATTATTCCAAGTGGGAGGTCGGAAATGTACCAGTTACCAGTGGCCTGGAACGCACCATCATTTGGAAGTCGGACATTTTAATCACAGTAAAACAAATACAATGAATTTAAGCAACAAAGCTGCTCAAAAAAAGACAAAATAAAAAACCCAAAGTAATAACTACTACATTAATGTTACAAATCATTTAGAAAGTAAGTGCATGATGTCATTAGCCTGCGATGAACGTTAGCAACATTAGCATCGCAAAGTAAAAGGTGCATTTATAATCGTAGACGCTGAACTCCAGTGCAGGAGCAGAGTGAGACAGCAGGGGGCAGTAGAACAACTAAAGAGTTAAAAACAAAAGAAATGTTAAAATATTGTCGTCGGTTGTTTTTATGTACGTGCGTCACCGTTGTTTTCCACGACTCGGGGCTTGTGAGGATGGTCCGACTTTCCCAGTGGGAAATCCGACCAGGAAAATGAGGACTTCGAGTACAAATGGAACGCACCTTTAAACTTCACATGAACGCCTCCTCATCTGTTTTGTGTGTGTGTGTGTGTGTTTGCATTTGCCATTTTAAAAAGTGGGGAAAAAGTAATAGTCCTGAATCCCAGTCACAGTGGAGCAGGGCCTGAACTGAGGTCATTCTGTTCCACATCTGCTCTACTGCACAGTGGAACTGTTTTAACTGTAAACGGGTTCGGTCTTCGTCGAATAACCATGGGACTGTAGGGCCCCCGTGTGGATTTTTGCTTAGGGCCCCAGAAGAGCCAGCACCGGCTCTGGCTACAAAGGTAGTTTACCACCACCGACTGTGGAGTGAATGTGAAATTGTCTCATGTAGAGCACTTTGTGACCATGTCTGTGAAAAGCGCTTTATAAATAAAAGCTCTTCTACTCTCTTCTCTTAAATGACATTATTCATGAATCTCAAAATGGCTCCATGCCTGGACGTCACATTTCTGATAATATTAGGTTAGTTCTAGACGTGGTTCACGACTAAGATTTGATCTCTGGTAATCCCCTTATTCTTTTTTTAGATTATCACAAAGCTTCTGACACAGTGAGTCATGAATCTGTTGCTGACACATTATCTTTTCTAAATTTTGGAACTTGTTTTTATCTAGAAACTTTTACAATGGCTGAAGCCATTGCGATTGACTGCGGAATAGATCTAATGCAGAAATTACCTGAAAAAATCGTTGAAATCCTTGAAAATGCCATGAAACTGTTGAAAATCCCCATTTAGTTGTATTATAGTGCTTTTACTGTGAAAATCCCAATTAGTTGTATTATAGTGCTTTTATTGTGAAATCCCTATTTAATTGTATTATAGTACTTTTATTGTGAAATCCCCATTTAGTTGTATTATAGTGCTTTTATTGTGAAAATCCCCATTTAGTTGTATTATAGTGCTTTATTGTGAAAATCCCTATTTAATTGTATTATAGTACTTTTATTGTGAAATCCCCATTTAGTTGTATTATAGTGCTTTTATTGTAAAAATCCCTATTTAATTGTTATTATAGTGCTTTTACTGTGAAAATCCCAATTTAGTTGTATTATAGTGCTTTTATTGTGAAAATCCCCATTTAGTTGTATTATACTGCTTTTATTGTGAAATCCCCATTAGTTGTATTATAGTACTTTTATTGTGAAAATCCCCATTTAGTTGTATTATAGTGCTTTTATTGTGAAAATCCCCATTTAGTTGTATTATACTGCTTTTATTGTGAAAATCCCCATTTAGTTGTATTATACTGGTTTTATTGTGAAAATCCCTATTTAATTGTATTATAGTGCTTTTATTGTGAAAATCCCAATTTAGTTGTATTATAGTGCTTTTATTGTGAAAATCCTCCTTTAGTTGTATTATACTGTGAATTATACTGTGAAAATCCCCATTTAGTTGTATTATAGAGCTTTTACTGTGAAAATCCCCATTTAGTTGTATTATAGTGCTTTTATTGTGAAAATCCCAATTTAGTTGTATTATAGTGCTTTTATTGTGAAAATCCTCCTTTAGTTGTATTATAGTCCTTTTACTGTGAACATCCTCATTTAGTTGCATAATAGTGCTTTTACTGTGAAAATCCCCATTTAGTTGTATTATAGTGCTTTTATTGTGAAAATCCCTATTTAATTGCACAATACTTCTTTACAGAAGACACAGTAACTGACCTTAAAATTCAAAAGATAAGGGCTTGTAAACAACAACATTTTAGGTATGCAAAGGTCATAAAATGTAAAAAAAAAAAAAGTTTCATAATCTCACCCCCAAGACTTCCAGCACGATTTAAACGCCGCCTAATTGTCCATATATTTCATTAATCGTCTTAAAAACAATAACAACTCCAATGACACGTGCAACTTTAGCTCGATCCTAATTAAGGAACGGCCTGAAGCGCGTTTTAGCCAAACGCAGCGTAAACTTCAGCAGGATAAAGTGTGAAAAGTGTCCGTAACACTCATTATATCTGCAGATTAAAGATGATTAAGGAGATGAAACGCTCTTGGCCCTAATGGACTGTAGTGGGACGCCCCCTGCTGTGTGACCCGAGGACTGCACTCGTCATTATGAGGGAAATGAGGGAGAGAGGGCTTCATAACTGCGAGATATTAATAAGCACTTAACAAACATTAGTCCCGGAATGACCATTAAAGACGAGTGAGCTGGGGTGAAGTGCAGCCTATACACGTCAAGTTTGAGCAAAAAAATAAAAACAATCTTTGTTCTTATTTGAGCCGTAGGAAAATTAGGGAAATCACCCATAAACCATTCTCAAATAATATGAGAGCGAGTGTTGTCAATATTAGTTTACTTTTTGTCATTAATATAAAATATAAGCATTTCTGTGAGCACATTAGATTGCATTATTCAGCCGCACTTTGGTCAAAATAGTCCTTGTTAATGTATTAAAGCAGTACTAAGTAACTCTTGCCCCTAGAGGCCATAAGCGCAACTGCAGGTGTCGTAGCAAGTTACGATTTAACTTATTAAATGTCTTGGAGAGTAAATACTACGCTGACAGAAAAGACAAAGGGAGAGAGGGATATTGTACATCCAGTTACACTCAAACTTGGCTGTAAATACTGTTTAAGTGGAGCTAGCACGCAGTTAGCTTTGCCCGTTAGCCTGTTAGCTTCTTCTTCGTGATTACATTAGTGTGTATTGGTTGCTCCGCCCCGGTGGCAGTCAAGTTGCAAGCATGGTTTTCTGGCCAGAGACACCGGGGGGCGATGAAAGACCCCCCAATCATCCCATTAACACTTGTATTACCCCCAGAGGGACTACGGAAAGGATTTATTAAGGTAAACAAGTTACTTAGTACTGCTTTAAGCTGCCATTGTTGCCCTTCCAGTTACAATGTGCAGATGCTGACAGTTTTTTTTTTATAGCTTTTGATTGAAATGAAGCTCTTTGCAAAAGGTCTCTGATTAAGTGCTGCTTTGTTTGGAGGCATTTTTATCCTGCACTCCTTTTCAGTCTTCACACTTCAATAAACATCAAATGAGATTTCGACAAATGACATTTTGAGCCCGAGAGTGTCAGATCGTGACTAAAGTGTATTGACCAGAACCAGGAAATACGACCGCATTAGTCCAGTGCTCCGGTCTCTGCACTGGCTTCCTGTCACTCAGAGAATAGAATTTAAAACAGCTCTGCTTGTGTACAAGTCTTTTCATGGTTTAGCACCAAAGTCCATCTCTGACATGTTAGAGCCGTATGAACCATCTCGGGCCCTGAGAACTTCAGGGAGGGGTCTCCTGGTGGTTCCCAGAGTCAATAATAAACATGGTGAGGCTGCGTTTCAGTTTCATGCAGCTAAAACCTGGAACAGTCTTCATGAGGATGTGAGACAGGCCTCAACTCTGACAATGTTCAAATCCAGGCTGAAAACAGCTCTTTTTACCCGTGCATATGAAAACTGAAAGTATTTTATCTGCACTCTTGCCTTTTACTGTCATTAACTTTATGTTGATGTTTTATTGATTGATTTGATCTGTTTTCTTGTAATTTGTGAAGCACTTTGAATTGCCTTGTGTATGCAAAATATGCTACATAACATTATACTGGAGTCTCTCACTAAAGGTAACGTTCACATAGGGCTGGGAAAATTCATGCTAAATCGATTTGATTTAAAAATAGAGTTGGTAGGTCAAATCGATTCATATTTTCAAAAAAAGAAATAAATCGATTTATTTTTGAATTTTTTGTGTGTGAATTAATTACTCCATATTTTAGACATTTTTCCGCCTCCAAGCACTGAGAGCATTAGAGTCGAAGCTTAAAAAGTTCACCCATAAACATAAATGCAACTCACGGCACCAAGAAGCAGGAAAATAAAACCTTCAGACGAGAGAAAAGTGTTAAAATACGCTTTTATTTACAAGTAAAAAACATTATAAACAATAAAAAGAAAATCAATCAAGTTTATTTACACGATAAAACTTTCACACAGACATCGATTCAGACGCATCACATGGTCTATTTACATTAAGGAGGCGACGTAAACTACAAAAGTTCTACCGCGAGTTCAGGAAGTTTCCATCTGCTTTATAAATCTAAAACCTTTAAGGCGAGAGACGCTGCAGGTGAATGAGGGAACAATTAAACTGCGATTTCAAACTTTTGCTGAACATTACGGACATAAATATGAGGAAAAAATGTATTAAGATTTTGTCATTTCATGTTTTCATATAGAAAGGTTTTGTTCAAAGTAAAGGTCGACTGATGTGGTTTTTTTTAAGGCCGATGCCGATATTTAAATATGTCTGTAATCCTGTGTGTGAAGCTTCTGAAGTGTAAAATGTGAGACAGCAGGGGCGCTTTATTAGGGCAGATTTATGTTTCGTAGATACTTCAGAGGGAGCTCGTTTCAAAGACAAAAATCAGCGGATTCCAAAACAAAAATGGCAACTCTCCATCTCTTACGGTTAGAAAATTAAAGGCAAAAGTCTAAAATACGATATAAGGAGAACAAACTTGTGGCTCATTTTAAGGTTCTGACTGAACTCTTTCCAAACGCAAAAAGGGGAAAGTCTCCCGAAGAGATCAGCCTTTTATTGGCATGATATCAACTCAGGCTGAACGATAGACATTTCATATCTCGATATTTATTCCAGATATCTCGATACGATGAGCTCAATCTCAGAATCACTGATGACCCTGATGAACTGGTCCTTTGGTCCAAGTTTCCCCATCCGACAGGAGGCTCTTGGATTTGGATCGATGGGATACTCGATTTAATTGAGAAACACCTGAAAGACCTTTGGAGAGACGGGTCTATCATGGGTCTCGATTTGAATTGATTTTCCTTTGAACCGCCCAATATCGATTCAAGAAACCCTTTAAATCGATTCTTTTAATACGTCTTTTTCCCATAATAATTCCATGTGACGTCATGCCTTTTTGTTTTGGTCATGTTAAATAGAAAGTAAGTGATAACTGTTAAAAATAATAAAAAACATAATACAAAAGAGTGCAGTTTTAGTAGTGATGAAAATCTATATTGGTTATAACTTACTTTTTCGATAATATCTTGAATGTTCATATCTCGATACGATAACGATATAGACCCTTTAACTGCTGACATCATCAGTGACATCAGCTGGAGGCAGGAAGTGATCAAGAGAAATAAGATTAAACTAAACTAGCGATTTTAAGTGTTAAACTACAACTGAAACATGTGGTCCTGTTGTGGCTTAAGGAGCCAGAACAAGAGGAATGACATTTGTGACGATAAAATAAGATTTATCTGATATTTCCAACAACAGTTAGACATTTGTTTATCGTTACTATGACAACAGCTACAATGGAAATAGATAGGAATCGAGCTTCCCGCCTCCAGCTAAGCCCGGAATGTTTACAATTAAAGGGTCTACATCTTTCAGCCCTAATACAACCGATAGCCGATATTGTGTTTTAGAATCTGCTGATATTTGTCTTTCATATGAGCTGCCTCTGAAGTATCTACTAAACATGAATGTCCTTATGTCGCTAATACAGCGCCCCCTGCTTTCACAGTTCAACACTGACACATTTTACAGTTTAGTGGAGTCTTATGGAGCGACTGAAGTGCAGATGTTGTTAAAGAGTTGTTAAAGTTTAGTCCTTTTGTCTGCACATGCGCCCTGTGGATATTTGTCCCGTCTTTGTCTCCCACAAAGGAAATGACCATATTTGGATTACAGCGTCATCGCTTAAAAAAGATGAATAAAGCATCTTGATAAAGGAATCGGCCTTAAGTTATAATTACTGTGAAGATAAAAAGAGAAATCCTGTAGAAACTCTCTGAACCCGCGGTGAGTCCATGACGGCAGACGGACGGAGAGGCTCTTCTCTTTTGTCCCGGTTTGTCTCTGGGTCTGGGGCGGCGTCAGTGGCCCAGGAAGCTGAACACGCTCCGCTGAGAGGCGCTGGACGCTGAAGCCGGAGGTTTGTTTTCTCGACAGATCCTTTTACAGGCCGGGTTCAGGCTCTCGGACAGACCGCGCTTCTTCACCTGGGGAATGAACAGTTGTTTTTACACAGCCTTCTTATGTGGGCTTTGGCTCCCTCTAGTGTCAAGATCAGGAATGACAAGCGCCGGGCAATGTTTTAACAAAGGAGTAAGTGAAATTTTAAGCTACGCCCTTATTTTGAAAGGAAAAACTCGACAAAACATCAGGAAATAAACATCGTAAAGGGAGAGTTTAGGTCTATTTTCTTTACTCCGTCATAAAAAGCTGTGTAGAGTCTCTCACCTTCTTCCGGGGCTCGTCCGCGGAGCCGTCTTTCTCTGGAGATAACGTCTGGAACAGGAAGCCTCTGGAGTTCCTCGGAGCCAAAGGGTTTCCGTCCGAGATGGAGGCCAGTTTCTGCAGCACGGACTGGGGCTGGCTGAGCAGGGAGCCCCTCTTCACCTGCAGGAGGAGACACGGGGATAACATTTCCAAAAACAAAGGGTCTGCACGTCCTTTTCATTCTACATGTCGATGCCCAAGTACTAGATTTCTAAAGCAGAATTTGAGCGGAGAGCGCAGCTGAATAAGTTTTGTAGTACTTTCAGATTTAGTGCCAGTTTGAATAAATGTTTGAGTGACTTAATGTAGAGCGAGGTGAGTGAATATGGAAAAACGTTAAATGTAGAGATGGATCTGAAACATTTGTTGTAGATTACTGATATAAATGTGAGGATTTGTTTGATCATTTTATGTTTTATGCTAGGGCTGGGCGATATGGCCAAAAAATAAAAGCTCGATTTTTCTACTCAGGTTGGACGATTTAGATTCATAATATAGCCGACAATTAGGCCCATTCAAAATTGTTATTTCTGTTTTAAATATTCTTTGTTTGCTCTCAAAGTAAAACTTCTTAATAACTTCTTTAGTTTAATCATCCTCGAGCTCAGCTGTGATTGACAACCGTCTCCATGGAGACTCAATGGGAAAGGGGCGGAGTTAAATGCTGCAGCAGCTCAGAGAGGCTCAGCGTGAGGGTAGAAGCAGACCGGGGGTAAACTTGTTTTAGTGAAGAAAACTCCATCGTGCACAACGAAAACACAACGCACGGCCTTTGTGAAGCAGCAGAGATCGTTAGAAAGTCGCTGGTTCCACTGGTGTCATTTTAGAAACAGTCACTACAGTTCTTTTAATTGCTTGGTTTCTTTACCATTCAGGTTACACTCCCTGATGAAGGCCCTAGCCGAAACGCGTTGGAGCACTTTTGACCTTTTCTAGCCATGTGATTCAATAAAGGCTTTTAATATTTCTAGATGAGTCCTTTCCTTTAGTCGCTACGAAGCGTCTGAAACGCCGCTAAATGGCAGCACGGCGCTCGTCAGATGGACATGGTTTTACGATTTAGCCATTTTCCACATCGTCTGTTTTAAAAGCATGAATTAATTGAATTAATTAGATTTATCGCCCAGCACTATTTATGTCTTATAAAAATAAGACACTGTATGTGTAGAAATGACCGATATTTTCAGTAAAAACTAAATAATGGATCGAGCCAGGTTTAAATTAGGCCTATTTATTTTTATTTTTATGATGTATTAGTTACAAAGATTGGCTCAATGGGGGATTTTGGATCTTGTAAGTAGGTCTGGGCGATATTGACAAAAATTTATATCTTGATATTTTTGTTTAACATCTACATTTACGTCGTTTTGTCGCTCATAAACGGACTACAAAAGATAAAAAACACTTTCCACATTATATTTGTCTCCTTTGTCCTAGTTTTTTCAGCCATTTTTCTTTTTCCTCTTTTTTTTTCAATTCTCCCATATTTCGAACACATTTTACCTTTTTTTTTCTTCTTTTTTTTTTTTAAATATAAAATGTTCACCCGATTTTTCACCCCCCAGTTTTTTTTCTCCCCATTTCTTGACTTTGGAGCTAAACTGGATGTTGCAAACAGTAATTTCGATATCATCTTGTAGACGATATATTGTTCACCTCTAGTTATTAGTGGGAAAAAAATCTGTAAAATTCAAATGTGTCCTCGTTTTTTGTGGTTCAAAGCTCAGTAAATCAGTAAATTAGATATTTAAAAAATCCCTCTGTAAAAAACCTTCCAAATGTTGAGTCAGAGTCTGTAAAGTTCAGTGTCTGCCGGAGCGAATGAATCAAACGTTACCGGTAAAGTCTGGGACGGCCTCTGGAACGGATTGAACGCAGCGGTCGACTTCTTCTCTGCTGGAGCGGCCACTGGAGGCTCTGAAGAAGAAAATGTCAGTAAACTTACATTTATCTGTAGATTTCTGCTGAGGAACTGATGATTAAAAAACACATGTTACTCTAGTCAGCGCTTAACCTTTGAGAAATGTAAAGCTTTTTATTTCCCGGCGGAAACCCTGTTATCAAGTTTCAAAAAAGAGCTTGTATTGTTGGGTTTCAGGTGACATCACAGCGTTCTAAAAGCCTATAATATTATAAAGAGATAAAATTTAGTTTTGAGGAAATGTTTGGTCTTGTACAGAGAGATCATGGACCCAGTGACTGATATTAATGATCATTTTGTAATTCATACATTTTCTTTTTAATTGATGATGGAAAAGCGCGACCACTGCGAAAAGCCTACTCCAGCTCATTCAATTTAGATTTAATACCTGTTGAATGATATTTAAAGGGATATTTCAGGATTTTTGACATTGGGCCTCATTTCCTAGTTATCCAGAGTGTTGTTGATGTCTGGAGATATTTTTTTCTTAAATTCATGCAGTTCTTATATTTGAAGAGTCTAGTGGCGCTAGGCTAGGGCAAGGCTAAAGCATTTCTATGGTATCAGTTAGCCTGCATTAAAAACAGTCTGACCCACTCCACAGTGCACCTGAGGTAAATCACTTATAACACCAGACTAACCATATAAATGTCTGTGTTAATAGAATCATTTAAAATAACTTATATTTGAGCAGCATCAGCTTCGTGGCTGTAAGCTAACGCAGCGGCGGAGTGATCTGCGAGAAAATAGTCCCTCAAAATGCGGTAATTCATGTGATACAAGGTCAGTTATATTTCAAACATTATTCTATTAACACAGACATGTATATGGTTAGTCTGGTGTTATAAGTGATTTACCTCAGGTGCACTGTGGAGTGGGTCAGACTGTTTTTAATGCAGGCTAACTGATACCATAGAAATGCTTTAGCCTTGCCCTAGCCTAGCGCCACTAGACTCTTCAAATATAAGAACTGCATGAATTTAAGAAAAAAATATCTCCAGACAACAACAACACTCTGGATAACTAGGAAATGAGGAACAATGTCAAAAATCCAGAGGGAGGGCAACATTCTCTTCTCTATTTGTGGTAAAAACAGGATGTCCGAGTACATCTGCACACATTTATTCTCATCAAACTCACCTTTTTCTCCAGTTTCTTCTGCGTCAGTTTCTTGGCCACTTTCATGAACTGACTGTCCTCGTCCTGGAACTTCTCGTCGTCCGCCTCGACGTCGGCCTCTTTCCCTTTGGACTTCTGCTCCGTCTGAACAGAGACAAAGAGGCGAAAATGTAACAACTGACTTTACCTTAAAAGGCCCTGTGAGGAACTTTTTTGGAGAAGTGGAATAGACGGATAAGCGTGAGGAGTCCAGACCTGCTCGCGGAGCCACTGCTCTCGCTCCAGTCTCTCCCTCCGTCTCTGGACCTCGGACTGATCCACGTCTTCATCGCCCTCCTCCTCCCCTCCCTCCGCTGCCTCTCCGTCCACCAGGAACCCGTCGTCTGGAAAGAGAAGCGTCAAGAGTTAATATATTTTGGGCTCAATGTTTATCGCCTGTGCATTTATTAGCATTTTCCCCCCGTTGTTGGAATGCTACGTAGAACATGTAAAAATAATAAAATGAATTATTGTATCCCCATGTCTGTAGATGATACTGACCGAGTTTGAGCTCATTCTGTCAAATAAAACAGGTGTAGTTCATTAAAATGTTCAGTGAGCGAGAAGGTCAGACACTCCATTGGAATAAAATGGGAGCTTTATGGCATTGAACCAGCAACCCTGTACATTATGCAGCATAGGCGTGATTGGGTTTTTGTTGGTGTGGTCTAAGGAAATTTCCTGCCAAATGTCAAGCATTTCTGACAAAGTAATGCGTTTCGCGCTCCATAGTGAAGAGGTCTTGGAAGGCCATAGGATTACAATGGCAGATGTTGAAGCTCCGACTGGCCTAACGGCTCAAAATACGGCACAGGTCTGATTAGCTTTTTTGATCAGAGGCTCTTACTGGAATTATCTGCAAAGTATCAGCCATTTGTGCAATACTAAATTTTATAGTGCCATATAAAAGTTCATGCATTTCAGCAGGTGTGTGGTCATGTATATCCATTTAGGTCCATCTAGAGATATGGAACTGGTCTTAGTCCTATTTTAATCTTTAGGCAGTTTACAATGTTGTGACGTCATGTGAAAGCAGCCTATGTCGGACGGTAGGGGCTGCACAATTAACCTTTATCGCATCGAAATTGAGGTTTGAGCGGCTGAGGAAGAATCAAACTCCACGCGTGTCTCGAGCAGCGGCAACTATTCTCACGGCCAGTAACGAGTATTGCATTAGCATTTCTTGGCGGAGCGTGTTGTGTGTGCATTATTGTATTAAGCCACGAGTATTTGTAACATCTTTACAGCAGATTTTTACTTAAATATGAGCCGGATTTTCATACAACAAGCAGCATTTTGTGTAATTTCGAGGAATAAAATTAAAACAAAGGATGTTTTTCTGACAACTCCTTAAAATGCCTCTTACAGATTTGTATCTTGTTGCTTCATGAAGCTGAAATGTAATAACTGAGAACCATGATGTTTAACAGCAGTTTTAGTTTAACCCATTTAGGCCTGAAACGCCTGGAAAAAAGGCCTGTGAAAACCTATGGGCGATTTCAGAAAAGACCCCGAAAACCTGAAGTTCCAGAAAACCTGAAGTTCCTGAAGTATTCAGCAATTGTGTCAACGCCCTCAGCCTCTGTAGCAGATAGGAACAAACCTCAAAAAGTTTGAGAGCTTACACTTGTGGCTTTCCTGGGAAATTGGATTTATTTAGATACACCTTCACAAAAATAAAATATGTTAAAGCAAAGTGAAATAAAGTATAAAGCCTCTTATACTTAAATATAGGCCTATATGTTTTATGTTAAACCTTTGTAATTTGTCTTTTGAGGTCTAGCAGCTTCTCTCTAAACCCAAAACAATATCCACTCTTTAAAATACAATTTAATTAATAGTTTTATATAGAAACATGGGAAATAAATATAATAATGATTAAGCTATAAAGAAATAAAAGCTGGTGATGGGAAGGGCAGAGTATCCTTCTCTAAACACAGGAGAGGAGGAGAAAGCCCCTCCCCTCAGAGAAAGCCCCTCCCCTCACTGCTGCTCAGCGCTGTCAGTCAGAGGAGAAGACGCAGCTCTCCTCTCCTCTCGTCCTGCACTTGACTTCTCAATAAAACTCCGTGATGGAAAGAGCATAACAACTGTTTTCTGATCGATTTTGACTAAAACCTTTGATCGAATCAAACTGAACATCGCATTTACGTGTCAGCTCTATGAACGGACTGTAGCTGGGTTGCAACCCGAAAAAGTATCTCCGCAAATATTTCACCAAATTACACGAAACAAGTGTTGTGATGCTGACGCTCCCGTGCCTCTATTCTGTTGCATTTCATTGGCTCAAAGGCCGACAATTGGTGCAAAAACACCCTTATACGCTTCCCGGCCTCAATGGGTTAAGTCTATCTGCAGCCCAACTGTATGAAAATCACAATCGCAAAATCTGACAGAAAAATCGCAATTCGTTTTTTTTTGGTCAAAATCCTGCAGCACAAACGTACGGCCTTCACAATGTTCCGTCAAAGCTAAAGATATTTAAAAGTGAGAAATTGGTTTAACGAAAATAAGTTATCTTTAAATTGGGATAAAACAAACTATATGATTTTCAGTAATCATAGCAAAATTGATAATGTGAAAATTACAATTGATGGAGTCAGTATAAAAAGGGTCAAGGAAGTTAAGTTTCTAGGTGTTGTTTTAGACGAAAAATTAAAGTGGAAAGCTCATATTGACTATGTAAAAAGAAAGGTCAGCAAAAGTATTGGCATTTTATATAAAGTTAGAGATTTGTTGATTGTAGCTTGTTGAGTTTGCTTTATTCCTCAATGATTCTCCCATATTTCAGTTATTGTGCTGAAGTCTGGGGTAACACATATACTTGTACCACCAAGCCCTTGTTCCTGCTGCAAAAAAGAGCAATTAGAATCATCAGTAAGAAAGGTTATAGAGAGCACACTAATCCTTTATTGAAAATAAACTTCTTAAATTTAAGGATCTCGTCGACTTAAAATTTTTGATTATTATCAAAAGCTAAACAAAAAAATTGCCAAATGATTTTCAAAGTAATTTGTTGCACACGACGCTTCCCATAGAAGAAAATATAATTTTCGGAATATGTTTGCAGGAACATCGTTGAAACGGAAATGTCCGTCTGTTTATGGAGTTAAATTGTGTGTTTACAAATTCAAAAAAATGTACAAAGACAAAATTCTGAGTGATTACGAAAAAATTGAAAACAACTGAAGTGAACTGTAAGACAAATGAAGCTGTTTTGTTATGTTTTGTGACCTGGTGAGGAGTCGGGGTATAATGATGGGGATTTCTGATTTTATTTTGTAAATTTGCTAATGGGAACAGATATTACAAGATTAATCTTCATTCTGTTCCTTTTTGTTCATGTATGGATGGAAAAAAAAGTGTAATGGCATGACATGAATAAGTAAAAAACAAAAAACAAATAAAAAGATATTTGGTAAAGACAGAGTTCTGGATTAAAGCGCCGTACCGATGTTCTTCCACCTGAAGCGCCGCTCTCGCCCTGGCCCGTCAGAGTGCAGATCTCCGTCGGCCAAATACCTCTCCTGGTACAGCCTCAGTCTGCGCTTGTCGTCGTCCATCACCTGCTTCCTGTGACGGTAAAGAGAGAACAGTCGAGCGTTTGGACTGGGCTAAACCCGGATGAGGAGATACGAGATGAGCGAGACTCACATGTGGATCTTGTTGACCTGGTCCTGCAGCTCTTCGTCGGACGGCAGCTCCTCCAGAAGCTCCTCCTCCTCGTACTCGCTGCCTCCGTCGCCGTCTTCGTCCTCGCTGCCCACGTCGCTGCCCGAGAGCTCCGCCTCGGACTCCAGGTAATCCGTCAGACGCCTGCGAGGAGGAGCGGGAGAGAGTCAGGGTCTGTTTCACAAAGAACGGCTCAATCTGCCAGGTAAGATGTTCAGCTCAGTAAACGACTCACATTTTCTTCCTTTTCTTTGTTTTCACTGGAGCAAACACGGCCTCCATCTCCTCCTCCTCCACCTCATGGTCTTCCACTTCCTCCTCCTCCTCCTCTTCTCCGTCGCTCTCTCCATCTCCATCATCACCGTCGTCCAGCCCGGCCCGACTCTCCTCGTCCGACAGAAACTTGAACTCATACTCGTCCTCTTCCTCGTCTTGATTCTGCTCTTCTTTGTCTTTGCTGGTTTCAGGAATAAAAAGTCACATTTATTAAACGGTATTTAATTAAACGTTTGTGAAAACACTGAAGAAAAAGACATTTCTGTACCTGGTTTTCACTGGAGACGTCTTTTCAGGACCTGCAAGTCACATGAAATGCTTTTAAAGAGGGGGTATTATGCTTTTTCAATCACATAGCACCAGTCTATAGCATACTACAATGATGACGTAACCTTCTGTTGGTCTGTATATGCAGTAAATTAAAATAACTGCCTTGAATAAAATTGCCCTCTCAAAATGGCTGTACTGAACGTCTTGAAATAGGCCTCTGTCTCTTTAAGAAGCTTTCCGACACGCCCCCTTCAGCACACTGCTGTGGCATCTAAACAACACTACTGTGCGGGGAGGGGCTCTGCTGAGCTGAGGAGCAGTGGTTGGTGGCTTGGCTGGTGACGAAAGGTCCAGAGGCGTCTCCAGGAGGTGGGGCGTTCCTAGGAGGACTGAGGCATAGCTACACCTAAAATGGCTGCCGTCTAAGTTTTTACTGATTACTCAAAAATATGTGAATGAGCCAAGGCAACACTCCAGGCATGTGTTTAATGAGGGAATGACATAATAACATGATATAAAGCTTAAAAAAGTCCATTTTACATAATACCCCCCTTTAATTGACAAAATATAATATGAATATGGAAAATAGAATACATAAGCCGTCCTTGCACTCACTCTGACTGGGGAAGTTCCGGAGCACAGGCCCAGGAGCTGCTCCATGTCGCTCTCCTCCTCTGCCTCCTCCTTCTCCCTCGCCTCCCCCGCTCTGTCCTGGGCCTGAGTTTGAGGAAACGCCCCGAGCACAGCCCCAGGAGCTCGTCCTCCTGCGACGCTCCCAGACTCTCGCCCTTCTCCTCCGTGAACGTGCCGGAGCACAGGCCCAGCAGCTCCCCCATGTGGGCGTCCATGGCGTTCTCGTCCAGGCTGCCCAGGACAAGCTGCCGCTTGTGTGGCTGCGGCGGGGCTCCGGCGCGCGGGCCCACGTTCAGGAAGCCGTCCGCGTCCAGCAGCTGGGAGTGGGGCTCGTCCTCCAGAGAGAAGCGTCCCAGAGACTCCCCGCAGAGCGCAGGGTGAGGGTTCGGCCCGGAGTCGGTGTCGGGAGAGGGCGGAGCGTACAGGTCCTGGGAGTCCTCCACGGGCAGGCTCAGAGACGGCTCCGACAGTTTACCCGAGCTCTGAGGGGAAGGAGAGCAGATTCTTTTCTTATAAACTGTTTCAGCACATTTTGGACTACACTGTTGCCATCAGTACAAAACCAGCTCCTAATGACCAGCTCGATACAGAAAATCTATTACTGCAGTGAGTAATCAAAGAGTGGATCTGGATGAAAACCAAATTCTGCTGCCTTTAGTCACATCTCCATGGAGACGAGCTGTAGACGAACCCACTCCCAGTAAACTTAGTCATGTCTGAGGAGAGCAGAGCCGCTCACAGCAAAGGCTCACGTTTGTTTGTACATTTATGAGGCATTTTTCAATTATGCAAATATCTGTCCAAAAAAAATGCTTCCATTTCATTTTGTTTATTGGGTAAAATTTAACGCGGTGCGACTTTAAATTTTTGATTCCAAACAATGAATGTTACTTGTGGTCCAAACGCATTCCTGACTTTCCTTCTTCACAGGGACGAGTTTACATTCACATTTCACAACTTGCAGGGTCACTTTCACAAAAATTAAGACAACTGGCCTGTAGGTTCATGAAACTGACACTAAGGCTCTATAATTAGATGCAGTGTTTAACCCACATTTCTGAGTTCAGGAGGACATACAAATTTTGATCTACCACGAGAAATAAAGTCAGGTATAGTGCCTTTAAAGGCGGCCCCTCCAGGATTTTGTGATGTCGCGATCGCAACTATTAACACAGAATCAAGCAAACTCCACGAAATCAGTGCTAGGGAAGTACTGATCCATTATTCAGTGTAGGCATCAGTAGCTGATTCAGGCTTTTTTGAGCGTATCGGATCGGATTTGATGACTGGAGGGGTCCAATACAAAAGACGGCCGTGAATCTGTGGTCCTGGATCTGCAGGCTTCCCGCACGGCTTCGGCACAGTGGTAAAGCTGCAGACTGAAGCTGCAGAACCAGGACCGCAGATTCACGGCCTTCATGCTATCGCTAAACTAGGCTGCTATTGCTAACCTGCCACTAACACCTGCTTCTTAAAAACTTTCTAATTTAAATTCAAAGTTAAGCCAAAACGTCTTGCATGTTTATAAAGAAAAAAAGCCAACTGGTGAAACAACTGTAACCTAATATCCATAGGCTATAATATACAGAATGATACTTATTTATTGGTTTATTTGGTCGGGACAGTGCATGTTAATGAACATACATGGGTCTCATGCATGTAAACAAGCCACACCGGATTGTAGCCTTGGGCTAATTTCCATCCGTCGTCCCCCAGTCACACTCTCAAACACACTCTCACTCATCCTGGCCTATTGTACATGTTTTAGTGGTAGGGGAAACCGGAGTACCCGGAGGAAACCTACGCAGACACGGGGAGAACATGCAAACTCCACACAGAAAGGCCCCGTCCAGGTGGGAATCGAACCCGGACCTTCTAGCTGTGAAGCACGAGCACTAAGCACTGTGCTACCGTGCCGCCCACACATTATACACATTATATATACACATTACACATTATATAAAATTATATACACATTATATAAAAATATAATAATACACAAAGACTGTGTCAGAACGGTATCGGCCAGCATGAAGTGTCAAAAAAGCAGATCGGTACATCCCTAATCAGTGCAGCATTGAAACTTTTCCAAAAGCCTGCAACTATTCCTTAACTTCAGTGCAGTGTTAATTTGACAACATATTTTAATTTAGTTTTAGTCTTAGTCTTTTGACGAAAATGTAATTCAATTTTAGTCGAGATTTAGTCAAAAAAATATCTTCAGTTTTAGTCTAGTTTTAGTCGACTAAAATTCCAAGTCAATTTAGTCGACTAAATTTAAGACTAAATTAGTCGACTTTGCATTTATAATATTCATTATAATCATATTTAATCAGCTCCTCTGCTTCATGGAGCTGCTCCACATGAACAAAGCTCAGAGCTGCTCCTTTGGCAGAGGATTTACATGATCTGAGGCTCTTTCAGACGGTCAATAGAAGTTTGGATGATTTTAGTCTCTCCTTTTCATTTTATTTAGTCTTATTTTAGTCGACTAAAATATCTGGACATTTTAGTCATAGTTTTAGTCTCATGAAAAACTTTTAATTAGTTTTAGTCCAATTTTAGTCAGTAAAAATATCACTTTGACTAAAATTAAGACTAAATATTTTAATCTCCGAAATTAACACTGCTTCAGTGTGACGCGGCTTCACTCGCCCGGCACTACTTTCATCAGACGCTGTGGACTCACTTGGACGCGGAGCCGATGAAGCTGGGCCTGAACAGACTGGGCGAGGGCGACCTGAACGCGGCGCTGGACAGGGCTCTGCGCGGCTGATACGACGTCAGCATCGACCCCGGGAGATCGAAGCTGCTGTTGTGGCTGTTGTCCTTCAGCTGGAACGACGAATCGTCCTCTTCTGCAAAACATGGCCACAATAAAGCTTCGAGACGGACTTAAGACGTCGGATTTAGAGTTACGTCTCGTCTTTTCTCACCAGTTTTGCTGCTGCTGTCTTGTCCGGAGGCGCCCGCTCTTCTGAGGCCGTCGCTGTGGAAAAATAAAGTGAACCATTAGATCTACTGCCCAGTCAGAAAGAAAGTGATTAAGTCCCAGAGCACGAACCCGGTTCTGGAGCAGGAGCTTCCGGGAACAGCATGAGCGTCCCGTCGGTGTGGAGCAGGTCTGGAGTGGCTCGGGGGAGGCTCCTGACGCCGGACACGACGCCTCTATCCTCCCCCTCCTCTGCTCCACCATCGTCTCCTCCCAACAAGTCTTCAACGCCCTGAGAGACAAACAGCAACAAATACAAGCCTTTTAGTGTCATGTAGAGCAAAAACTAAAAAGATTAAGATAATGAGACACATCAAGGATAATAACGAAGAGCAGCCAGAAAGTCAGTGGTCAAGTCCGAGCCTGTAAAGTGTGGAGTCTGATGGAGCGACTAAAGTTTAGTCCCTTTGTCTGCTCATGCGCCTGTGTATATTTCTCCCGTCTTTAGCCGCTGCTTTCTCCCACAAAGGAAATGACTAGGACTAGGAGTGTGACAATATCGATTTTCCGATATATCGCGATATTTTGTGGGACAATACGATACCGATACTTTTATTCCGATAGATACTTTTGATGACGTCATGCATATTAATGAGGCAGCAGTGCTCCACTGTTTCACAGTCAATAGAGGCCAACAATGATCAAGAATTCAGTCAGGACAGCAGGGGCAGCACTACAGTTTTAAGCACTTGGACCAAACCATAGACTGTACAAAGAACAGACAGCTCCTCCTCACTCCTCCTCGTTTACCACAATGACCACGCTCGAGGGGGAAATCATGGCGGATTTACAGACTCCTCCTCCCCAGCTCTGACGAAGCATGTTCCTAATAAGGGCATAAGGGCGGATCTTCACTGTAGACTCCGCCCTTGCGTGACGTGTAGCTCGCGCAGCTCCAATGCTAACAGTCCGACCCTCGTTAAGTAGGAGATTCTAAAATGTTTCCTACGATAACCAGCCCGGTGCCTCTGATTGTGTCTAACCCAGCGTAATCACAGGAGGAATATCGAGCTGTAGACAGTTCCAAACAATTAGGCACCGGCATTAAAGTTGTTTTAACGTGTCTAAAGTGCAATGGATTCCAATGGGGACTAGTGGCTATATGGAGGTACTACAGCAATGGCGGCCTCCAGTGTTGTCGTCGCAAAGCAGAGCAGCCAGCGGCCATTGGACAAACACTGTCACACAAATAAATTACTTTTAATGATAGTTTTTATAATTATAAAGAAGATTAATCTGGGTTGATTTATTCCTTTTTAAAATAGGACTGTGGTTTCTTGTTTATTTAATTGTAAATGAAGTCACTGACAGATCTATGACCCATTTTCAGTGAGTAAGTCAGGGATCATTTATAAAAGTGGTACAAAGCTCATGAAAAGAAATGTAAATGATCTGTAGTATGTTCAAATAAAGGTTAAAAGTAGCGTGTTTTTTTAATCGTGATGTATCGTAGGTATTTTTGTGCAATATATATCGATTATCGCAGTATCGTATCGAATCGTGAGGTACCAGAGGTTCCCACCCCTAGAAATGACCATATTTGGATTACAGCCTTTCCTGCTACACGTGGATACCAAACATGTCAGTATTTGTGAATGAATAAGCGTGGAAAGACCAGGAGCGACACAGACATGTTGGAGTCACTTCCTGGATAAATCTGAGGCTCAAAGCCACAAAACGTTAGAGAATAAACATCGTAAAGAGAAAGTTTGATCTGTTGTTTTTTACTCTGACATTAAAAGTAAGATGTTAAAGAGAAAACTAATAATGTCTTAAACTAATCGTCCCCGTGTTCTCACCTCCTCCTCAGAGTCGGTCATCTCCTCCTCCTCCTCTTCCTCTCCGTCCTCTTCGTTGTCGAGGCGATGCAGCGCTGCTTTCCGAGCGCGCTCCTCCTTCCTCCTCTGCGCCATCGCCATCTGCAGACGCTCCTTCAGAGACAGCAGCTTCGCTCCTACGACCACAGACACGTTTGAGGAGCAGTAACAGCGGCGATCAGATCTGTGCGCACAGTGAGTCCGTACCAGGTTTGCAGGTTTGCGGCGGCTTCTCCTGCCCTTCGCTCACGGTCACGGTGACGGTCTCCGAGACCAGCTCCTGTTTCCCGGACGCCGCCGTGTCCTTCCTCACAATGTTCACCTGCAGGGGGCGCTCTTTCTTCAGCTGCACCGGGGCCTTGATGTGACGGAAGTAACGAGCCTTCAGTAACTCCAGACCTGAAGGACAGGGAAGGAGCGGCGATTAAGATCATTAAAACACAATATTGTGGTTTTGATGGATCTCCTCAGATCATAATTATAGTATTAGGGATGGGTATCGTTAAGGACTTATCGATACTACTACTCTTATTGATACTCCTCATCAATTCGGTACTTTAACGGTACTTTAAAATAAAAAAGATGTAGGAGAGAAATACGACCACATTAGTCCAGTGCTCCGGTCTCTGCACTGGCTTCCTGTCCCTCAGAGAATAGAATTTAAAACAGCTCTGCTTGTTACAAGTCTTTTCATGGTTTAGCACCAAAGTCCATCTCTGACATGTTAGAGCCGTATGAACCATCTCGGGCCCTGAGAACTTCAGGGAGGGTCTCCTGGTGGTTCCCAGAGTCAATAATAAACACGGTGAGGCTGCGTTTCAGTTTCATGCAGCTAAAATCTGGAACAGTCTTCATGAGGATGTGAGACAGGCCTCAACTCTGACAATGTTCAAATCCAGGCTGAAAACAGCTCTTTTTACCCGTGCATATAAAAACTGAAAGTATTTTATCTGCACTCTTGCCATTTACTGTCATTGATTAACTTTATGTTGTTTTATTGATTGATTTATCTGTTTTCTTGTAATTTTATGCAACTGTGAAGCACTTTGAATTGCCTTGTGTATGAATTGTGCTCTACAAATAAACTTGCCTTGCCTAGGAGAGTGGAGAGAGACTTTTTTCTAGTGATTATTTGACCGTTAAGGTTGGAGCTTATGGTCTGGGTGGACCGGCACACGTGGGCCCGGGGCCGTTATGATACCAGGGTTCGGTTCCCATCCCCAATCACTGTTGGAATAATTAAATTACAGCAGAACAAGGTGCTTTATGATGCTCAAATAATATATATTTTAAAGCTGTTAAGCAAAAGATCTAATTTCTTCCTAAAGATTTGTAACCAATTTGGATATATATACTGTCTGACCACAAGAAAGGTCACAGGCTCTTAATATTGGTTGTAGCGCCTTTACAGTCCCTGCAGGATTTCACGGGCATGTTTTGTGATTGTCACTAAAATGCCTTATTGTCTGGGTGATGAAAAGTTGCATATTTTTTCATCAAAATCAAACTTTTCTTTGCATTTGACATAATTTTAAACCAAAGAGACTCTGGGGAAAATATTTAAAATAGGTGTTATTTTAATTTGTTGTATCACCTAAAAAGCAGAACCATGTGCCCCCTCCCCCTGTGCTCCGCTCAGCTGTGGACAGGGGAGGAGCAAACAGGTCCCATCTGCTGCAGAGTCCATATAACTCCGATAAGAGCCTTTAATAAATAAGACTACGAGGACAACAGCTTTGGCTCAACAGTGACTCCTAAAGTTTGTGCCGTACAGGAAGCACCAGGAGAAAGAAACAAAACTCGTACAGAGCGTGAAAAGATCACACAGCGGCGCTCGCTGTAAAGTCAGACTGAGGCGAGTGAGAGGAGGCGGAGCAGAAACAGCAGCCCTCGCTTCAGTATGAAAGACCTGAACCCACGGAGGTGCTGGGAGCTTCCAACCAGTGTTGTTTTCGTCAACGAAGACGATAACGATATGATTTCGTTGACGCCCCTTTTTAATGACGATAACGTAACGATGACGAGCTAAAAATAGCTCTTTGGGACTAAAACCTGAAGAGACGTTTATGAGTTTACGTCAACGAGACCAGACGAGACTAAAATGGGAGAAAGTGGTTCGTCAGATCGTTCACAAACAGAGTTTATACGCGGAGTGGGAGAACACACCGAGCGGCGCCGTCAGCTCTCATGATGCGGTCGGGCAGCGGCGCCTCTTTCAGTGCACTGCTAACGTACATCCTCCACAGAGCGCGTCTGACATCAATGTCACAGGGACATCGAACTCAGGACAGTTCTAAATACCGTAGCGTCTGAACACAGAAAGCATGTGGAGGCTACGTATGTGCAGACAGCGCTGTTGATCAGAGGACGATGAGAGCGGGCACTTTTGGGGAAAGTCCTGTTCACAAAGACACTTCTACTACTGCCTATTGTGGTGTAATCTGTTTGTCAAAAGCTATAAAGCCAATAGATAATTATTTATCCCAATTTCCAATAGTTAAATTAATTAATTATAACCTTTTATAATGAAACTGACGAAAACTTGACTAACACCTTTTAAATTTTCGTCTGACTAAAACGTGACTAAAACTATCACATTTAGAAATGACTAAAATGTGACTAAATATATAAGCATTTTCGTCCAAAAGACTAAAACTAAAAGGGCTGCCAAAAACAACACTGATTCCAACTCGCAAATAAAACAACGGTAACTGATCAGAAACTCACTTCAGTTGCAGAGTAAAGAAATAATTGCGAAGGAAATGGCGGGATATTGGAATAGTTGCAGGCTTTTGGAGAAGTTGCAATGCAGCTTAAGATTTGAAAAGCTTCAGTCAAACAGAGGAATGGGGGAAAATTTCCATATTCAAAAGCAAAACGGGAAACTTTTCAGCAAAGAAAAAAAAAAGTTGTACAATTTCAGCCAGAACTGCAGTAAATTGTGTTCTGAACCAAAATGTATTTTTATTAACTTTACAGTAATAATAATCTGGCAATGTCAAGATTTTCCTTCTTTTTTTTTCTCATTTAATGCCAGTTCGAATCCAATTTCATGCCATTAATGAAATCTAAAGCCTTAATCTGATCCCTTTAATGTCGTACCTGAGTTGGGTTGCGGCGGGTCGAGATGCACAAACGCTCCGTCGTCCGGACACAGTTGGCGACGGGCGGCGGCTCCAGCCCGAGCTCCTTCAGCCGCGACAGTTTGTCCTTTTTCGGCCTCAGCTCCGCCTCTTTACTCGCCGCTCATCCCCGCCCGAACCCTTCTCCTCCTCCGTCACTGCAGAAGCCAGACCTCCCTCCTCTTCCTCTGCCGTTTTGAAATCCTCCACCAAACTCTCCGACAGAAACAGCATGGGTTCGGACGCCGGCGCCTCCTCCAGGCTGTCGGAGGAGGTGCAGGAGGTCGTCGGGGCGTTCTGCGGCTGGGGGAGACCGTCTTTCTGTGGGGAGGAGGTGGCGCTGGGCTGGGGAGCTCCGGTCGGGCGTGGGGCGGGTCTGAGGGAGGGGTCTGTGGGTCCGCGCGGGTCTGATCGGGTTCAGGCGGAGACGGGACGGGAGCGGAGCGGGAGGCGGGACCAACATCAGGGCGGAATACTTTGTAGATCTACAGAAAACAAAGGAACATTTAGGATGTGAAAGTAAACCCCAACTTACAGGCAGCAGTGACTCAAATTTAAAGCCGTTCAATGTCATGTCAGTGCTCAAATACGGTTTTACTGCCACAAATGCAAATAAAATATGTGCAGATTTAAATCGCAAACATTTATTCAAAAGAGGAATGAGGGGAAAACGGGAAATATGCAGAAATACTGAAGTCAAATTGAAGATTTTAAAAGGAACAGGTCACCGTTTTCCATACTGAGATCTGTTCTTACCTGAGCTTAGACGAGTTGATGCGTAACTGTCTGGTCTGTACGTGTGCGCTCAGTCACGCAGCAAGACCGAACATGTTGTTCGCATTTAGCCTCTCCTCCTCTCCTCTATGGGGCCATTCTTGTAACTATACTTTGTGTAACTCCTCACGTAATCGTATTTAAAATCAGAGAAACGTGGAAGAGCCTGGTCGCTTCTAACTCCTTCCCGTTTGGCCCCATAGAGGAGAGGAGGAGAGGCTAAATGCTAACAACATCTTTGGTCTTTTTGCGTGACTGAGCTCACGCGTAAAGACCAGACAGGTACGCATCAACTCGTATAAGCTCAGGTAAGAACAGATCTCAGTGTGGAAAAAACGGTGGCCTGTTCCTTTAAGACAAAGTATTTATCAGACTTTGTGCCACATTACCCAAAAATGCACTTTTAACTCCTTGTTGTCGTCGTCTTTATCATATGTTATTTTTTGTTTATTTAAATCTTCTTTATGCCTTATAGCTTTAAAGTGTTTATAGCTTATTTTGTATCTAAATTCTGTGTTATATGTTGCACAATAGTACCGAGAAAAAAGTCCTAGTTTGTGAACCAAATGGCAATAAAAAGTATTCTGATTCCTGTAGTTATTAAAGTGCCCAAACCAAGACTATGGTTCATATTTACTGGGCCTATAACAGATCTTATAAAAATCCCTAAATCCCTATATTACACACACCTGTTTTGTTTCAGTAGATCTGGACTGTTTCACATTTGAGATCAGATTGTTTATTGTCGACTTTTGTCTCCTCTCTGGGCTGTAAGGATTAGAGATATACATATAAACTACTAAATCATCCATCTAGAACAAACTAGGAACCCAGAGGGACTACGGAAAGGATTTAAGGTAAACAAGTTACTTTGTGCTGCTTTAATTTGCAAACATTTAATGAAACGGAGGAATGAGGGGCAAACAGGAAATATGCATGAACCCTGAAGTAAATTGAAGTATTTTGACTTCGTGCCACATTACCCAGAAATGCACTTTTAACTCCTTGTACTTTTTAAAGTGCCCAAAACAAGACAATTTTTCATAATTTATTGGGCCTACAACAGATCCAATAAATAAATAAAATAAATAAGGTTTTAAAATCCCAATATTACATCACACTTGTTTTGTTTCAGTAGATTTCTGGAAGATTCCTATTACCGTATTTTCTGGACTATAAGTCGCACTTTTTTTCGTAGTTCGTCTTCGGAGCAACTATGTTTATTTTTCCTTTTTTTAATCCAAATATATAATTTCACACGTCGCTAGAGGGCACTGCGGAAATAAAGTTTGGAGCGAGTGAGAAGCGGACGTTACTGCAATGAAGTAAACAAAAACAAAAAAAGCTCATCACGGGCTAAAAGCTAGAGCCACAGCGAGAGGAACGAGTTTACAAATGGGAGCTTAAACAACGTGCTGTTGGGAGAGGCTCGTCAACAGTTACGCCTCCGTGTCCAGGCGATTGTTCAGAAGTGACACAGAGGATGAAGATTTCAATGGATTTAGTGATTTGCAGTGAGATGGAGAGTTTGGTTTGTTCTTTATGCTATAGTTATCTGATCTGTTTATGTGACGTTAACATATCACCTGTTTAGTTTGTTGTTTATGCTTCATGTAGCTAACCATCAATGTGTTAGCATACCGTACGCCTATTCAGCCTGTTGTTTCTTCATTAGGCAATGTTTGACTAGTGCGTCTTATACTCCGGAGCGACGTATAGTCCGGAAAATACGTCACTTTAAAGAATTAAACTCATGGTTCACATTTGAGATGAGCTCGTTTTTCCCCCCACACTTTGAACCCTGCAGCCTATACAACGATGCGACTAGTTTATAGATCGTTTACGGTCAGGTCATAATTAATTTAATGACTTTTATGCCCCGCGAGCCTCAGTGTAGTTCACTCACAACTGCGTTAAGTTTCCACGAACTTAAATGATCTAGTGTCACCGTTTAGTGATGGTAGCACAGAACCGTCTCTCTTACTTTAACAGGGCCATGGCGGGTCCTTCAGGCCTCGCTCGCTTCTTGAAGAACTGGTCGATGGTTTTGGGTTCCGGGATGTGGTACGGCAAACCCAGGGTGGACTCTGAGAGGGAAAATAGAGATTAGAACAAAATAAGACTAATCGTGTCATTTAAAGTCAGTCCCGACCTCTGACGAGCCGCTGGGACTCGCTGTGGAGCTGCTTCATGGCTTCTTTACTGGCGCGAGCCGCTTTCCGCTCCTGAGGACACATCAGAATGCAGACGATGATTAGAGTCGTTTTTTTATTTACACTTGGCTTTTGAGCGAAGGTTAAAGTCGAGTCTGACCACTCTGTGCGGTTTCTCCAACGCTCCCTCCTCCTCGTCTTCCTCCCCGTCCTCATCGTCGGGGAAAGACGATTCCTACAGAAGCAGAAAAGAAGATTACTGAATTATAACATTTGTTGCTACATTTTCTTTCTTTTTCCCCATGTAAAAATAAGGGGTTTTAAGGATTAAAAAAAATGGTAAAATTGCTGATATTTTCAGCAACAAAATCTAAAAAGAGCCAGGTTCAAACTTATATAACTACTGTTTGTTCAGAGGGGCAGGACCATAGACTGTTAAAAAGAATAGACAGCTCCTCCTCACTCCTCCCCGTTTACCACAATGACCACGTTCGAGGGGGAAATCATGGTGGATTTACAGACTCCTCCTCCCCAGCTCTGACGAAGCATGTTCCTAATAAGGGCAAAAGGGCGGGATCTTCACTGTAGACTCGGCCCTTGCGTGACGTGTAGCTCGCGCAGCTCCAATGCTAACAGTCCGACCTCCGTTAAGTAGGAGATTTAAAAAAAAATATTTCGAAAACCAGCCTGGTTTCTATTTTTTGACTAACCCAGCGTTATCTCAGGAGGAATATGTAGCCATATTAAGTGTTGAAAAAATAGAAACCAGGCGTTAAAGTTGTTTTAACGCGTCTAAAGTCCAATGCTTTTCAATGGGGGCCTAGCGGCCAAATGGAGGTACTACAGCAATGGCGGAGCAATGGCGGCCTCCAGTGTTGCGGTCACAAAGCAGAGCAGCCAGCGGCCATTGGGCAGGACTCTGGTCGTTTTGCTCTCACCTTGTGTTTCTTTAACTTGTTCTTGGCCGCGGCTCTGATGGCATCCAGAGACTCCTCCTCCTCCTCCTCGTCGTCGAGCCCGGCGTCGTACAGCTCCGTGTCTGCGAGCGCACACCCGCTGTCGTTAAAGGCACGCGGCTGCGGGAGCTCCGCCTGCAACACAAGACACAAGTCAACCTCATTTAGGGTTTTACAGGGGACGGCTTTTTATGACATTTTAATAACTGAATACCACATTTAATGCCACAAATCTCTTAAAGAGGGGGTATTATGCTTTTTTCAGTCACATAGCACCAGTCTATAGCATACTACAATGATGACGTAACCTTCTGTTGGTCTGTATATGCAGTAAATTAAAATAACTGCCTTGAATAAAATTGCTCTCTCAAAATGGCTGTACTGAACGTCTTGAAATAGGCCTCTGTCTCTTTAAGAAGCTTTCCGACACGCCCCCTTCAGCACACTGCTGTGGCATCTAAACAACACTACTGTGCGGGGAGGGGGCTCTGCTGAGCTGAGGAGCAGTGGTTGGTGGCTTGGCTGGTGACGAAAGGTCCAGAGGCGTCTCCAGGAGGTGGGGGCGTTCCTAGGAGGACTGAGGCATAGCTACACCTAAAATGGCTGCCGTCTAAGTTTTTACTGATTACTCAAAATATGTGAATGAGCCAAGGCAACACTCCAGGCATGTGTTTAATGAGGGAATGACATAATAACATGATATAAAGCTTGAAAAAGTCCATTTTACACAATACCCCCCTTTAAGAGTGCATATTAATGAACATGTATTCGTTTTCAGGCCAAAGTTAGGATTTGACACATGTTTGCGCTATAATGTCAGAATTATGTCAGGGACCAGTAGACAACACTATTAGACGCCCATTGAGACAGTTTATCAGTAAAAAAAAACTTGATTTGGTGTTTAGTTGCTCTTTAAACCCCTCTGGTGAACTGCTGTACAGACTGAACTGCCCTCTGTCGTCAGGCCGCACACATGAATGACAGAATTATCAGCCAATCAGAATTTGACGTACGAAGATGTTTTGTTGACAGAGCGAGACTTGTGTCAACAAAACCTCTCATAAAAACAGTTTCCACATTATATAACGCGCTCGTCTCCACCTCCATGCATCGTGTTACTGTATTTACAGTTTCACAAAGTAAAGGTTTTAGTTTAGGAGCAGAGGTTTGTTGATACATCGCTTTGGTGAACAAATGCCACGAAAGCAGTTTCATCCAAACGTCTTTCTATTCATATGCGTTTCAGTGAGTGAACTATTATACATGTTTTTAGTGGTAGGGGAAAAAGGAGGAAACCTAAGCAGACACGTGGAAAACATGGCAAGTCTGATGAAGGGCTAAGACCCCGAAACGTCACTCTGCTGGTGTGAACATAACGACTGGTGAGCATCTACAGTTGTGTGGATCTCTTTTCCACTTTTCCTCTGTATTTTGTGGATCCAGCACACTGGTTTAGAACTTTGGATGTGCGTGTCTCTCCTCCAAAACATGCAAACTCCACACAGAAAGCTTTAATATAGTTGTTGTCTAATTAATCAAATATACAACTTTGACAATAAAATGGAGACTTTTCATTGAATATTTGTGGCGTTTAGTTAAACTCTCTCACCTCGTTGTCGTCGCTGAACCGCTCGCTCTTCTTCTTGACCTTCTCCACGGCTTTACTGCGTTTCTCCTTTTTCTCCCGGTGCCTCTGACTCTTGTCCCTCTTCTTCTTTTCCTTGGCGGGTTTGTCCTCGTCGCCGCCGCTCGCTCGCGCCTCCTGCTCGCTCTCCTCGCTGTCCACGGGAGCGCGGCTGATCCGGTGCTTCTTCCTGCTCGCGCCGGTCTCCGCGGGACGTCGTCCTCGCTGGAGGCCGAGAGCATTAAAGCCTCGGCCATTTGAACGCTGGTGTCCGCCGCAGTGTCGTCCTCGCTGTCGCTGTCCCGGATGGCCTGGCGACGCGGCTTTCGGTGAGCGCCAATGTCCTCGTCCTCCTCGGAATCTGACGAATCGACATTTAAATGAACAGGTCAAAATCGAGGTCTCTCTCACTGTAGCCTTTTACAAACTTTCACATTCAATAAATGACAGATAAACAGGACAATCATGTTTATTGTGGGATATTTTAAGATTTAAGTACTTTCAAACAAAGCTTTACCATCATTTTGGTGAAGGTGAAGATAGAAGCTACCAAACTCTTCCATCCGCATCCGCGCAGTGATATCTTCACTTTACTGTGCGGATGGCGAATTACTCCTGGTATTATTACGCCTTACAATATAGTTCCCCTTTTTATCCGCTTAGAAAATCCACATTGTTTAATTTTGTGTAATTATACTTTATAGTGTAACACTTCACGTAACCATATTTAAATAGGGAAAACGTGGAAGAGTTTTGTAGCTTCTATCTTCACCTCGTTTGGAGCTATAGAGGAGAAGAGAGAGGCTAAATGCTAACGCCGTCTGTGCTGTGTTTACGTGACTGAAGACACGCGTGAAGACCAGACAGGTACAGATGAACTTGTCTAAGCTCAGGTAAGAACATATCTCAGTATGTAAAAACGGTGGCCTGTTCCTTTAACTGCCTATTCTTCCAGTTAGTCTCAAGTTGGTGCTGTCGCACTTTTTTTCTTCTATACACATGTTTTTATTTGGTCGGGACAGTGCAAGTTAATTAACACACTTTTGACTCGTGCATGTGAACGAGCCACGCCGGATTGTAGCCATGGGTTTATTTCCATCCGTTGTCCCGCACTCGCACTCTCAAACACACTCTCATTCACCGCTCCACATGTAGCAGCCGCTCCTCGTTTATTCATATCCATAATAGCGAAGTACCACAGGCTTTTCGACAGCGTGTACAACATGAGCAGGAGAACAGCCGTCTACAAAAGACCCAGATAAACCGTGCACTGTTTGAAAAAGGCTTTCAGGCCTCACTAACAATTATCGCTCGAAAAACAGAAACATAAGTCTTTAGAAAGTGCAATGTAGTTTTTCTCCTGCTGCCGCCCTGATCTTGATCTATATCAACAAGCCTATAATGAATTATATAATGTTATGTGCTTTCTTTATAGAGTTCAGGAATGTGATGTCATATCGCTAAGCATTATGGGATTAGCAGCAATTGGAAACTAATGGAGAATTTTAAAGTTAAATTACTGGAGTTATTGTTCACATTAAAACACTTGGACGCCACAGTGAGTTAGATGTGTTTACCAGCAGTTACTCAGCAGCTAACGGAGTTGTTCCACAGCTTTTTTCTCCACTTTTTAGCTAATGTTAGTCAATGGAAATGTATGCTAACAGCTGCAAAGATGGCCGATCTCCATGGTAACTGTGGAATTTCCCGAACTCTATATTCATTGATCTTTCTCTAGCAAAGATAAGTAGGCACTTCAAGTTAAGTATTTGAGTAAAATTATAATCCGTGTTTCTCTGTCCATTTCTGAACTAGCCCTTGTTTAGTCCCATTTTATCACGAGAAAAGGATGTTGTCTGACGTTTCTGAGCATACAAAGCCTCCTCTGGTCTTTGTTAAACAGGTGAAGGAATAAAACTCTTTTGTAGTCATTACAAACAACAGCTGTATTTCTGATCACAGACCTGGCTCCGGCTGCTCCGTTTTCTCCGCCATCGTCGTCTCCGGGACCGTCTCTTCGGCCGGTGACCCCATCCCGCTGTCAGAGTCGCTCTCGGCCGCCGTCTGTACCACCGCAGGAAGACTCTCCTCCTGGAAACAGCCATGAGACATTACTAACAATGTTGACCCAGTTATAGAAATGATCAAAGTGAGCAGAGTTGAGATCATTTACTGTATATAGGATAGTAAGAACAGCATTTTATAACATGTAAACGTGTCACTTACTTGCATGTAAAGGAGTTTTAAACATGCTAATCATATTTCACTAACTATATAAGTAAAATACAAGCGCCATTTTTTTTTTTTTTTTTAGTAAACCATTGAAACCCAGAGAAATAAAGCCTTGAGTCCTGTACCTTTACTTAAACTATAGTGTAATTACATCATGTTTAAGATGCTGTATTGGAAATAATATTATTTTAAAAGCTTAAGCGCAACAAACGAAGCTAAACAATGGCTGAGGCGGTGAACGGAATCTGCTCAAAGGCGCAACATTAACTTCAAAAGTCTCAGAAAACATCAAGAATGCACCATTTCCAGCCAAAACATCAACTAACCAGATTATTTTCATTACTGTGATGGTGAATTTTAAAGAATTAATCCTCAAAATAACCAAATAAAGCGGAAAATGTTTGATCACACAACAAGCTAGGACAAGAGCAGCACAGCTAGGGCTAACGTTAACGTGCACCAAAGTCAGCAAGAAGTGCTAATGTTTCAGATTTTATAGGTGCAATGTCTTGTTAAGGTATCAATGAGAAACGTAGCACATGTATTTGCTGTACAGTTTGATAATTAAAGCTGAATATCGAAGAAAAAAGTCCAAACTCACCTGTTGTCGAGAGACCACCAGGCTCATACTTCACTTGTCCGCCCGGGGAGTCTCTCCAGTTTTCGCCAAATAAAACCACTTTACCGGCTTTTTAGTAACTCTTTACATCCAGGGCGGGTGTTGGGGATTAAATGTCCGTAAGGAAGAGGTTATGTTAATCTTCTAAGGCGCATTTAGTCGCTGTTTCGCCCGGTTTCGGCTCTTTCCTCCCGCCTCTTCCACAAACAAATGTAGCTTCGAGGTTTGGCGCGCCGTGACAGCTGCTCGTAGCGTTTCTCCTCTGAGGTGTCAATCATGAGTTTCAAGCATTCTGATTGGACACTCGTCCAAGCTCGGCACGTGGTTGGTCACTTGGCCTCCATGTTCCGCCCAGTTTGAAAGACAATACAGGAAGTGGAGAAACCGAGGCAGCGCAAAAAACAAAACAAAAAACAAATAAAATAAAAAACCGAGGCAGTGCAGACGGGTTTAGCAAAATAAAATAACTATAAGAGTTTAAATAAATACACAGTGATAGTATCATAAGTTCAAAATGATTTAAAATAGTTAAAGTAGAATGAGTAGATATAAATAGTGACTGAAAATCAGTGGTGGAAAGTACCAAAGTAAAAAGAACAAGTACAAGTAAAAAGTACACATTATAGGTAATTTTACTTTACTTAAGTACATTTTATGATGAATACTTTTTACTTATACTTCACTATTTTAGAGCCTGTATCTGTACTTTCTACTCCACTACATTTTTAAATTGGGTTAAAAGTAAAAGTATTATGTTTTCAACTGGTTTAGTCCCAGTTTAGAGTTGGTTTAGTGGTTTACTCCTTTAGACCTGGTTTAGTTCCTGTTTTTGACCTGAGTTAGTGGTTTACTCGTTTAGACGTTTGATTCGAATGATTTAAAAAATCCTACACATTAAACTCTGAAATACTTTAACTTATAAAGTACATTTTACATGCATACTTTTATTATCGTTAGCACACACACACACACACACACACACGCATGCACGCATACACGCACACGCGCACACACACACACACACACACACACACACACCACACACACACACACACACACACACACACACACACACACACGCACACACACACACACGTTATCCATCTAAATAAATCATATTTCCAAACCTGTCATATGCAGGAAAAAAAAGTATGATAGTATGCTCAAACTAAAAATAACAACATCGCACACTCATAAGCCGATGTCCAAATTTTAATGATGACGTTTCGGCATTAGCCTTCATCAGATCTTTCTTTTTTTCTTTTTCAAAGTAACATACTTTGGTTCAAAGAAGAAAAGTGAGCAAGTGTGTGCAATGTTGTTTTTTGATTTATGAAGATTTTCTCCTACATCTGCACCTCGGTGACTACTTCTGGTGTGCGTTGCTTTCTTTTCTCAGTATGCTCAAACTACAAAAAAAAACAAAAACAAAAAACTTTGCTGCATCCAGTCAGTAGTTTGTGTTTCATGCACTTCATTCTTCAGAAATATTTTTGACATTTTTCTGGCATTCCTTTGGAAAAACTATAGATTTTCACATAATTTTGTGTTCTTTTCCCTCCTAATGTCGCTAATGAATCAGACAAAATCAGACTTACGCTCAAACAGTTAGTACTCAAGTATTTACGTTTTGACTGTTACTCAGAGATAGTACTCTGTTACATTTACTCAAGTACATGTAGGCTACTAAAATAAGTTTTGAAGTAACTGTACTTTTGCAAGCAGTACTTTTACTTCTACTTGAGTAATATTAAAATGAAGTACTGTATCTGTTTCTTACTTGAGTAACTTAACCCCCTGTGAGTAAATCTTTATTTTGGTTTGTAAAAAAAAATAAGTATTTCTAGTTTATTTAATTCTTCATAATGATTTCTATTCATGTTTTCTATGGTATTTTCTATTAAAATATTATAATTTTCACATTATTTCAAACTCTTACGCTCACGTACTCAAGTAACATTTAACCGGTACTTTTTACTTGAGTATTTTTATTTTCATATAGCCGTTAGCATTAGCCTCCTATGTAATTTTCTTATAGCTGTTAGCATTAGCCGTTAGCATTAGGCGAGCCTCCCTTTCCACTGGCGCATGCGCAGTTCCAAATCCCCAGCCCAGCGGCTCAGAGCTCATTCCGAAGCGCAGCGGCAGCAGCGGCAGGCGGCCCTCGCGTTTACGTTCACTCAGTTTCCTTATATTTAGTCCCCCTTATAGGCTTCGCGATACCGCCCCCAATTTCAGCGTCGGTACGGAGCCGCCAGGCCGGGACAGAGACGGAGAGAGAGGCCTCGGCCATGGAAGCCGTCGGACCTGGTGAGTGCAGCGGGGGAGAGGCGCCTCGCACACGGAGCACGGCGCTGCGCTAACGCCGCTGCTGCAGCCAGGGCCTCCTCCTCCTCCTTCCTTCCTAAAAACAAACCCGAGTGGCATCGAAACGCGTGCTATTTCCACATTTTAAACAAGAGACACGTCCGGCCACCTCCGCCACCCGCGTTTGTTCGCCTTTTCGGGCGGTAGTAGCGTTTGTGTTGGCTGCACGGTGACGTTTTTCGCCTGTATTTATCCAAGCACGCCACTACTCGTCGACTCTCGCATTGTGCATGTGTGTGTATGTGGGGATTTAACAGTCAGGGCATTGCCTTCCCTTCCTTCCGCGTCGTGCTTTCTGTTTACGATACTGTTTCACGGCGTGTTCGCGTTTATTACCAGCACATCTGCGCGCTTTTTTTCCCCCTCGTGGAGCCACATTACCCAAAATACACCCTAATGTGATACGGGGGTTTAAATTTGAGCTAAATGTTGAACCTTCGCCATCGGGAACAGAGCGTCTCGTCTTCTACGGGCTCTTACAATCCTCGGTAAAAGGCGAAAACGAGACGAATGCCACCCAAAAAAACGCACGCAATGTTGGCACAAAGCTCGATTTCGTGGCTTGTTTTGCTCCTGTCACACGGCTGCGTTTTTGTCTTTTCTTTTCTTTTTTTTTACGCGCGTCTCCTTTCGGGCAGGCAGTGTTGTTGTGTTGCTGCTGAACGGATGGCGCTTTTTATCGATCAAACCTCACAAACAGCGAGGCCATTCTCTCGCCCTGCATCTCGCACCGTCGCTTTTTTTTATGGGCAGCGGCGTTGGAGGCGATACAGAGATGAAGAGCCGTATGTGATGTCGATGTGAGATCCGGGAAGAGCACCCACACACATGCATGCACACCTGTACGTCACCCACGTTTACGCAAAATGGGACAAAGGGCTCATGCGTGCACCTATAGGACATGGATCATAACACAGGCTTCCCGTATCCTTTGTCCACAAATATCTTTAAAAACATGTTACTGCGGATGAGATTTAGTAAAAATGTAAATATTCATTCCTCCTATGGCTGCACGATATCGAAGTAACTTGCGATAATGCGGTGCAGTATTGTGATGTTATTAGATATTTTACATTTCAACACTATATGTTCCATTCAAATTAAACACAGATCGCAAGTGTTCAGCAGAATTAATCAAAAAACACAAAATCAGGATCAAAGCAAGAGTGAAGTTTAACTAAATTAGGAAATGTTTAACTTAAACTGAACTTTTACACATTTATAAGTTCTGTTGTTTGTTTTTGCAGAAAACAGACAATGTGTCGATGTCCGCAGTGTTGGGGCAACGTATTGCAATAGTAACGATTTACAAATATATGACTTTTTTCAGTAACTAAGGACTATAACAACTATTACATTTAAGTCACTCAAGTTACAAGTGCATTTAAATGTTTGTATTGATGCACGAATGATAAAATGCCAAACTTCCTCCAAATAAAATGCAACAGACTAGGGCTGAACGATATGGACAAAATTTCATATCTCGATATTAATGCCAGATATCTCGATATCGATACGATATAACTATGGGTTAGGTGAAAACTAAGCATTTTTCAGAAAAATTAAATCCTAATACAAAAGAGTGCAGTTTTATTGATGAAAATCTATATCGTTTATATCTTGCTTTTTCAATTTTAATATTTTGAATGTTCATATATCGATACGATAACAATATATTTTTCAGCCCTACAACATACCAAATCATCCCACTACAGTAGTTACCACCACCAAATATGGAGTGAATGAATAATGCATGTGAAGCGTCTTTGAGTGTCCGTCAACAATACATCCCATATTATATTTTGCACAATTAGTAATCCATTTGTTTTGTTTTTATCAAATGTTGTCAATAGAATATATGGGAAACTATTAAATCCGGGCCAAAAACGAGGCTTTAAAGGGACGACTTTAGGAATATCTTGACTGAAACAGATTTTTCCCACATATTTAAGATAATATATGGTTTTGTTTATGGCACAATGTGTTGTGGCTTTTGTCGATACTGTAGATATTGCGTTGCCTGTTGTTGTGATGACTGTAATTTGGAGGCAAGAAATAGTCAAATGTGGAGCCCTTTTTCACATTAATGGTAAATGGACTTGTTCTCGAAACACATCTAGCCGTGTTGTTGTATTAATTTAGTGTCTGTCTTGCACATTGACTACGTTGTTTTGATTTTTAAAGCTGTCGCTGCCTCTGCCTCCATCCACAGGTGCCTTTGCTCCCAACTATGAGTCATACCGTTAAATACGCCGCTTTTGAATGTCACTTTAAACACTTCCTACTCATTCAGGAATATCACGGAAGTGTTTACAGCACCACAGTGGATGATCCGTGTCGAAAGTACAAATTCACTCTGTTGTTCTAACTTAATTACATTTGGATGTTTCTAAATCGCAGCAAAATGCAGCCCTGATTTGAACAATTGGCGCGGCCCGACTACTGCATGTGCCGGGGCTACAGGGAAAAAGGTTGTGAACCTCTGGTTTACATCAGGGTTTCCCAAAGATAAGATAAGCCTTTATTGATCTCACAATGGAGACATGTACTTGTTACATTAAGCTCTTAGAACACTCAGGGTGGGCAAATAGGCAGGAAATGTGAAATAAACAACAACAATTAAATAGTGGTATCTTATATACCAGTGGTTCCCAATCATTTTTGTCTCGCGTACCCCTTGAGTCATTAATTTATACTCTGAGTACCCCTGTCTTGAGGATCTTGCCAATATTATTACAAAGTGACCAACTAAACTAAGATTATACAGTGTTTAACAGTGATTTGTGTTCAACATGAAGCTAAAATACTCTCAAAATCTCAAAACCTTGTACTGAAAAACATAATTAAAACTTTCCTTTGAAATTCACATTGAAATTCTACACAGTTTCACCTTTTTTCATCTTAAATAATTCCAAGTACCCCCAGGGGTCCCCGTACCCCTGGTTGAGAAACACTGTTATATACAATGACTACCAAGGACTTTGTGGGACAAAAAGTGTAAACCGTAAATAATAAAGTAAACAGACTACTACAACACATTTTTATTGTCAGTATTAGTGGCAGGGGACCCCAAAAATTGTCACGTTAACAACTCGGGATCCCCATTGTATAAAGTTTATTTATTTATTTATTTATTTATTTGACAGGGACAGTGTACATGAATCAACATTTCTGTAAATGCACCGGAATTAGCCAAAAGGCTATTTTTCACCCGTAGTCCCTGGACAGATGTAAATAGTCTCCCTAAGACAATAAAACATTACGGTCAGTGCAATAAAATACAAAGTAGGACACAGTCACTACACTATACAGGTTAAATACAAATACAAAACAATGCAAACAATAAAAGAGTCACATGATACAGACAGGGGTTAATGACTGCAAGACTGAGTAATGAACCAGTTCTTTAAATGTTTTTAAACAGTATGTAGGTGGACAGATCTCTTATGTTCGCTGGGATGGAGTTCCAGTCTTTGGCTGCAGTTACAGAAAAGGTGTTTTGACTAAAAACACTTTTCCTAAATGGGACTATGCAGTTTCTGTGTTATGCTCCTTCAGGCCAAAGATACATTTTAAAATCAAGGTAATATGTGTTAAAAAAGTTTGTTTTAAGTATTTGGATTTCACAAATTATATGCCGTTTTACACTCAAAAATATACTAAAAACAGTAGCTTTTGTTTTTTAAATTTCATCTTGAAATAATCTGGGGACCCCAACCCAAGGCCTCGTGACTCCTCGAGGCGTCCCGACCCCCACTTTGGGAACATAGTACCCCATAGTGCAGGCCTATATAGTGAATGAGGGGTTAGGGACTAGTAGTTCTGCACGACAGGTATTGAGATTCGATTGTAGCCCGTGTTGCAGATATACTTCTAAAACTGCTGTCAGACATCATGGCAAAGAGGCATTTCATCGAGTTGTCAGAAAACAAAACCTTAGCTTTAATAATTCTCTAATGAACGTGGCTCTTTCTCCCTAGTCAGTGACATAAACGCGATCTCTGAATCACAAGCTGCAAAACGCTGCTTGTTTTATGGAAATCCGCGTCATATTTACATAAAAAACCTGCTGTAAAGATGTTACATTTAGACGCAGTTTAATACAGCTTTGTTTGACCCACAACCTGCCCCGCGAACAGATGATGACAAATGCACACGTGGGGTTTGTTTTAAGCAGCCTTGAGGTTTGGTAATCGCTGTAGCTGAAACCGCAATTCGATAAAGGTTAATCGTGCGGCTCTGGGGACTCGGGTGGACATTTGGACACAGCCATTGATTTATTTTAGGGATGGTCTGATATGAAAATGTTCTGCCGATATTTGCCTCGCTGCTGTGGCCGATATTTGTTGATATTTGTTTTGACGTTAAAAATCCAATAGAAAGGTTCACTCAAATAGTATAAAGTTTGCAAATTATCCTTCCATTATTGGAATGTCTTATGCTTATGTCTGGGACTCACTGTCACTCATGCAATGTTGGAGTGAAGTGTCCTTGTTTTTGGTTAAATATTTACTCAGACCTACTTATACTTTCACCCATCTCCTCTATTAATGGGAAACAGTGACACTGGGAATATGCTAGGCTACTACTTTTTATTTAAACATGTAGCCTAGCATGTTGTGTAAGTTACATGTTTTAATTTTAAACAGATCTGATGGATTTCTCTGAGGACAGCTCTGTATGAAGCTGTGGAATTGCAAAAAATAGAATCATGTCACTTTAACAGTATCTTATACTGAACTTATGAGGCCAGACTGAAGATTCAGAGTTGGTTTAGAGCAGGCAAAAAGCAAACAGTAGATCTACAAGATTAGCATGAGCTTTGAACTGCATTGTTTTCAATGAAAAATGCGCTAACGATGCAAATGTGTCTAATTAAATATGCGTGAAAATGCTACATAACGTCTCGTCTTCACGGGTCATGAACATGACAAAAGTGGGCACAGTAAACGTGAATACAGCCTTTATCATCACTGTAGTAAACCTACATGATGACAGAAAGCCAATGTTTACGTGTTGTAGCCTTTAGCCTGTTAGCTATGCTACGCTAATAAACAAAGTTATAAACGGAGAAACTTTTGCAACTTTCACTACTCAGATGTAGCAACAATACATCAGAAAAAGATTCATGTTAATCCTGACTCGAAATAGTCCAGTTTTAGTTTTAGTCCAGTTTGTAACAGCAGCAACTTGTGTCTCTGTGTCTCTGTGGTGTCCAAGTGTCCACTTTGTTTAAACTGAGTAAAAACATACTTACTTTTGGAGACGTGTGAATTTATGCTGGAGTTTATTTATTTTTAGGAGCCACTGTTTATTTCAGATAATTTGAATAAACTGTTGACCCAGTCAGGTCAGTGCAGCCCGTCTACACTGCTGCTGCATTCAAGTGCGCTATGATATTACGGCACAGCAAATAATTCAAAGGAAAAAAAATATCGGCCTATATTTTCCCATATCGGACCGATACCGATATGTGAAAAAATGACAAATATCGACCATCCCTAATTTATTTTTTGTAATTACTCATAAGCTCAGAACATCAAATGCGGAGGCACAGCTAGTATAAGATATAAGAAATGCACATGTGATTCTCTTTATATGGGACTAATTAAACTGTGATGAAAAGTCTAATATTGTGCTTCTTTGTTGTGTTGTTAAATCAGATTTCTTTAGGCGTCTTCTTTACCCGACGCATGTGTTGCAGATCACGCAGCGCTTATGCATAATTAATGTGTCTATTTGAATATGGCACCTTATGCATATTTCATACTGTGGTAGTATTGTGAGAATGCGTTTTGCCACGAGCCCATTGTCCGAGGCGCGAGGCAGTTTTGGAAAATAGTCGTGTTAATTGTAATTCTTTGGTTGTGCTATTTCTAACATCTCGGTCACAAAATCGTCTATTTCTCAGCCTGGTCTCGGAGCCTTTGTGCCAGATTTAGCCCAACAGTTTGTGATACAACTGGGTTTATGGGTCAGTGTTTGTGAAGCGTTCGCCGCCCGGTCTTCATCTGCGTTTCGCTCGCTGTACTTGATGCACACGGCGACGTGATGTTGTTGACATTGACATAAAAAAGAGGCATTTTAAAAGGTTAAATAAATGTCTTACAATAGACCGATCAGGTACAGGTGAAACTCGGAAAATTAGAATATTGTGAAAAGTTCATTTATTTCTGTAATTCAACTTAAAACATCCATCCATTTTCTTCCACTTGTCCGTTGCCGGGTCGTGGGGGCAGCTGTTGGAGCTGCACCAGCCCCTATAGCGCCCCCTGCAGGTGGTGGGTCCACAGAAGGACGGCCTCATGGTTCTAACCGGGCCTGTTGGTCGCTCATAAGGGGCTTCTGAACCGCTCTTTGTCTGACCCGTCACCTAGGACCTGTTTGCCCTGGGAGACCCTACCAGGGGCACGAAGCCCCCGACAACAGAGCTCCAGGATCATTCAGGCTCAAACCCTCCACCACGTTAAGGTGGCGGCTCCAGGAGGGGAACTTAAATGTGAAACTAATATATGATATAGACTCATGGCAGAGTGACATATGTCAAGCCTTTGTTTGTTTTAATGTTGATGATGGGGCGACGGTGGCGCAGATAGAGCAGGTCGTCTCATGATGATCAGTGGTTCGAATCCCACCTCCTGAAGGTGCACACTGTCGTTGTGTCACATCACCCTCCTTGCCTCCAGTGTCTGCGTACACTGGTGTATGAGTGAGTGAGTGAATGATCCTTACTGTAAAGCGCTTTGAGTGAGTAATGTAGGTGGAAAAGTGCTTTATAAGTTGAGACCATTTACCATGATTTTGGCTCACAGCTTGTAAAACAGAAAATTAGAATATTGTGAAATATTCTAATTCACTATTGATATTATTGTAGCTCAAAGTGTCAGCCTGTCGTTGGCTAATGAATCCAAATAGGGTTGTGGCTTTTTAAGTGAAAAAAATCTGTAAAATTATAATTGTGCTTTGTTTTTTTGGGGTCAAAGCTCATTAAATCAAGCAGGAATAAGATATTACAAAATCCCTCTGAAAAACGTTCAACATCTCAAACCAAGCCTGTGAAGTGCGGAGTCTCATGGAGCGACGAAAGTGCAGATGTTGTTAACGTGTAGTCCCTTTGTCTGCCCTTTAGCCGCTCTGTCTCTCACAAAGGAAATGACCATATTTGGATTACAGCGTCCTCTCGGTCACAGCCTTTCCTGCTACACGTGGATACCAAACGTGTCAGTGTTTGGGGATGAATAAGTGTGGGAAATTAGCTGCCATGTTGTAGTTACTTCCTGGAAATCTCTCATGGCTCACTGACGATTTAAAGGTCATAGAATAAGTGGCATAAGGGTGAGTTTAGTCTTTTTTTTATATACTCTGACATTAAACCTTTAAGACTAAGATGTTAAGGAGAAAACTAGTTAAAAATCATTGACCTCTGCTCAAAACATGAACAATCTGGCCACATTTAAACACTGTAATAATTGTTTTGTAAATCGGGAGGCCGTATTCCGCACTCAGGCCGGCCCTCGCGCCTCTTCCGGTCGCGTGCTGCTTGTCCGACCCATGTGCCTATTGTTGCTGCAGATAATGGGTCGGTCGCGGAGTGAAAAGGCGGCCGCTCGGTCGGGCGTCCCGCGACCCGCGACAAAAGGGGGGGGGCTCTTCTGGTCCGTCTGCGGAGGTTTTTCTAAAGGAACGTTGCCCCCGCTTTTTCAGACCGGCCCCAGTTCTTAGAAGCGATGGAGAGGGAGGTTACGAGGGCGGCAGGACGAGCTGGAGTTTAATTATGGAGGAGCGAGTGATTAGGACGGGCTGTTTCTGTAGATTTGAAGGTCGACAGAGGAGCAGAAGGAATTACTACAACCACGAGGCACTGCACAAAATACTGCCACATCTTGAAGCTTAAATAGAAGTATAGACCCCGGCCTTAACCGAGCACATTTTCTCCAGTTTTAAATGTTGCTTTTTGTGTAAATGAAGCTGTAAAATAATAACAAATTCCTCAGAATAGTGTAAATATATTATCGGGGCCTCGGATCAATAAGTGGAAGCTGTGATGCCATGACTTTGGGAATGGCCGATCGACTAAATAATTTTGAGAGAGTAGTAAGCGCTTGATGTCATCGAGACGTTAGCAACATTAGCATCGCAAAGCAAACAGTGCATTTATAACCGGGTGTTTTTATTTACTGCTTACTGTACGTCGCCATGTTGTTTTCCCCTTTGTTGTTTTCGACCTTGGGAGGATCGTCCGACTTTCCCAGTGGGAAATCTGACTCTGAGGGGCGTTCTAGTTTAAATTTCCCACTGGAAGGTCAGAAATTCCGTCTGCAAACGTACAAATGGACATGGAAAGCTGTTTGTTGTCCCCCAGTATGGTGCTGACTCAGGACTGGGCGATATGGCCAAAAAATAAAATCTTTATTTATTTTTTTACTCAGGTTGGACGATTATGATTTTAATCGATTTTATTGGAAATAAACTTAAAAAGGTTTCCTGATCTTTCATATGTAGAAAACTGCTCAGGTCCTGCTCATTTAGATTCATAATATAGCCGACAATTAGGCCCATTTAAAATGTTATTTCTGTTTTTAAATATTCTTTGTCTGCTCTCAAAAGTAAAACTTCTTAAGCCTTTAGTTTTATCATCCTCGAGCTCAGCTGTGATTGACAACCGTCTCCATGGAGACTCAAGGGGAAAGGGGCGGAGCTTAGAGCGACTCAGCGTGAGGGAAGGAGAGAAGCAGATCGGGGGGGAAACTTTGTTTTAGTGAAGAAAACTCCATCGTGCACAACGAAAACACAACACACGGCCTTTGTAAAGCAGCAGAGATCGTTAGAAAGTCGCTGGTTTCATTTTAGAAAAGAGTCGCTACGGCGCGTCTGAAACGCCGCTAAATCCGCAGCACGGCGCTCGTCAGGCGGACACGGTTTTATGATTTAGCCATTTTCCACATCGTCTGTTTTTAAAAGCATGAATTAATTGAATTAATCCGATTTATCGCCCAGCCCTATGCTGACTGTCCTGCGTTACCATGGAGACGGCTTCCTGTCATGTTTATTATGATATCAGGTTAATCGATTAAAAGGTTTTGGTTGCAGAAGTAACATTGTTTACAGCGTTATTGTAAAATCAATCTTTCCATTAAATAGCAATAAGTTCATCATTGGGGCAGATTTAAAGGGACTATACATAAGTTTAACCACAAATAAATGTATACAAATGTAAAATTTCTTCCTCATACATGCTCCAGCAATGCCCTGGTGAGTAGAATGAGCCCTGGCCTTTTCACCGCGATTGCCTCTATATGTCTGTAAAGTCACTTAAATAGTTTATGCTCGGGTCGAACAAGCAAACAGCGTAATGCGTAATGCGCGTGCACGCTCAGCTGTAGCGTTAGCTGTATCTCCTCTATACTGACGCTGCAGCGCGAGTGGTAACTTCGGAGGGATGGATTTAGCGGAGAATAAGAGGAGACCGGCTTCAAGCACCATCGAAACTCCAGCCCAGACCCCAAATAACGAAAAGAAACGAAGAGTTTATTCGAGTGTGACAAAAAAGGCGAAAGTCGAGTCTGATCAGCGTAGGCAAAGAACTGGAGTAAACATCGGAAAAGAGAATCTCTCAAAAGACCCGCAGCTTATTTTTGCTTGAAAGGTAAGAAAAGATGACTAAATACATGGGGAAAAGGGGTGATGCTTTCAAAACAACGGTGTCCGACAAAACATTTGAGTAGTAACAGTGGTAATGGGGCTGTATTTACAATGGCAAAAGTAATGTCGCTAATGTTAGCTTTTCTTGGCCGCAAAATAAGCCTGACTGTTCACGGATTTATAAGCAGTGAAACGACTACAAAAAGTGGACATGTTCCATTTACAATATAGTTTACGAGTTGTATTACTTGGCTTCTTCACTCGATTCACTTTGCTGCATTTGCTCAAGTATTTTATCTAGGAAACATTCACTCAAACTGATTTGGTCTAAATATCTTACAAAACAGTAACGTTTCTTACCTCAGTTTAAGTCATGCCTGCAAATCTGTAAATTGACGGGACTGTTATTTCTGGTGCTCGTAAAGCCTGAGCGCCTCATGCACGAGCTTATCATGGAGGCTGCAGTTACGCGTTTGGCCTGAGGGGGCAATTGCGAGCACAAAACTTCCAAACTCCACAGAGCCCTTTAAAGGCCTTAAATGTCATTAAAAGCATTAAATTGGATTCCAACTTGCATTCAATCGAAACGTGTTAAACTATTTTTACTGCGTTTGTTTGTTGAAAATACTAAAGTCTGGTTTAAAACGTGTCCGGCTACAGTTTGGGCTCTAATTGTCCAGATATTTGTTATAATTTGCGTTTGTGGCGTTAAAAATCTTGTATTCTGGCATTAAAATGTCTACAGTGGTACAATCTGGATACCACACATGTGCTTCGCTCTTTGCGGTCGACGACAGTTTCAAAAGTAGTTTTCGGAAGCTGCTATTTTACTTCCTCTCTGACTCGGATGAGCTTTCTGTTTCAGAGCCGTCACTGAAATGGAGGAGGAAGTCTGACGGTCAAAGACTCGCTTCAGAACATGTGAAAATATATACAAGACCTATATTAGTTTGTTACTTGAGTAAAAGTACAGATACTACTAAATATTACTCCTATTGCTTAGTTATTAAGTGTAGTATACAAAGTCAGGTTAAATAAGTGTTAAATGTAATTTGCAGCTACAAAAACATGAAACTTGTGCCCAAATTGCCCTCTGTACGTCCACACGACAGGAGCTGTTTCCTTCCTCGTTAGTCAGTGGCATTTGACGTTACACCTGAACAGCGCCACCTACTGTTCACAGAGTGTGCGTTATTAGGGTTTTCAAATGAACCAAACACATGGATAAATAGACTTTTTACTTTGGAGCCTTTATAGCAGGTGTGTCCAAACCTTTTTCACGAGGGGCATATTGAAGCTTACACGGGTCAAGAGCCATAGAACAGTTAGTGCCGCGAAACCTTTGACTAGCAGAGTTTAAATTGTGCCTCACAACTTTATTTATGCTTAAAACCTTCATGCCAGCTCTGTCACAATAAAATGTTAGTTGTTTGGTTGGAGTTGTGTAGAATTATTACATTTCAAACTAAAAGGAACATCTCTGATGTTTAACCGATTCAGCAAGAAGGCTGAGGGCCACCAAACATTTGTCTCAGGGCCACACTTGTATAAATCTTGATATTAAAGGGATATTTCAGGGTTTTTGACATTGGGCCTCATTTCCTAGTTATCCAGAGTGTTGTTGATGTCTGGAGATATTTTTCTCTTAAATTCATGCAGTTCTTATATTTGAAGAGTCTAGTGGCGCTAGGCTAGGGCAAGGCTAAAGCATTTCTATGGTATCAGTTAGCCTGCATTAAAAACAGTGTGACCCACTCCACAGTGCACCTGAGGTAAATCACTTATAACACCAGACTAACCATATAAATGTCTGTGTTAATAGAATTATGTTTGAAATATAACTGACCTTGTATCACATGAATTACCGCATTTTGAGGGACTATTTTCCTGCAGATCACTCCGCCGCTGCGTTAGCTTACAGCCACGAAGCTGATGCTGCTCAGGCTAACTGATACCATAGAAATGCTTTAGCCTTGCCCTAGCCTAGCGCCCCTAGACTCTTCAAATATAAGAACTGCATGAATTTAAGAAAAAAATATCTCCAGACATCAGCAACACTCTGGATAACTAGGAAATGAGGCCCAATGTCAAACATCCTGAAATATCCTTTTAACCGTTTATCAAAAGTTGCTTAGTGGGTCCGACTGGAATGTCTTGCAGAGATTCTTTTACATTTGCATCGACTTTGATCTACTGCTATTTGGACCAAGCGTTTTCCATACTCTGGATAACTAGGAAATGAGGCCCAATGTCAAACATCCTGAAATATCCCTTTAAGAACATACTTGCACGACTGGGAACTGTTCAGTCCTTTGTTGTGTAATGAGTAGAATAATGACTGTTTTCTTTAGTATTTTTATAGCAGCAGCTTCTGCAGTGGTTAATGGGGAACCAAATAAACATCTTGGACACACAATTTAGGTCATAGTCGGTAATAGAGATGGACCCAGAGATAACCGGTTAATCATTAAGCCTCGTTCATAGTAATGATCCCGAGTGATCTGGGAATTATTATTATTATTTATTTTTTCAAGTGACACAAGAAATACAAATGTACAGTGATTACGTCATCTTCACAATACATAAGATGGACATTTGGATGTGTGGAGGGTGTGGGAGGTGAGGGTTAAGAAAAACAAGACAAAACAAGAGTAAGCTGGGCAGTGGTATGTTTGAGTGTGTGAATGAACATGTGGTTGGGATAAAAAGGAAAAACAAGAACAAAAGGCAAACAGGTCAAACGTCTGTCTAAATGTATGAATGTACTTGTGGTGCATTAATGTGAGGAATGAGGGGCCTAATTTATATATATATATATATATATATATATAATATATACATTTTAAAAAAAAAGTATATTTTCAGAGCTGCTCCATGATCATTTTTCCCTCCTTCCTTTAATGTTATTTGCTCCGCTCTGCTCACAATCACCATTTTCAGTGTAAATGAATCTTTTTCTTTCCCCTCCTCACTTTCCATGTAACTGTAATGATCCCGAGTGATCTGGGAAATTAACATTAACTACTCCGTCTCCTCCTATAGACCCTTTAACTGCTGACATCATCAGTGACATCAGCTGGAGGCAGGAAGTGATCAAGAGAAATAAGATTAAACTAAAACTAGCGATTTTAAGTGTAAAACTACAACTGAAACATGTGGTCCTGTTGTGGCTTAAGGAGCAAGAACAAGAGGAATGACATTTGAGACGATAAAATAAGATTTATCTGATATTTCCCAAAACAGTTAGACATTTGTTTATCGTTACTATGACGACAGCTACAATGGAAATAGATAGGAATCGAGCTTCCCGCCTCCAGCTAAGCTCGGAATGTTTACAAACCATTAAAGTGTCTATTAGCCTGTTCCTTAAAAGGGAAAGAAGGCGGGACCAGCTATGAGCCTCCACAGAGCTCCAGAGCCATCGTAGATTTAGGCTTCAGCTTTTTAGTTCGAATATACATTTTGTCATACAATTAAATACATGAAGCTGATTCATAAACTGAGACCTTTTTATACAAACCTCAGCTCAGACAAGAACAAAAGCTCTCCTCCAGTTTAACACAAACTCTTCCATCGTCTCGTCCAAACAAGTTTCTGCCAAAGAAATGGCCGTAAACCTGACGATTCTAAAGCCCATCGGCGATTATGGAGCGATTTCGATAAACAGTACGACCCTTTCTGTCCACGGGTTTCAGATGATGTAAAGTTAAACATTCATTGCTATTGTATCTTTCGACTCAGCGGCGTTGGTCACATGGCCTGATACAGAGGGATCTGTGAGCTAACGCTAACAGCTCATCGTTTAGCCATTGTGGATATCCAGCTTTATGCATCGCCCGTATCCGCACGCTTTAGGTCCAACAGTGAACTGTAAAGACAATAGAAAAGGCCAGTGTTGCGTCACGAGTCTTTGTGGTCTGGGGGTGTCGCTGTGAACCCGGCGCCCCGAACACTCCACTTAACAACTCAAGCGCGAGAGCACGAACAATCGGCGCCTCCCCCTTTGCGGTCCTCCCCCGAAAGTCCCGGCTCAGACCTCAGAGTCCAGGCCACAAAATCTGGACTAAACTGGGAGTAAAAACGTGAGCGCGGCCACATTGTCTATTTTTAATCATTTATTTATCTTTGCTCTTTATTGAAACAGCTGCACAGAGAAAGGGAGCGGGGTGGGAGGAGCTTATGGGGAGATCGTCATATACTGAGATACTGGGTTGGTTTTAACTGCTGGAGCGGCCGAGTGCTTGGATTTTACTTGATAAAATACAAGTTGTAATGACCAGATCATTTTATGTGAGTTGTTTTAATGCAACCTGAAAGCCAAGGATATTTAATAGTCCGGTTCACTATGACATTTCGAGTATCAAAATTGTACTTTTTTGAAAACTTTATTAAATAATCAATCAGAATGTTTCCATTGGCTCTGGTATGTACGATAATGACGATAACATTTATATGGGGAGTAAAACACCTAGTTTGGCGGAAATTTACAAAATTTGGCAGAAAATTCCATTTGGTCCAATCAAAAAAGTCAATGAAACCCTTGTCATATGTTTCATGGTGTTGCCATAGCGACGACCAGAACTCCCCATTTACTCTAATGGAAGAATGTTATAATTACACAATTTTACCAAATGACCAGGGCAAATGGAAACATTGTTTTTCTCATTGCTTATACCGGGGTGCCCAAAGTGGGGCCCGCGGGCCAAAACTGGCCCGTTGGAACAATTCCGATTGTTTAGCACAGAGCGTTGTAGCACGTTACCTCCCAGTTTTCCAACTTGTATTGCAAAGGTTGTTGACAACAAAGGTACGTGTTAGAAATGGACTTATAAAAGAATTGATGCTGAACAGACATTTTCAAAATGATCTAATGTGGCATTTTCTGTGAGTTAACAAATGAATGAGGTAAAGTCACTGTAGGTGCTGTAGATACAGGTGTTGTCGTTGTTTACATTTTGCACTTTATTGCTGCAATTTTTTATTTTCTACTAAAACTAGGCTTTTGCCAAAGTTAACATTTGTTTATATAGCATGTTATTTGCATAGATAGAATCATATGCAAATGTAAAACTAAAATAAAGTAACTATTATTATTTGCAGTTATATGTGTTTCACATGATCTCGCCGTGTTTGGCCCGCGAGCCACAGGCACTTTTTAATATTGTCCCTCGGAGACAAAAAGTTTGGACACCCTTGGATTAGACCATAAAGTTTCAAAAAATATATAGTTTTCATACACGCAGTGGAAATCTAAACCTAGTGAACCGGACTGTAGGTTATAAAAGGCCAGTGATCCTTGTTTAATGTTTTTACATGAGTTTATTAGGAGTGGGAACCTCTGGGTAGCTCACGATTCGATACGCGATACATGGCTCACGATAACGATTTTCTCACGATACGCCGATACTGCGATAATCGATATATTGCACAAAAATAACCTACGATACATCACGATAAAAAAAACATGCTACTTTTAACCTTTATTTTAACATACTACATATTATTCATCATTTACATTTCGTTTCATGTGCTTTGTACTTTATAAATGATCCCTGACTTACTCACTGAAAATGGGTCATAGATCTGTCAGTGACTTCATTTACATTTAAATAAAGAAACCACAGTCCTGTTTTAAAAAGGAATAAATCAACCCCAAATTAATCTTCTTTATAATTATAAAAACTATCATTAAAAGTAATTTATTTGTGTGACAGTGTTTGGTCCAAGTGCTTAAAACTGTAGTGCTGCCCCCTGCTGGTCTGACTGAATTCTTGATCATTGTTGGCTTCTAATGACTGTGAAAACAATGGAGCACTGCTGCCTCATTAGTATGCATGACATCATCAAAAGTATCTTTCGGAATAAAAAGTATCGGTATTGTCCCGCAAAATATCGCGATATATCGGAAAATCGATTATATTGTCACACTTCTATAGTTTATTCATAGATATAATTGATCTGTAACATCTCATTTGGAAGATCAGACTTTATTGATCTCACACTAAAGGAGAACATTCACTTTTTCACCAGGTCTCTCTGTATCGGTGAATATCGGATATCCCCAGTATCGGAATCGGAAGCATAAAAGCTGGATCGGTGTATTTCTCGGTCGCATTAGGTCAGGGAATCATCGCCGTACGTGTATCATCGCTTTAAACCGCGTCTAATCGTAACGTCTTTACAGCAGGTTAATATGTAGTTTGAGTCACAGAGATATTACACTGATCTAATGTTAATTATGAAATGTTTGACTAAAGCATATTCCTGTAATGGGGCTCTTAAGTTCACGCGGGGTTACTCGGCTTTAGAGCCATTGTTGCGTGTAACGGTATAATCCCGGCGGCGCATATGGCCCTCATGTCTGTCTGAACCCCCCCTCTGTCTGTGCAGCGTGAGGGGGGGGGTCTGAGGGTCTGAGGGGGAGCTTTGTGTCGCAGGAAATAGTGCAATATTACGCGAGTCGTGATGCAATATCTGTATCACAAGGAGCCAGAATATGTCGACTGAGAGGCTTTTTTATTTATTTATTTTTAACCACAATCTCAATAATCAGTGAATGGTTTACACCGACTCAAAAACTCTTCGTCTGTAGTTGGGCTTTAACGACTACGGATTTTTAAAGGTCGACTCATTTGTCAAAGTAGTCGAAGTCGTGTGATGACGTCATCATTAAAGGGACCAGATCCGATATGAGGGAGCTTTATGATGCAGGGGCCAAAGTGGTTTTTCAACTTGAGAGAGGGCCAGACCAGGGCTAGCACTGGGTTGTTTTAAGTGCTGTTCTCAAACGGACTGTAATTGCCTAAACACATTTTCAAAAGCAACACAATAGTAGCACTTATGGGTCATCTTTTTCCACGTCAATGAAAACATGGGTCTTTCCTGTGTTTCAGACGATGCATATTGGGCTTTATCATCTTTTGAGAGCCAGGTTGAAGGAGTAGGTGGGACGCATTTGGCCCCCGGGCCTTCGTTTGCCCAAACCCTGGACTAGATGGAAGTCCAGGGGTCATTTTTATACTCGCCACTGCCACCTCAGGTAGGGCTGGGCGATATGACGATATTAGACGATCTCCAGAGCTGATGATCTGTCATGTTTGTGGGATCGTTTTATCACGGTTCTAAGCTCTTCTGCACAGTTGACTCTTTTCACCGTCAGTGAAGTAAACCCAAGCCGCTCCTCTACAGCGAGCCGCTCCTCTACAGTCACATACACGACCAGGCTCCTCAATCTGGAGCTTTTAAACCCAGCGTCTCTATTTCAGAGGTATTTATGTCAGTGTCTTTCCCCCGTAACGCCGCTGCTCTGCTCAGCGTGTGTTTATTTATTTACCTGGCGACACATGTGTGAAGAAGCGAGTGTGTCCTTCGTCCTTACAGTTCTGTCAGATCCTTCTCATTTGTTTACTTTAAATCCTGTGTTCACAAATGCAACGTTTATCCATGTCTTTGATAATATAAGACTTGTCCAACTTTGGTGAATTACTTGGTCAAGTAATAACTTATGGTAACTATCTGCTTCCTGTTAGACTTTTACACAATAAAAGACACAGTATGTTATCGCTTTAGTAAGTCTCTTATTGTGAAAGGGTCAGACGGCGACAGACACGAACAACAAGCCTTTACCAAACTTAGTGTTACTGTTTTACTTTTATTGTCTGGAGTTTTATTGTGTTTTTAATGTATAGAGTTAGTTTGCTGTAGTTCTAAGTCTATTTTTGCTTTGTTGATTATCACAAAGTTGAATAAATTAGTTTATTAATTCAATCTTTTTCTTCTTCAGTGTAATTAAGTTATTTTAGTTACTCGGGAGTTTATAATTCAAAAATCATGATATTCTTTGTCATATCGCCCCCTCCTAGCTCAGGTCTTACACGTAACTGCAGTCTCCTCATGCATGACGATGGAGATTCATAACATGTGTCTGAGCTCATTCTACACATTAGGACATCGCTGCAGCCTGTAAGGTGTGGAAAATACATCATGTTAATTATATTCATTTTAAAATTCCATGTAGTCCCTTTAACAGCGGAGAAATGACGCAACCAAATCTGTCATGTAATAATGTAGCTCGCATGGAGGCAAGGTTTGCAGCTTATTTTCAAAGTTAATATACAATATAGTGGCTTATTTCCATTTCCTGGGTTTTAACTTCATTTTTAGGCAAAGCTCGGTGTTACCTTTGCCTCCAGAAATCTCCTCCTCAGTTTGTCTGGCTCTCCTCCAGGCCTCCTCTGTTCTCCTTTGAACTGCTCGGATCATCTTCATCTTAAACCCACGAGCTTTCGGCCCAGAGCGTTAGATCGTAGTTCCATGTGAATGAGTCCATGTGAGAGAAAAGTCTCTATTTGTCTTTATTGTAAATGTCATGAATATGATCGGTCTGAGTCTCAGGGCAGTTCTCCAATCACACGCAGAATGAGCTCTATTCTCCTCTAAACTTCCTCAGTCCCAGCTCTTGTCCCCGGTAAAGTCGGAGCCAGTGATTAATCAATGAATTGTAAAAATAATCTGCAGATGAATCGATTCCCTAAGTAACTGTTAGCTGCAGCCTCTACAGTCACGTGAACCTGTTTCCTGGTGGTTGTGGGGGGCGCCCTGGTGTCCCGTTGCGTGGAGAGGGGGGATAATTGGAGGTCATTGTCCCCCCTTTGAGCAACCCGTGGATGTTCGTATGGGCTTTATTTATGGGCCATAGGCTGTGGTCACTCAAGCAGCGGCGCTCAAACAGGCGTGGACAGGAGCGTGGCTTCGTTTCACTCGTTCAGAACGGAGGACAATCAAAGAGTCTGTTATTATTTAATGGCCTAATCCAATGGCTATAGGGTTTGGACACTTTGCTAACGGATAATGGATCGAGTCTGTAGGCGTCTTTACTGGATCACTGATCTATAAATGATGGTGTGTTTAATGCCTCCTCCCTTTTTAAGAAGGTTTGTCTTTTGTATGATGTTTTCATGGAGACAACACAGACGATGATGTTTTGTGATGGCATTTATTCGATGCACGTGCGTTAAAGAGGGGTATTATGCTTTTTTCAATCACATAGCACCAGTCTATAGCATACTACAATGATGACGTAACCTTCTGTTGGTCTGTATATGCAGTAAATTAAAATAACTGCCTTGAATAAAATTGCTCTCTCAAAATGGCTGTACTGAACGTCTTGAAATAGGCCTCTGTCTCTTTAAGAAGCTTTCCGACACGCCCCCTTCAGCACACTGCTGTGGCATCTAAACAACACTACTGTGCGGGGAGGGGCTCTGCTGAGCTGAGGAGCAGTGGTTGGTGGCTTGGCTGGTGACGAAAGGTCCAGAGGCGTCTCCAGGAGGTGGGGCGTTCCTAGGAGGACTGAGGCATAGCTACACCTAAAATGGCTGCCGTCTAAGTTTTTACTGATTACTCAAAAATATGTGAATGAGCCAAGGCAACACTCCAGGCATGTGTTTAATGAGGGAATGACATAATAACATGATATAAAGCTTGAAAAAGTCCATTTTACATAACACCCCCCCTTTAATCGAGTTGTATGTTATCGTTGTTCCTTTTACCATGAAGCGATAAGTCGCTATAGTAATTATATTAAGGCTGGTTCACACGGGAAGATTTTAAAATTGTGAGCAGATTTACCAAACCTCAGAAACCCCACACACGGCGATTAAAAAACCACGGGTCTAACAGTGTGTGATGTGCAGCCACATGTAGGGACGTCAAGATGAACCGGTTTTACGATGACCACGATTATAAAAGGACGCGGTAGGTTTTCCGTAAGAATTTCAGAAGCCACGGTTTAGAGTGGGACCTCTTTAGGATCCAAAACATGACCAAGGCGTTGTTGTTGTTGTCGATGGAACATCCGTTATACAAACCCTGATCTCGGCTACGTCGAATATAAACAACATCTTGGAGATAATCCTTCGCTGTAAATGTCCAGGTCAAGGTAACAAACTGCATCATTCCAAAAAAAGTCCAGATGTTCAGAAATAGCCACAACTGGCTCAGGATGTAAAGAAAAAGCTAACGCGCTCCGCTCTGCTTCAGCGTAACAGAAAGGAAAGTGAAACCGCGCACATGTGGAAATCAGCTGTTCAAAAGAGTCTCCTTAGTCATTTTGTAAACACGTTTCATTCTCTGTTCATCAAAACATCTGACACATAATTAAGAAGCAGCAGCAGAACTTTAGAGAACAGGAAACCGAGCCTAGACTGTGGCCTAATAATATATAGTAAAATAATTATGATCATTATGGTCATTATAAAGAAGTAAAGTTGACATTGTTTTGTATTATTCAATGTAGACCTATTTATTTTAATGCAAAACAATCAAAGCATTTTTCATTTTTAGAAACAGTGAATGTTTACAAGTTCAAATATTAAAAAGCTTTTTAAAGACAAACTAAAAACATCAGTTCTTTCTTTTCATTCGGTCGATAATCGTGAATAATCGTAAAATCGCAATATTTTCTTTCACAATAATCGTGACTAAAGAAATTGAACTCGTGACAGCCCTACTACACGGCACAATCAACATGTCACACACAAACCGATGTCTCACACCAACATTCTCAGGTCAGACGGGAAATCTCACCAAACCTCTCGAGATCAAGCGTGACTTCAGAGTAAACAAACATGGCAGATGAAGAAGAGGCCGTAGTTTGACTTTTCTGGCCTCGTCTCCTCGCTCTCTGATTGGCTACACGTCACAGTCCAGCGTTTCGTTTTTGTTCTCGGGGCTCGACCCACACGCCATCGTCCTGTTTAATGTCAGCGCTTTCCTTCTGCTCCTCAGGCCCACCGCCAGCCCCGGCCTCTCTGTTCCAGCCTCCGCGGCGTCCCGGCCTCGGCACAGTGGGGAAACCCATCCGGCTCCTCGCCAACCACTTCCAGGTCCAGATCCCCAAGATCGACGTCTACCACTATGACATCGACATCAAGCCCGAGAAGCGCCCGCGGCGAGTCAACAGGTAACGTGAACGCTCTGGCCCGGCGGCAACGAGGTTCCCATGAGAATGTCTTCAAACCCATGAAGCTGGAATTATGATCAAAGCAACTCTTTTATACTTTTTATTTCATACATTCTGACAAAAATGGCGGTTAAACATGTAAGGGATAATGTTCCGCCCTGAAGGTCCTTATTTTCCCGATAATGACCGGCGTTCTATACATTATCCCGCTTATTATACGGCTGTTTGCCAACTGTACAAATAAACTTCATGCACTTTTATGAAGGCAGAAAGGTTTATTTAATGACGTTTGTTGTGATTCCAGGCAGTGTGGCTAGGCTAGTAGCAGCACGGCTAGCTACTTTAGTTTTGTTTATTTGTTTATTTGAGCAGTAAACATTCTGCTCAAAAGGAGTGGGCTGAAGTAAGAAGCTTATGAGCGCCTACACCCAAACTCAGTGCAATAAAGTACATTTCACACAATGGCACAGAAAGAACAAAACATCAACAAGACGTCATCCAAAGAGAATTTGATACATTTCAAGCAGCTACATTAGCACAGACCAACTTACAAAACAATATTTGAACTGATTATATAATTAATTGAAACGAAGCACAACTACAGCAACGATCTTGTTTCATGTACGATGTCTAGTACAAAGCAAGTAACAAAATGTGATCATTAATCAATGTCTTTCAGATTGTTACCCGTGCCAAATATTACAGAGAGTTACTTTTACTTTTTTATATAGCTACAGCTCACAGCTCCTCCAGCCCCAGCGACACTGAGGATGGGTCAAATGCAGAGAACACATTTCTCTACACAGATGAATAAAGGATAAACTTCACTGCTGTTTAGTGCCGGTGTTGAGTGTTTCCGTTGTGCTTACAGGGAGGTGGTGGACACGATGGTGCGGCACTTTAAGATGCAGATCTTCGGGGACAGACAGCCGGGATACGACGGGAAGAGGAACATGTACACGGCCCACCCTCTGCCCATCGGCCGCGACCGGGTATGACTCACTAACAGACAAAGTTTACTCACCACGTCTGTGTAACGATATTATAAAGGATTTCACTTGAATTGTGCCAATATTCAAGCCTTGAATGTCAATAACAGGTATTCAATTGGATTCCGACCTGCACATAATTTAGTGTAAAATAATGATATAAATTCTTCTAAATTGATAAAAACAAACACACACTCATTCAACTGCAATTTTCACCCATTTATAACAATATGTTTCCCTCATTCCTCTGTTTGGAGCCTTTGCAAATCTTCTGAAATGAAATGTGTGCAGGTTGTTTGCATTAAAATATGAATTAAGGCGAGACGCTGCAGGTGAAGAGGGAAAAAACATAAATGTGAAGATAGTTTTCTGTTTATTTTTTTTCATATAATAATTATAAGGCGTTTATGCATAAAAAATGACAAGAAATGCCTTTATTTCAGCGACAAACTCTAAACAATATTTAAAATTGTTTTATTTTGTTGACATTAGTGGGTGTATAAATGTCATTGGATTGAAAAATATAAATAAGGAAAGTGTGGAGTCTTATGGAGCAACTAAAGTGCAGATGTTGTTAAAGAGTGGAATGAAAACGGCCCTAAAGCTTAGTCCCTTTGTCTGCACATGCGCCCTGTGTATATTTCTCCCGTCTTTAGCCTTTCCTGCTACACGTGGATACCAAACATGTCAGTATTTGTGAATGAATAAGCGTGGGAAAGACCAGGGAGCCACACAGACATGTTGGAGTTACTTCCTGGATAAATCTCAGAGAATAAACATCGTAAAGGGAGAGTTTGGTCTTTTATTGTAGATGTTAAACAAACAGGCCACTGTTTTTACATACTGAGATATGTTCTTACCTTAGACGAGTTCATCTGTACCTGTCTGGTCTTCACGTGTGGCTTCAGTCACGTAAACACAGCACAGACGGCGTTAGCATTTAGCCTCTCTCTTCTCCTCTATAGCTACAAACGAGGTGAAGATGGAAGCTACCAAACTCTTCCATGTTTTCCCTATTTAAATATGGTTACGTGAAGTGTTACACTATAAAGTATAATTACACACAATTAAACAATGTGGATTTTCTAAGCGGATAAAAAGGGGAACTATATTGTAAGGCGTAATAATACCAGGAGTAATTCGGCATCCGTGCAGTAAAGTGAAGATATCACTGCGCGGATGCCGAATTACTGCTTAAATAGGGAAAACGTGGAAGAGTTTGGTAGCTTCTATCTTCACCTCGTTTGGAGCTATAGAGGAGAAGAGAGAGGCTAAATGCTAACGCCGTCTGTGCTGTGTTTACGTGACTGAAGGCACACGTGGAGACCAGACAGGTACAAATGAACTCATCTAAGCTCAGGTAAGAACATATCTCAGTATGTAAAAACGGTGGCCTGTTCCTTTAAGGGAGAAAACCAGCTAAAAGTCTCCACATTAATAACTGCTTTAAGTGTGTATGTTTTCACCTGCAGCGTCTTAAACCCGCTGCTCTGTCTCTGCTCGGTCCTGAACTGTCTGGCCGTGTTCCTCAGGTGGATCTGGAGGTGACGCTGCCCGGGAGGGGAAGGACCAGACGTTTAAAGTGTCTCTGCAGTGGGTGTCCGTGGTGTCGCTGCAGATGCTGCTGGAGGCGCTGTCGGGGCATTTGAACGAGGTCCCGGAGGATTCGGTTCAAGCGCTGGACGTGATCACGCGGCACCTGCCTTCCATGAGGTACCGAGCCGACACGCGCAAGATTCAATAACGGTCATTATTAAGGCGGCACATTCCAGTAGGTCTGCGTTCTTAATCCGACAGTAGATCTAAAGATGTATCGAGGCCAAAACGAGGCAAACTTGGGATTAAAATTGAGAATTGAGAAGGAAAAAAAAACTCCCTGATTTTGCGATATGTCGTCCAAACTTCTCCCCCCTGAGCTCCTTTCACAAAATAAAAAGGTTTTGCTTTTGAAACTGGTGAACACGGAGCGATATTGTCGGCGGCGAACGATCACACGTCGTGAAGACAATGTCAGGTCGTAAAGTGAGACGGGGACAAAGATTTCAAATAGAACTGTCGCACGATGAAAAACGAGCTGCGACCGACATCAGTCTGATCTTTAGGAAACGCTCGTCTCAGACTGAGCCTGCTTTATATTCACTTTGATATGTTTGATAAACGCCATTATCAAGACTGTCTTAAGCACCAAAAACTAACTCTGAATCGTGGAACTCTCAGTAAACTTATAACACGAGTGGAAATAAACAAACCCACGAAAAAGCCATTTATTAAAACTGAAAAACTGAAAAGTAGAATAAATATCTAATCTATAAAATGTATTTAAAAGAATCAACTTAAATGTTTGGATGAATATTGAGCCCAGGAATATTTATTGATTTGATTGGACGGTAAGTCAGTAATAATTGTGACGGGTATATTTCCTGCACTTCTCCGTGGACATGAACGTCACTCACCTCAGCTAAACACTCGGCGTCTGTGGCCTGAATTTACAGCAGGAGCGATCGCTGGAAGTGATGTGTGTGTATATACCAGGGCTGGCGATGTCCCCTTAGTTGGCAGTTGACGATGTTTACAGTGAACCATCGTGATGACATCGTCCATCTCTCATAAGCATTTTTTAACCCTCCTGTTAAGTAACATAACACCTGCATGTTTATAGATACTGTTCAGGTCAATTTGACCCAGCAGTCAAACTGGTTTGACAGCCTTTTATAAAAGTTCCTGACAAATGAACATAACAGGAGGGTTAAAGACATTTACATAGCCTATACATACGCTGCATATTATTTATGTTAGGAAAACTGTGAGATTGTAGGATAAATGTATCTAAACATGATCTGAACAGAGTCATGGAACACGAATTTTGCAACAGAAATGTGTTAAAACTCGACTTATTCAGAGCGTCCTCTGCTCCTCAATAACAAGGCTCTTATCACTAATACAGCTGTAATTCAGAGCTTATTATTTGCATTTGCTCAGTTTTAACGTAATGTTTAAGAAACAGTGAACGGGACAATATTTAGAAGTTTGTGTCGTAGCCTACGTTACTGAAGCTGCTCCACGCGCCGCTCGGTTCATGGGCTCGTAGCCTCGTACCTCCTGCACCTCCTGCACCTCCTCTCTCTCCTCTCTCTCCTGCACCTCCTGCACCTCCTCTCTCTCTCCTCTCTCTCTCCGTCCTTCATGAAAACATCCAAACCCATGCGCTCTCAGCTCTGATGTGAGATCCATCGCAGCATTTTAAAACTGTTTAGTTTCCGTACGAAAAGAAAAGCGAAACCACACGCGGTTAAACAGTAGCTGCTTTTAGAGAGAGAGAGAGAGAGCCCCGCGCGTCAGAAATAGAGCAGCTGCGTCTTTATTTTAATAATTACGGCTAACACATCATGTCTTCGGGCTTCTGGCAGGCAGTGTTAATTTTGACAACATATTTTAATTTAGTTTTAGTCTTAGTCTTTTGACGAAAATGTAATTGAATTTTAGTCGAGATTTAGTCAAAAAAATATCTTCAATTTTAGTCTAGTTTTAGTCGACTAAAATTGCAAGTCAATTTAGTCGACTAAATTTAAGACAAATTTAGTCGACTTTGCATTTATAATATTGATTATAATCATATTTAATCAGCTCCTCTGCTTCATGGAGCTGCTCCACATGAACAAAGCTCAGAGCTGCTCCTTTGGCAGAGGATTTACATGATCTGAGGCTCTTTCAGACGGTCAATACAAGTTTGGATGATTTTAGTCTCTCCTTTTCATTTTTATTTAGTCTTATTTTAGTCGACTAAAATATCTGGACATTTTAGTCACAGTTTTAGTCTCATGAAAAACTTTTAATTTAGTTTTAGTCCAATTTTAGTTAGCAAAAATATAACTTTGACTAAAATTAAGACTAAATATTTTAGTCGACGAAATTAACACTGCTGGCAGGCTACTTAAACTAGCGTGCATATTAGCTATATTCAAGATTTACAGTGCAATCCCTGCAAAGTTTGTAGGTTTACAAGGCCCACAGAAGATCAGCGCATGTTTCTGACAGGAGGGGGCGGGGCATGTTCGTCATCCATCGGATTGTGTCAAAAGAAGAACTAAGGACTAAAACTGAACCTTTATACATTTATAAGTTCAATGCATTGCTTGTTTTTGGCTGAGATTTCACATAAATGTATCTGTCTCAGTTAGATCAAGGCTTTAGTGATGTTGGATATTGCATCACCTAATATCGTGATACAATATTTTTTGCGATATGTTGTGCAGCCTTAGCGTAGATGCTTCCAAATGAGCACGTCTGTCTTGTTTAGGCGCAGTATAGCCTCAATACCCCTGTCTGACGCGCCTATAACGACGCTAATGTAAATACGGTGGGTTAAATGAAAGGCAGTTGCTCGTGTGTGCTGTTTAACTGCTTACGCGCTGTAACGCCTCTGGTGTGAATTCAGCCTTAGGTCGTAGCAACTGCAGTTTCCTGATTTTACAATCCCCACGTCTTCCAATGTGACGAAACATTTTATCAGACAAAACCTTTCCGTTTATCCTGGGCCTGAGATCTTCCAACACTAAAGAAATAAAGTGTCTTTCCTCTTAAAACTAAATGTTGGCAAATTGTGCTGCACAAAGAGAAAGACAAAGAGCAAATTCACCTGTACATGCGACTTGATTCATCAGCAGCTGGGATTTTCACACAGATTTATGAAATAGTTATTAGTTTGTTAATATAACTGACAAATAAACTAAATACGTTTTTGTCAGTTTTAGGAATGTCAAGATTAACCGGTTTTACGATTACCACGATTATAAAAGGACGCGGTAGGTTATTCGTAAGAATTTCAGAAGCCACGGTTTACCGCGGAAATGTTTCACGCTGAGGCACGAGCCGCTGCACGACATAAACAGTTGAGCGAGGCAGAAGGACGCTCTCCTCCAGTGTTGTATCCACCCAAAAACCATTGAAGTCAGCAGAGTGGGACGTCTTTAGGATCCAAAACATGACCAAGGCGTTGTTCTTGTCGATGGAACATCCGTTATGCAAACCCTGATATCGGCTACGTGGAATATAAACAACATCTTGGAGATAATCCATCGCTGTAAATGTCCAGGTCAAGGTAACGAACTGCATGATCCCAAACAAAGTTGTCCAACTGTTGGGAAATAGCCACAACTGGCTCAGGATGTAAAGAAAAAGCTAACGCGCTCCGCTCTGCTTCAGCGTAACAGAAAGGAAAGTGAAACCGCGCACATGTGGAAATCAGCTGTTCAAAAGAGTCTCCTTAGTCATTTTGTAAACACGTTTCATTCTCTGTTCATCAAAACATCTGACAAATAATTAAGCAACAGCAGAACTTTAGAGAACAGGAACCCAGCCTAGACTGTGGCCTAATAATATATAGTCAAATAATTATGATCATTAGGATATTATAAAGAAGTAAAGTTGACATTGTTTTGTATTATTCAATGTAGGCCTATTTATTTTAATGTAAAACAATCTTAAAGCATTTTCATTTTTAGAAACAGTGAATGTTTACAAGTTCAAGTATTAAAAGCTTTTTAAAGACAAACTAAAATATCAGTTCTTTCCTTTCATTCGGTCGATAATCGTGAATAATCGTAAAATCGCAATATTTTCTCTCACAATAATCGTGATTCATAAAATTTAAATCGTGACAGCCCTAGTCTGTTTACTATTGATAATGTTTATACCAGTTACAGCTTTATTGACCTGTGATTTCCCTCCTCAGATACACTCCTGTGGGCCGCTCCTTCTTCTCTCCTCCTGAAGGATACTACCATCCTCTAGGGGGCGGCAGAGAGGTGTGGTTCGGCTTCCATCAGTCTGTGCGTCCGGCCATGTGGAATATGATGCTCAACATCGACGGTCAGTGTTACAGTGTATTACAAAGTTCCATATCGGACAGTTTGTAGTTTAGAAATTAAACTAAAATACGACTCTTAATAACATAATAACTGTGTGACGATGGTCCGGTGATAAAAGCGTAAATCTCCATTTTGTTTTTTTCCCTCCAGTTTCCGCCACCGCGTTTTACCGAGCGCAGCCTGTGATCGAGTTCATGTGCGAAGTGTTGGACATCCAGAACATAAACGAGCAGACCAAGCCCCTCACCGACTCCAACGCGTCAAATTCACAAAGGAAATCAGAGGTGAGTCCGTTAGTCTCACACCTGGAGGAGCAACAAGCCAGGTGTTGGTGTGAGTCACGAGTCATGGCTACTCTTTTTCATTGTTTTCTTGTTGGGTTTTTTCATTGATTTTTTCATCACTTTTCTGTTGCTGTTTTTGTGGCACATCTTTGTCACTTTATCGTCACGTTTATGTCGCTTTTTTGTCATGTTTTTCAAGAAGCCTTTAGATTTGGGTAAAGCTAAACTGGGGGAAATGTGTTCAGTTCAGGTGGGGTTAAGAGGTTAAAAGAGTCGCCGATGGTGGTTCTCCGTACCGGGATGGTAAAGGTGCGCTCTCACCTTACGCATCAGTCTGTTATATTACACTGTGGGCATTGAAGTTCTGCCACTTTAATGCAGCGTAGAGACTCGGCTCGACTGATCTGCCCACTGTCCCTGAACTTTCTGCACTCACGGTAACACACGGTAATGGCCGTTTGTGCCCGTTTGGCTGTGAGTGTCTTTACGCATCACTTTAGTCAGCTTCACGGCACATGTTCCTCAGTCTACGCCAGGGGTCTCCAACCTTTTTTACCCGGCGAGCACTTTTACACAACAAGAACGTCGGAGAGCTACTTATGCTTCAAAAACACTTGTGTAAAATGCGACTTAGGTGGACTTCACCCTGGAGAATTAGTAGCCAAGATCGTATGTCAAAGAAAATGACTCGAGTTTAGTCCATATACTTTACAATATTGACCCAACTGTTCGTAGACTGTGTTCAGCATGTTCAGAACAAACAGAAAATGCATCTAAAATTTGAGTTATCATGCGTATAGAGATGTAGAAAGTCTTTGGCGAGCTACTGGTTGGAGATCCCTGGTCTACGCTGTCACAGAATGAGGCTCCGCTAAACTAAGCTCTACTGACTTTCCTGATTATCCATCCCGGGACACGGTCACGGCTAAGGATGGGTATCGAACCCCGGTATCATAACGGCCCCGGGGCCCACGTGTGCCCCTCGTGCGCTCCCACGTGCACGTCAGCGCGAGGCGGTGTCGACCATAGACCCACGGGACATAAACTGAGAGGCAGAAAACAGGAAGTGACTCGAGTCTAGTTCAATATTTTACTGCACTAAGTTTTCATTTGGACTCCCAGAGCTCAAGCCAAATCTAACCAACAGCCTTGATTTACTAGATAATAATGATGATAAAAATAATAGTAAAGTAACGGAAGTATTTTAACTCCCATATATTAAGTGTATGCACAAATTGGAAATAAAATGTAGCGTAATAAAAAAATAAATATAAGCCAAGGATTAATGCCTACTTGTACAGTAGCCTCTAGCTAACTTTTTTTTCCTTTTTAAAGTACCGATAAGAGAACAGTTAAAGTACCGGATCGATGAGGAGTATCGATAAATCCTTAATGATGCCCATCCCTACTCACGGCGTATAGACTTTGTTTACCTGCGCAGGAACAGGAGCAAATAAATCTGTGCCGTGTCCGTCGCCTCTTGCTTTTAAATCTCTCTCTGCAGTTCAGGAACAGGTTCACCAATGTCCTGTTTATCCGTGTTTAAGAGTTCATTTACAAAAGCTGATGTTTCCTTTTTCCCCTTTTTTGCAGTATATTAATTTTTATTACTCTGTTATTCTCTCTAATATCATTTTCAGTTTCTAAAATAATCATTATAAATCTGTTATTCAGAAAGCAGTGAGTTGTTGGGTCTATTCTGACTGTGATGAATTTCTAAAGCAGCAGAATCTGTTAAAACAAGTGTGTGTGTTGTTATTATCAAAGATAAATGCTCTGTCTTTTATAAATGAAGTGTATAATGAAGCTGACGGTGCTGCTTGTCTCTGAGCAGGTCTGAAGGTGGAGGTCACACACTGCGGTCAGATGAAGAGGAAGTATCGAGTTTGTAACGTAACACGGCGGCCGGCGAGTCACCAAACGTGAGTGAGACGCAAACCACAAACTGTCACTGAAGCAGAGGAAGGGGAGGACGGACAAAATGATAAACGCTTTTGTTCTTCATGCGCTGAACTCAAAGACCTGAAGCATTTTCACAATAGACACATTTCTCTCAAACATTGGTCACAGATCAGCCGCAGGTAGAAAGCGCTTTATCAATGCTACCTATTCTAATGTTGCAGGATAAATGGAGCTAAACTAAACATGATTTTTGAACAGAATCACAGAACACAAATTTTGCAACAAAAATGTGTCAAACTCGTGCGTAACTGTCTGAAAGGAAGGCGAGCCCGGTCCGTCTGCTCTCAGCTCCAGGCCTCTTATCTCTCTCCTCTCTCGGTCCTTCACGTGTTTATCCAAATCCATGTGCTCTCCGCTCCGATGTGAGATCCATACAGTAAAAGGCTGTTTAGTTGCGATGCCGAAATGCAAAGCGAGACCATGTGGTATTGCACAGTGATGTAGGTGCACTTCGAACAGCGAGACGGGGACGACGATTTAAAATAGACCAAAGACGAGCCGCGACCGACATCAGGCAGAGTCTGATATTTTGGGACTCGAGTCGCAGACTGAGCCTCCTCTCGCTGCAAATATGATCTGTCAAGCGTCTCGTCAACACATCACCACAGGCACCGAGGCCGTGTTTTACAGGACTTTCCCTGCACTTTCCTGTGAAAATAAACTCCACTTGTCTCGGCTAAACACTCGCCGTCTGACGCCTGAAACTGCTATGACAAAACTTGGCTACGATTGTCTCTTTGAACCATCGCACAGTGGAGACGAGAGCAGCTCACGACTTTACCATCACCACGTCGTGCAATGTGACGGATAAAAAACTGCACCGTGAACACCCGGCATTAGAGAGAAGCCCCGCACGCTCACAGACGGAAATTAGATGGAAATTAGCTCCAAGAGCTAAAGTCTCGTACAAAACTTCTTTTCATATGCTGATTAATGCTCCTGTACAAGTCCCTGTCAAATAAATATATAAATAAGCTAAACTTTCATTACGGCTTAATTTTCAATCCGTCCTTCAAAATATTCCGTAAATGACCAGAGTAGCCGCGGAGTCTTAAATCATTAAAAAAGTATTGAATTTGATCATCCCAAATTTAAGGCCTTAAAAGCATTTCAGTGCATGGGTCTTAAATCGATTTAATATGCGTAAAATGTGAATCGATGTAAAAATAAAAGAATCGATGTTAAAGCCGCCCTGAGCTGCTCCATTTTGCCCGACCGTAATAGCTTTATTCTCACATTGCATCATTAGAAACAGCGAGCTAACTTTGTCTCAAGACGAGCTCCACACCTCCCCTGCCTCCCCCCCAACACACGCCTCACCCCCAACACACGCCTCACCCCCAACACACGCCTCACCCCCAACACACGCCACACCCCCAACACACGCCTCACCCCAACACACACCTCACCATGTAAACACATAAAGTTAGCGGGTATGAGATTAGCGTTAGCGGCTAACGCAGAGTTTAGCATTTTGACAGACGTTTACCAAAGATCGTAAACTGACAAACATCTGACCGACCTGCTCTGATTCTGCTGAAATCCTCATCAAATGTCCGTCTGTCAAATAATCCAAAACCTACAGGGAGCTGTCAGGTCTTTGTCCTCCTTATGTTTACAAAGGCTGCACCGGGAGGCTGTGAGGCGTTCGAGGGTTGTGGGAGGAAAAAAAACTGCACTGGAAAATTAGTTATAAATGGCAGTATTATGTTCAAGCTGCAAAAAAAAAAGGTTTGGTAAAATAAATATAATCTCAAAATGTTTGCTTTGCTACATCTTATTGATGCTGAAAACATGTAAATATAAAGCACTCATGTCAAAATGATTATAGTTCATTTTCATGTCTTGTAAATTGTTTGTAATGTAAAGTTCTCTTACTGAGACAGTTTGTTACAAGGACAAAAATGCAGATGTTAAAACAAAAGAAACATTAGTATGAATGAGTCATATTCTTTTCTTGAGTGAATCGTTACATCCCTACAGATTTGTGAACAATATTTGAGAGAAATGGGTCAAAATGAGCAAAACATGCTTTTATTAAGTCTTTAATCTGCTGAAAACTATGCAGGCCATTTATAATACTTAACATACATGAAGGATTTTCCGAGCGAAACAAGGTGCCTACAAAAAATATCATACCACTTGTGTTTGTCGATGAGTCTCCTTTTAAATGATATTGTAAATGTGTGAAATGCCAAAGTCCTTCTGTAATCTGATATCGACTCGTGTTTAATACTACACTCTGACACTCGAGCTTCAACAGGAGCCCCACTGAAGGATTTTTCTGTGTATTCATAGGTTTCCCTTACAGCTGGAGAACGGCCAGGCCATGGAGTGCACCGTGGCCCAGTACTTCAAACAGAAGTACAACCTGCAGCTCAAGTACCCGCACCTGCCCTGTCTGCAGGTGGGGCAGGAGCAGAAGCACACGTACCTGCCACTAGAGGTCAGCGCCGCCGCTTTAAACACAAAACATACATGAAGTCTGACTATCGTTAACCGGTTTGTTTCCCGAGCGCAGGTCTGTAACATCGTGGCCGGACAGCGCTGCATAAAGAAGCTGACAGATAACCAAACGTCCACAATGATCAAAGCAACAGCTCGATCCGCCCCCGACCGACAGGAGGAGATCAGCCGACTGGTGAGCTGTCACACTGGTGTGAAGAATGTCTGAGCAGATGTGTATGAATGAGTTTAATGAGAGGGTGAATGAGTGGGTGAATGGGTGAGTGAGTCCTTGATGTAAAGCCATAGATATAACATAATAAAGATGAGCAGGTCCCTTCAGCCCCACTCATTGTAAAGGTTCCCGAGTCCTGTGTGAAGCTTAATGCTCCATCTCCTCCTACACAGCCTGTTCCTTAAAAGGGCAAAAAGGCGGGAAGCCCTGCGCTCGTGGGGCGGAGCCTCCACAGAGCTCCAGAGCTTGATTGACAGTCTCTGGAGCCAGTCAATGCACTGAAAATGCTTCCTCTTTTTCGGGCTGATAAACAAAAACCAGCGTGGTTAAAAATATTTCACCTCCCCTAGCGTGGTCACATGGGTCAGAGTGATTTTTAGAAAAAGAAAAAACTCTTTGGAGCCAGGCTTTTAAGCAGTTCTTGGGACGTTTGAAGTCCCATTAGAATCAATACTCCCAAGTGTCTCTTGGAGTCGCCCCTGGCCACAAGGAGGCGGTATTACAGCAGTGTCAGCTCCCCGCCATGAGGACCATAGAGAAGCACGTTCCTCACCCATTGTGTAAAGCGCTTTGAGTGCCTAAAACAGGTAACATAAAGAAATAAACAGCCCATTTATACACTGTATATAAAAGACAGATTAAACTGTCAGAAGTCCAGCTAATCCACTCCATGCTGCTGCTACTGGAGCCTCAGACATTCACATGATCCAAATACAGCCATTGGGGTTTCCCATTAATGTATTAGTTTATGGGGCCCATCAAACGTGAAACGTCATCACCCAAGTCCTGTTCATATTCAAAGTTCGCTGTAAATCCCCGGATGAGAACTTGCTCCGCCCGTTTTACCCAGGATGCATCAGAGGAGACTTGTGCAAACTCCGCCAGCTATATTTCCCACAATCTGTTTGGCTTTGAGCACGTGGATCACCGCGAGCCTGCGTCTGCAGAGGCCCCTCCTCCTCTCGCACCGAGCCGCTCCAGCTGAGCAACAGCTGATCGTGTGGATGGAAATAAACACGGAGATGTGATGTGAGGGTTTCTCTGGGTTTCATCCCCAGAGAAGTGTCTCCAGCTCAACAGTTTTTACTGTGTTTCTGAGCAGAAGTGTTGAAACAACTTTGGTCAAAGCCTTAATTTTCTCACAATGATCAGCTATAGATTAATTTAAAGTCACCATGAACAGGTTATTGAGGACAAATGCATTTTATTTCAACATTTATTAAGGGGAAACTGCAGACAAATATTTATATGGGAACGTCAAAAACAGTTTAATATTTTAAAGTTTAAATTGTTTGTAAAGTTGACCTATTTTGTATTGTTTCAGTTTGCACATAAGAGATATATTTTTAATTAGGCTACTTTACACATAATGCCTTGTTTATGTATAAATGTATAAATAATGTGACATTGACTAAATTGTAAAAAGTGTATTTTTGTTTACTGCAAAAGTTTGTAATTGATGTCTTTAAAACATATGAGGTTATTTAGTGGGAGCGAGCAGGAGGGGGAGCCCGGAGGAAACACAAAGTATCGATACTGCTCAAATGAATATCTAGCTTCGATACCACTTTTAGTATCAAGGAATCGATTTCAACCCTAATTGAGATCGACCTTTTATTAAAATTGTGATTAGATTAAAATTTGTTTAGGCCTAGTTCATGATGTGGACCCCCAGTCTCCACAGAATTGTTTTTTTAATGCTGTGGTTCCTGTGCTCTCAGGTGAAGAGCAACAGCATGGTGGGCGGCCCGGACCCGTACCTGAAGGAGTTCGGGATCGTGGTCCACAACGACATGACGGAGGTGACGGGCCGAGTGCTGCCTGCGCCCATGCTGCAGTACGGGGGCAGACTGAGCACGGACTCCGGCAGGGACTGTGGCAGGGTGAGTACTGGGACTCTGCAGGGAGGGGCGCTAGAGAGACGCACAGAGAGAAACCTGGAGTCTCTCTTTGTGCCGTGATCCTTCTGGTGTTGATCTCAGCAGCAAATTCAAAACTGCTCCGAGTTCGTATACAGATGAAGACGGTAACGGTGCCCCCCAGTGGAGGAACAGCTAATGATAAAACTGTAACAAAACCACTGCATCAGTGACGTGAACGTTACTATTGGTCATAACCTTCAACATAACGTTATGTTTTTAATTAGATCTGGTTTGGAGAAACGTTCATGTAACGTTAGCATCGTAATATTGATTTTTGGCAAAATCGTTCAGCCCCATCTTGTAGTGTCTTGTGTTCTGGCGTTGGAAGCACGTGGCTGACTAAGGTTGTAGCGTCTCGTAGCGTCTCGTAGCGTCTCGTAGCCTCTCGTAGCCTCTCGTAGCCTCTCGTAGCCTCTCGTAGCGTCTCGTGTTCTGGCGTTGGAAGCGCGTGGCTGACTAAGGTTGTAGCCTCTCGTAGCCTCTCGTAGCCTCTCGTAGCCTCTCGTAGCGTCTCGTAGCCTCTCGTAGCGTCTCGTGTTCTGGCGTTGGAGTGTGTGGCTGACTAAGGTTGTAGCGTCTCGTAGCGTCTCGTAGCGTCTCGTAGCGTCTCGTAGCCTCTCGTAGCGTCTCGTAGCGTCTCGTAGCGTCTCGTAGCCTCTCGTAGCCTCTCGTAGCCTCTCGTAGCCTCTCGTAGCCTCTCGTAGCCTCTCGTAGCGTCTCGTAGCCTCTCGTAGCGTCTCGTGTTCTGGCGTTGGAAGCGCGTGGCTGACTAAGGTTGTAGCGTCTCGTAGCCTCTCGTAGCCTCTCGTAGCCTCTCGTAGCCTCTCGTAGCCTCTCGTAGCCTCTCGTAGCGTCTCGTAGCCTCTCGTAGCGTCTCGTGTTCTGGCGTTGGAAGTGTGTGGCTGACTAAGGTTGTAGCGTCTCGTAGCGTCTCGTAGCGTCTCGTAGCCTCTCGTAGCGTCTCGTAGCGTCTCGTAGCGTCTGTAGCGTCTCGTAGCCTCTCGTAGCGTCTCGTAGCCTCTCGTAGCCTCTCGTAGCGTCTCGTGTTCTGGCGTTGGAAGTGTGTGGCTGACTAAGGTTGTAGCGTCTCGTAGTGTCTCGTAGCGTCTCGTAGCGTCTCGTAGCGTCTCGTAGCGTCTCGTAGCGTCTCGTAGCGTCTCGTAGCGTCTCGTAGCCTCTCGTAGCGTCTCGTAGCGTCTCGTAGCTCTCGTAGCCTCTCGTAGCGTCTCGTAGCCTCTCGTAGCCTCTCGTAGCCTCTCGTAGCGTCTCGTAGCCTCTCGTAGCGTCTCGTAGCGTCTCGTAGCGTCTCGTAGCCTCTCGTAGCGTCTCATGCTCTGGCGTTGGAAGCGCATGGCTGACTAAGGTTGTAGCGTCCCGTAGCGTCTCGTAGCCTCTCGTAGCGTCTCGTGCTCTGGCGTTGGAAGCGCGTGGCTGACTAAGGTTGTAGCGTCCCGTAGCGTCTCGTAGCCTCTCGTAGCCTCTCGTAGCGTCTCATGCTCTGGCGTTGGAAGCGCATGGCTGACTAAGGTTGTAGCGTCTCGTAGCGTCTCGTAGCTCTCGTAGCGTCTCATGCTCTGGCGTTGGAAGCGCGTGGCTGACTAAGGTTGTAGCGTCCCGTAGCGTCTCGTAGCCTCTCGTAGCCTCTCGTAGCGTCTCATGCTCTGGCGTTGGAAGCGCATGGCTGACTAAGGTTGTAGCGTCTCGTAGCCTCTCGTAGCCTCTCGTAGCGTCTCGTAGCCTCTCGTAGCCTCTCGTAGCGTCTTGTGCTCTGGCGTTGGAAGCGCGTGGCTGACTAAGGTTGTAGGGTCTCTCTTCGCAGAATAAGACGGTGGCGACGCCGAACCAGGGCGTGTGGGACATGAGGGGGAAGCAGTTCTACGCCGGCATCGAGATCAAGGTCTGGGCCGTGGCCTGTTTCGCGCCTCAGAAGCAGTGCAGAGAAGACCTGCTCAAGTGAGTAACGCCAGCTCTGGGTTTAACCTTGGATGTTATTATTCTGTCCCTACAGGCTTTAAAAAGTCTGATTTGTTTACTCCATATGTTAATCAGAAAGGCTGTAATTGCAGTCCACAACACATCTCATTAGGTTGACCTGAAAGACAAAGAACTTGTATTAACTACATATTATAAGCCAGGGGTCTGTTTACATGACGAAGCGAGTATAAAGGTTTTGAAACATCGGCCTCGTGTTTTTGCAGCTCACGTTCCTTTAGCTGCACGTTTTTAATCCACGTTTACCTGTCCTCTTCCAGGAGCTTCACGGATCAGCTGAGGAAGATCTCGAAGGACGCGGGGATGCCGATCCAGGGCCAGCCGTGTTTCTGTAAATACGCCCAGGGAGCCGACAGCGTGGAGCCCATGTTCAAACACCTCAAGATGTCCTACGTGGGTCTGCAGCTCATCGTGGTCATCCTGCCGGGGAAAACGCCCGTCTACGGTCAGAAACAGGACTTTTTCCTTTCAAGTTGTAGCGAGAAGGAAACAGGCTTATAGGCACAACAGGAAGAAATGGAAACCAAACGATCAAACTGTCCTGAATTACAAAACGGCAGAAAACATACTTTCCCCATTTTTTAACCTCTTAGCCCCCACCTGAACCGAGCACATTTTCTCCAGTTTGGCTTTACCCAAATCTAAAAGCTTCATGGAAAAAGTGTCAAATTAATGGATGAAAATGTGACAAAAAGCGTCAAAAGAGCGACAAAAATGTGCCGGACAAGCAACAATAACAAAATAAAAACACGACACAAACTCAAACTCACAAAAATGTGAAAAACCAATGGCTGCTGGCTGCTCTGCTTTATGACCGCAACACTGGAGGCCGCCATTGCTGTAGTACCTCCATATCATCGCTAGGCCCCCATTGAAAAGCATTGGACTTTAGACACGTTAAAAACAACTTTAACGCCTGGTTTCAATTTTTTTAACGCTTTCTACGGCTACATATTCCTCCTGAGATAACGCTGGGTTACTCACAATTAAAGAAACCAGGCTGGTTTTCGAAATACATTTTTTAAAATCTTCTACTTAACGGAGGTCGGACTGTTGGCATTGGAGCTGCGCGAGCTACACGTCACGCAAGGGCCGAGTCTACAGTGAAGATCCCGCCCTTATGCCCTTATTAGGAACATGCTTCGTCAGAGCTGGGGAGGAGGATTCTGTAAATCCGCCATGATTTCCCCTTGAACGTGGTCATTGTGGTAAACGGGGAGGAGTGAGGAGGAGCTGTCTATTCTTTTTAACGGTCTATGGGAAAAACTGATGAAAACCAGACAAAAAAGCGATGAAAAAGCAACACGTTAAAAACACACAAAAATTACGAAATCACAACGCTTCAGAAATGTGGTCAAACTTAGCAGATCTTAGCCTTCAAATGAGCTTCTTGGTCACACTGGCCAAGAAGATTTTAGATTTGGGTAATGCCAAACTGTAAAAAAATATGCTTAGTTAAAGTGGGGAGTAAGAGGTTAACTTTTTTTTCTTTCTCTTTTTTTGATACTTTTTTCCCTATTATTTCCCTATTTTATTTATTTGGTTTTTGTGTGTTTTTTTAACCATGTCTTCCACTTTTGTCCAAATTGTTTTTCCCACCATTTTTTTAAATTTATTTTTTACTTTCCCCCCTATTTTTTCCACATTTTTCTAAAAATATTTTAAAACCTCTTACCTTAACTGAGTGCATTTTGAGTGCATAATGCTTCATTTGAAAGCTAAGACCTACAAAACTGACTGACTTTTTTCACATTCTTTTTCATCGCCTTTGTCACTTTTGTGCTGCGTTTTTGTCACATGTTTGTCGCTCTTTAGTCAGTCGCTCTTTTGTGGGTTTTTTGTTGCGTTTGACGCTTTGTTCAAGAAGCTTTTAGATTTGGGTAAAGCCAAACTAGAGAAAAGGTGCTCAATTCAGGTGGGGGTTAAGAAGTTAAACCATTTTTACCCATTTTTCTGTATTTTCACCCCCAGTTTTCCACCCAATTTTTTTTTCATTATTTTCATTATTTTTTCCCATTTGAACCCCATTTAAAAAAAAATCTTTTTAAAGACAAAAAAAAAGTCAACATTTTTCTTGACAATTTTTCAAATTTTCCCCTAATTTTTCCACAATTTTTATTAATTTTTTTCCCACTATTTTTTTTTAAATTTTCCCCCCACATTTCTTGACATTGGAGCTAAACTCGATGTTGTGACTTTGTCGATCTTCCAGACAGCTGTTTCGATATCGTCTTGTATTGACTCTGCGTTAACGTGTCATGTCCGTGTGTTCCCCGTGCAGCGGAGGTGAAGCGCGTCGGCGACACGCTGCTGGGAATGGCCACTCAGTGCGTTCAGGTGAAGAACGTGGTGAAGACGTCGCCTCAGACTCTGTCCAACCTCTGCCTCAAAATCAACGCCAAACTCGGAGGCATCAACAACGTCCTGGTCCCACATCAGAGGTATGACTGTGGTGATCAGTCTGACCGGGACCCCCCAGGTGTTACTCATTTAAGACAAGAATCGAGTCTATTGTTTTCTATGTTTGGTATAACTCAATGTATTTATGTTTGCCTTTACACCTGCAGCGCCTCGCCTTAGCTTTGGCTCTTTACTGCCCTCTAGTGGCCGTCGAGAATTATCTGAACTAGAGTTACTCATTAAAACTTGTTCAGATTCGTAATGAAAAAAAGGTTTACAAATGTACATGTTTATCTCCAATGAAAATAAGGGGAAATGAGGAAAATAGGGGGGTAAAATATGGGTGGAAAATAGGAAAAATGTCGGGGGAAAATAAGGAACATGTGGGGTGAAATTAGGGAAAATATGGTGGAAAGATTAGGGAAAATAAGGAACATGTGGGGTAGGGCTGAACGATGTGGACAAAATTTCATATCTCGATATTCATGCCAAATATATCGATACGATATGATAGAACTATGGGTTAGGTGAAAACTAAGCATTTATCAGAAAAATAAAATCATAATACAAAAGAGTGCAGTTTTATTGATGAAAATCTAGATCGTTTATATCTTGCTCTTTCGAATTTAATATTTTGAACGTTCGTATCTCGATATCGATACGATAACGAGATATATTTCAGCCCTAATGTGGGGTGATATTGGGGAAAATATGGGGAAAGATTAGGGAAAATATGGGGGGAAAATGTGGGGGAAATATGGGGGAAAGATTAAGGAAAATAGGGAAATGTGGGGTGAAATTAGCGAAAATATGGGGGAAAGATTAGGGAAAATATGGGGAAAGATTAGGGAATTATGGGGAAAGATTAGGGAAAATATGGGGGAATATAGGGGAAATGGTGAGGGGGGGAATTAGGAACATGTGGGGTGAAATTGAGGAAAATATGGTGGAAAAAATGGGGAAAAGATTATGTAAAATATGAGGGACAATTTTATCTTTTTGAATGAGCGATGTAAATGTAGATGTTGGCAGGACATTTCTGATGGTTCTGAAGTATCTCTTCATCTCAGTTATCGAGAAAGTCACATTGAGAGAATCATTTTTGTCATTAACAAACCCGTCAGTTTAACGGTCCCCCTCTGGGTTCCCTCAGGCCGTCGGTTTTCCAGCAGCCCGTGATCTTCCTCGGGGCGGACGTCACTCACCCTCCGGCGGGCGACGGGAAGAAGCCGTCCATCGCGGCCGTAGTGGGGAGCATGGACGGGCACCCGAGCCGATACTGCGCCACGGTCCGAGTGCAGACCTCCAGGCAGGACATGTCCGGGGTAAATAGGCAGGACATGTCCGGGGTAAATACTTTCCCCAGCAGGCAGGACAACGGCGGGGTAAATATATGCACTCAAACACGGCCAGCCATAATGATCACTGTTGTTCTGTGCTACGTTAGTGAGAAACGCCAAACCTTTGCACTTGCTTGTTACTGCAGACCGTCCGTGTGAAAGTGGGGCAGCTTTGGGGGGGTGAAACTGTTCTGTTCTGACTGCACGGGAACAGCAGCAAAAAAAACATCAACTTTCGATCAAAAATTGTGTGAAAGTGAGGCCTGTCTTTTAAAAGCGCTGGATTCTTTTGTTCAGCTGCGTAAGAATCACAAAAACGACCGTCCATGACACATTCAACTGCAGTTTTGGCTGAAATTGTACAAAATTCTTTGCTCAAAGGTTTCCCGTTGTGTCTAATCGACTCACAACGAAGCTAACGGTCGCTCCACGGCCCGCACAGTCTTGTCCGGTTCTGGTCCAGCAGCTGTTACGTTATACTGACAGACGCGAAAGGGGTTTTTCATTGTTAACACCTTTATTAAATGGCTGGAACACATTTAAAACTAAATTAATTTATAGAAATAAAACGCACTGGTAATGACAGAGCAGTCAAAGTCGGTCACTGACTTGCGTTCACGTGGCCCTACAGTATTTTCATTTATTTTACCTGCAGTCATTTAGACGGTTTTTTTGAAACATTGTGCAAAGAAAAAGTCATTCATGCATACAACAACAACAACAACAACAACAACACGTTTTAACAATAAGGAGAAAGGCGAGTTTTGTGCCTTTAGCTTCCCTAGCTACCTCCTAAGTGATGCCCGGGTGTCGGCTGTTGAGATGGTACAACATAGACATAGGTACAACACATAATACTTGTATTTTCATCCGTCATTCTCGGTTGTAAAGTGTTTCTCCCACGCTGTGCTGTTTATGGCTCGCTTCATATTGAAAAGTTAAACTAGCCATGCGCGATGACGGCTTCAAATGTTTGGGAGCGCTCTGGCGGTCTCTGGTGGTGCCAAAATGTATTGCAAGTATTTTCAATGGCACTGCAAATTATACACGCCAGTTAATGCAATTTTTAACGGTTAATCGGTTAACCATGGACACCCCTAGTTTCCACCTTGACATTAATGTTAAAACTATCTTGCAGCGTTTTTCCGATGAGGACAAGTCTTTTCAGAGCCAGAGGAGAGTGTGTGTTTGTGTTTTCCACATGTGGCAGCCTGAGCATTTGACCGTCGATGTATTGAGGCAGGAAAATGTTACTGAAAATTACTTTAATTTTAAAATATCCCACAATAAACATGAAATACGATAAAACACAACTTACTTTGGGTAAAAAAAAAAACATGTATTGCTTTAGAAAAATGCTAATAAAGTGTATTGTAGTAGTTATCGTGACAAGTGTTTGAGAACAGTTGAGAGATTAAATGTGTTTTGTCTGTTAATGGTTCAGCATAAAGAGTTGATGAGACGAGCTGTGTCCATGCGCTGCTGGACTGAAACCGGAAGTGACTCTGCGTTGTGGCATTCCGTTTGCTTGACAAATACAGAATTCGAGCATTAAAGTGGCAATAAGATGCATAACATGTGACTTTCTGCTGCCTGTGTGAACCCCTGTTGTTTTCTTTCAAAGGAAGCCGCTCTTGTGAATCTCCGCGATGCTAAGTGTTTGTCTTTCTCGTCCCGACGCAGGAGCAGCTGTTCAGTCAGGAGGTGATCCAGGACCTGACCAACATGGTGCGAGAGCTGCTCATTCAGTTTTACAAATCCACGCGGTTCAAACCCACCAGGATCATCTACTACAGAGGAGGCGTGTCCGAGGGCCAGATGAAGCAGGTGACGAGCTTTAACACATTAATGAAACAGACCCAGGGTTTCCACAGGGCCTTAAAGTGTGAAATTTTGTCTAATTTGGTTTAAAATGTCCATATTTCTGTTGAATGGATCCAAATCTTTAGAAATCATAATTGTATAGATTTTGTTGTATTTGTGGCATTAAAAAGCATCGCTGCTACTTGTACAAACTAGAGGTGGACAATGTATCGTCTACAAGATCATAATTGAAATTGCTGCAAAATCAAAATATCGAGTTTATCTTTAATGTCAAGAAATGTGGAAAAGAATAGAGCAAAAAGGGAAAGAAAAAACATTTAGGAAAAATGGTGGGAATATATTATGGAAAAAAATTGGGGGGAAATTGAATAAATTTGGAAAAATACAGAAAAAAATGGGGGGAAAAGATTGGGGGAAAAATTGGAAAATGTAGGGGAAAAAATCAAAAATACAGGTGCTCGTCATATAATTAGAATATCATGAAAAGTGCATTCATTTCTGTTATTCAACTTAAACTGTGACACTATGATAGACTCATTACAACCAAAGTGAGATATGCATAGCCTTGATTTGTTATAATTTTGATGATTATGGCTCAGCTTGTAAAAACCCCAAATTAAAAATCTCTGAAAATTAGAATGTTTTGAAAATGGACTGTATGCCAAAATAATCAAAATTATAACAAAGGTTTGACATCACTTTCCATGTCATGAGTCTATATCATATATTAGATACAGAAATAAATGAACTTTTGGTGTGTGTGTGTGTGTGTGTGTGTGTGTGTGTGTGTGTGTGTGTGTGTGTGTGTGTGTGTGTGTGTGTGTGTGTGTGTGTGTGTGTGTGTGTGTGTGTGTGTGTGTGTGTGTGTGTGTGTGTGCGTGTAAAAAAATGTGGGAAAAAGTTTGTTCAGGACAGTTCTTTTATGAGCGTCAAAGCTCAGCACATTGTTGCATATTTCAGATGGTTTGCAAAAATATCACTTCATCGTTATCAAGAAAGTCTCCAAAAATATTGAGATATTACTTTTGTCATTATCCTCCAGCCCTGGGACAAACCCTGTAACCATCGTTAACTCCTCTCTTTTTGTTATATATCAAAACGGCACATGCACAGTGATGGCTGATCTTTGAAGTCTCGTCTCCGTGTGTCCTCAGGTGGCGTGGCCGGAGCTCATCGCCATCAGAAAAGCCTGCATCAGTTTAGAGGAGGATTACCGGCCGGGCATCACGTACATCGTGGTCCAGAAGCGCCACCACACCAGACTGTTCTGCTCCGACAAGGCCGAGCGGGTCCGCACAGCTCCCTCTCCTCGTTACACCGCGCTGTCCTTCATCTGTTTTAAATCTAAACTCTTTACAGGTCGGGAAGAGCGGGAACGTCCCGGCAGGAACCACAGTGGACAGCACCATCACACACCCGTCTGAGTTCGACTTCTACCTGTGCAGCCACGCCGGCATCCAGGTAAGACACTCACAACGCTCGAAGATTTGTGGCATTAAAAATATTGTGTTTAGTTGTAAAAAAGCTTTACATTTCACTGTCTGTAAAAACCCTGATACATGTCATTTACTTTTGTAATCTGGGACGTTAATGACTGGAGTTTGTTGTTCCTCCTCCAGGGCACGAGCCGTCCCTCTCATTACCACGTGCTCTGGGACGATAACTGCTTCACGGCCGACGAGCTGCAGCTGCTGACATACCAGCTGTGCCACACGTATGTGCGCTGCACCCGCTCCGTGTCCATCCCGGCGCCCGCCTACTACGCCCGGCTTGTGGCCTTCAGGGCGCGGTACCACCTCGTCGACAAGGACCACGACAGGTCAGAGTGGAAGTTTATCCTGTAAACAGAGCTGCAACTTTACTTTGGCTGTGACATAAGAAAACGTTTTCCCTCATAGAGCTAAAGTGACGCCATGAGTTTGTTTAAAATCGGTCCTAGTGCCAAGAGACATAAATAAAAAAGAATAGGCCCAAGAATAGACCCTTGAGGTACTCCACTGCACACTGGGGCCTGTCAGGAGAAAGGTTTCCAACCTTTACAGAACAAGACCTGTCTGACAAGTAGAACCTAAACCAGGCCAATGCTGTGCACCCGACACCTACACAAGCCTCAAACGAGATCAAAACTGTATGAACTAGGGCTGGGCGATCTACGTGTCACTGACAGCAGGTGAACATGGGCCTGTAGATACTCTCTGTCACTGCATCGAACAGATCAGTTTGTGGATGCAAAACAACTTTCTCCAACTAAACTCAGACAAAACTGAGATCATTGTCTTTGGCCCACAGACACAAAGACAAAGTGTTATCAGTCACCTTGAGTCTCTCGCTCTGAAACCAAAAAATCAGGTTAGAAATCTAGGAGTAATCATGGACTCAGACCTGAACTTAAACAGCCACATCAAAGCAATAACGTCATCAGCTTTTTACCATCTGAAAAACATTGCTAAGATCAGAGGAATAGTGTCAAAACCAGACTTAGAGAGACTCATCCATGCATTTGTCTCCAGCAGGTTAGACTACTGTAACGGCTGCTCACTGGCCTTTCTAAACGAGCTGTTAGAGCTGCAGAACATCCAGAACGCTGCTGCTCGAGTCCTGACAAGAACCAGGAAATACGACCACATTAGTCCAGTGCTCCGGTCTCTGCACTGGCTTCCTGTCACTCAGAACAGAATTTAAAACAGCTCTGCTTGTGTACAAGTCTTTTCATGGTTTAGCACCAAAGTACATCTCTGACATGTTAGAGCCGTATGAACCATCTCGGGCCCTGAGAACTTCAGGGAGGGGTCTCCTGGTGGTTCCCAGAGTCAATAATAAACACGGTGAGGCTGCGTTTCAGTTTCATGCAGCTAAAATCTGGAACAGTCTTCATGAGGATGTGAGACAGGCCTCAACTCTGACAATGTTCAAATCCAGGCTGAAAACAGCTCTTTTTACCCGTGCATATGAAAACTGAAAGTATTTTATCTGCACTCTTGCCTTTTACTGTCATTGATTAACTTTATGTTGATGTTTTATTGATTGATTTTATCTGTTTTCTTGTAATTTTTTCCGCAACTGTGAAGCACTTTGAATTGCCTTGTGTATGAATTGTGCTCTACAAATAAACTTGCCTTGCCTTGCCTTGCGATAAATCAAATTCATGCTTTTAAAAACAGACGATGTGGAAAATAGCTAAAATCGTGTCGGTCGCTCCATGTCCGCCTCACGTGCGCCGTGTTGCGGATTTAGCAGCGATTCAGACGCTCCACAGCGTTTTTTTCTGAAACGTCACTCGAAGAAAACCCAGAGACTTTCTGACTCTGCTGCTTTACAAAGGCCGTGCGTTGTGTTGTCAGAGTGCACAATAGAGTTTTCTTCCGCTAAAACTGAGTTTTCCCCAGTCTGATCCTCTTCCTTCTCTCATCCTGATGCTCTGAGCGGAGGAAGCAGCTTAACTCCGCCCCTTTCTCCTTGAGTCTTCATGGAGACGGTTGTCAATCACAGCAGAGGCATGAGGATGAGAAAACTAAAACGCTTTTGAAAACTCCATGGCTTATTTAGAAGTTTTACTTTTGAGAGCAGACAAGGAATATTTAAAAGAGAAATAACATTTTCTAATGGGCCTAAGTGTGGGCTATATCATGAATCTAAATATCAATGGTCTGGACTCTGAGCAGTTTTCTTATTATGAAAGATCAGGAGACCTTTAAAAAAATAAAATCGATTAAAATCGTAATCGTCCAAACTGAGTAACAAAATCGAGATTTTCATTTTTGGCCATATCGCCCAGACCTAGTATGATCCACAGTGTCGAAAAAAGTGAAAAAAAAACTATGAATCACATAAAGAAATACAATTAAATCGGCCACTGCATTTGTTTTTACAGGATTATTGACCAGACATGAATCTGAAATATCAGCCGTGCATATCGGCACCGGCCTTAAAAAAAACATATTGGTCGACCTGTAATTTATAGCCAGATTGAAAAATGTCCATGACGTTATGTCGTTGTAAAAAAGACGCAATAAGCTGCGTTCATGTGACGTCATGGTAGGGCTGGGCGATACATCGATATTTAAGATATATCGATATATTTTTAAATGAGATATGGAATTAGACTATATCGGGATATTTCAAATTCAGATAAGCTATTAAAATAACAAAAAGAAATCTGAAGTAATCTGAAGCTGATTTAAAAAAAAAAAAGGTTCATCTTAAATTGAGCACTTTATTTTGTTATCTCTTTATATATAAATGCTGCCCTCAGAAAAGAGTGACCGGTTTTATTTTATAGGCTATTTTTATCCCAAATATTTTTTTTATTTAATGTGCACCTTACAGAGCTTTGTTATACAGTGCTTATGTTTACATTTATAGTGAGTTTTCAATAAAACTACTCGTATTTGGCTTTGACGTTGACTTAACATTTCAAGTCACAGCTCTCACTTTGCGGAAAAAATATCAGGATATATATCGTATATCGATATTCAACTTAAATATATCGGGATATGACTTTTGGTCCATATCGCCCAGCCCTACGTCACGGCGCTCTAAAGAGCCCATAGTTTAAAATTGAGGCGGTAACTATGGTAACTGTCTAAATGCAGAAGTCTAGTCTTATTTTATCGCTAATTTCCGGGACCAATTCACAAACTGTCCTCTCTTTCAGCTCATATGAACTATGGTCTAATTAATTATTTACTCGTAAAGGTGTCAAAAACATGAGTGTGATGTTGGTCAGTAGAAAAGACTTTCACCGTAAGAATAATGTGGTCGCTTTGTGAATCCAATCACTAGAGTTCTATAACATGAACGCAAAGTACAGTAATTGTAAAAAAAACACCAAAGTCCATCCAAGCTGGACCTTTTTTGTTTTGTTTAATGGGCTCTACTAACGCTCTTTAGTGCAAATTACTGGCACTGAAGCAGAAACGAGACAGTGTTGTCCCAGACCCAAAGCAGCCTGACTAACTCCAGTTTGTTTCCCTTGTGCAGCGCCGAGGGGAGCCACGTGTCGGGGCAGAGCAACGGCCGCGACCCCCAGGCCTTGGCCAAAGCCGTTCAGATCCACTACGACACGCAGCACACCATGTACTTCGCCTGACCTCGCTCCGTCCTCCTTCACGGACATTTCTTCTTCCCTCCTCGTCATCTCTCTCCCGTCTCCTTCCTCTCCTCCACAAATGTTCGTTTTCGAGTTCTCGGCTTTCGAACAATGTCCCACCAGCGTTTCCCACAGCACTGCGAAGCCCGACGGTCCAACCCGCGGCTTCCGATGCACAAAACGAAAAAGAAAACGCATTTATTATTCTTTTTGACAATTTTGAGCCATTAATTTTCTTTTTTTCGTTTCTATATATCTCTCTATATATATATACGAATGTCTGCACTCTTTTAAGTTTTGTAAGGTTATTACTTTTTAGCGGCTACATAAGCTCGCCCAAGCTAAAGCAGGACTCTTCTCTCACTTACCTCAAATGCCCTCTAGCGGGCGCAATCCTAAACGAGTTTTATCGGGTCGTAACTTAGCGGGGCGGCGGTCGGTGGCGGGCAGGGATTTAAAGGAAAAAAAACAAAAACTAAAACTATATATCTATATTTTCCTTGTTTTTATGCGTGTTGTAACTTCAGTCTTTTACAAAGCGAGGTGAAACCCGGGTGTCCGCGCCCCGGCGTTGCTAGCTCTTTTAGCCCTGTTCGTCGTGAGATTGAAACGTCTTTTATCGTTTGTAAATAGGAACATATATTCACGTACTGCTGTATCGGAGCACTGCTAAGAAGAAGTATCCAAACGGCTCCAGCTCAGAATGTTTGCCGTTCGGTTCGGGTTTGAGGAAAATGGTGGCTTTTACTGATTTTAAAAAGCGCTGGTCGTTTTGGATTACAATGGCGTCATTACGGTGAGTTCGTCTCGTTTGTGCAGGTTTGGATTCGTTTTGGCAGGGCTTTAAAAAGGCCTCATTAAAAAGCATCAAAACTGACATAAAAGGCTAGACTTGGAGCTGATCGTTTTGGTTTATTGATTACAATAGCGTCAGTGAGTTCATGTTGGATTTGTTTAGGTTTGTGGCATCGGCGTTTCTAGGGGGTGGTCCCTGATTTCTGCTGGGCCACCGCACTCAGGGAGGCTGAGGGAGAATATTTGTGGCAGTAAAAAATGCGATATTTTTGACGGCGCTACTAAAACGTTTTAAAGGGATATTTCAGGATTTTTGACATAGGGCCTCATTTCCTAGTTATCCAGAGTGTTGTTGATGTCTGGAGATATTTTTTTCTTAAATTCATGCAGTTCTTATATTTGAAGAGTCTAGTGGTGCTAGGCTAGGGCAAGGCTAAAGCATTTCTATGGTATCAGTTAGCCTGCATTAAAAACACTCTGACCCACTCCACAGTGCACCTGAGGCAAATCACTTATAACACCAGACTAACCATATAAATGTCTGTGTTAATAGAATAATGTTTGAAATATAACTGACCTTGTATCACATGAATTACTGCATTTTGAGGGACTATTTACTCGCAGATCACTCCGCCGCTGCGTTAGCTTACAGCAGTGCGGCCCTCAGACCAATTTTTGGTGGCCCTTCGCCGCCTTAATCGATACACATCATCAGAGATGGTCCTTTTTATTTGAAATGTAATAATTCTACACAATTCTAATCTAACAACTAACATTTATTATGAAACAGAGCTGACATGAATGTTTTAAGCATAAACAAAGGTGTGGGGCACAATTTAAGGCAAAGGTTTCGCGGCACTAACCACCGATCTATGGCCCTTCACCCCGTGTACGCTTCAATATGCGGCCCCCCATGAAAAAGGTTTGGGACACCCCTGGCCATGACGCTGATGCTGCTCAAATATAAGTTATTTTAAATGATTCTATTAACACAGACATTTATATGGTTAGTCTGGTGTTATAAGTGATTTACCTCAGGTGCACTGTGGAGTGGGTCAGACTGTTTTTAATGCAGGCTAACTGATACCATAGAAATGCTTTAGCCTTGCCCTAGCCTAGCACCACTAGACTCTTCAAATATAAGAACTGCATGAATTTAAGAAAAAAACAACACTCTGGATAACTAGGAAATGAGGCCCAATGTCAAAAATCCTGAAATATCCCTTTAAATGTTTATCAAAAGTTGCTTAGTGGGTCCGACTGGAATGTCCACAGACTTTTACATTTGGACCAAGCGTTTTCCATACTCCCTTCTGCACTTAATACAAAAAAAAAGGGTTTAGACAAAAATGGCGCGTCACTGGCCTTGAATTAGGAAGAGTCCAAACCTGTTCGAATTCAAGACGAACTGTCACTGCGAGCACTTTGGATCGTTTCAGACGCCCGCAGCGCTTTACGTCGCGTTCAAAGTGCGTCCGACACTTTAGCGCCGCAGAAACACGGCCGCCCGTCGCCTTCACACGCCAAAAACCCTTCGCAACGAGGCAAACATTCTGAACTCCAGCCCTTTTAACTTGTGTAAACGTTTTTTTTTTGTAGAGCGGATGTGTAAAAGTCGGGTTTTGAAATGTAAAAAAAAAAAAAAGACGACAAAAGAGAAAAGCTATTGACTTTGGGAGGACGGAGAACTGCTGTAAATGCGTCAGATTTCCTTTTTTATATCCACACACACATGAGTACAGTAGAGTATATTCTATGAACAGTTGAAGCTTCGGACGGACTCGGGCCGGTGCGGTTTGGTTTGTAGCGAAACCGGTCCAGGGTTTTCTGTCATTTGTGCAGAAAACATCGGAGAAGTGTCGGAGGTTTTTTTGAAATGCTGGACCGGACTCGTTTCCACCGAGCGATGCGGCGTTAATTTAACAAACGGCACTCGTGAGAAAGCACATTGTATCTTTGTATTGGGTTTTAAACGGCAGCTACGTCACAAAACAAAGCAAAGCGGATGATTTTTAAAGACGATTTAAAGTGAGCGATGAGGTTCTCAGGTTTTGGACAATTCATGTGACTAAAGTTTTGATGATCTTGGTGCCAATTTATGAGAAAATGAAGCGAGATTTTAATGTAACGATCCTTTTAGTTTAAGGCGAGACACGGCAGGTCTCGTTTTCTCCCTTAAAGCAGAACTAAGTAACGTGTTTACCTTAATAAATCCTTTCCGTAGTCCCTCTGGGGGTAATACAAGTGTTAATGGGATGAGTGGGGGTCTTTCATCTCCCTCTGGTGTCTCTGGCCAGAAAACCCCGTTTGCAACTTGACTGCCACCGGACCGGAGTCACCAATACACACTAATAGAATCACGAAGAAGAAGCTAACAGGCTAACAGGCAAAGCTAACTGTGGGCTAGCCCCACTTAAACAGTATTCACAGCCAAGTTTGAGGGAAAAAATGATCTCCATTGTGTAATTGGATGAACAATATCCCTCTGTCCCTTTGCTTGATTTGTTAGACATTGAATATTTTAAGGGTGAATTTTTCCATTTGAATTTTTTTCTACAGCAAATTTTTCACTCTGAATTTAGACATATTTTAAATATTTAAAAACAATACAGTGTATATTTTCAATGTGAATTTTTCATTTTGAATTTTCAGTGTCTGATATTCAAGGACAAACATTATTCAAACAGGTTATGTCAGTGAGAAAATTCACATTCTGATGACACAAAAATCTTCAATTTGTTTTTAATCATCAAATCGTGTCAAAACAAGACTTAAAACTACATCGGGACAACCTCTAAATCGCTTCGATACTTGTGCGATACATCGTGCCCATACACCGTGTCGCTCGGTGGGAACTCCGAAACGCTTCGAGCCTGAATCCCGGGTCAGATTTGGTGTAGCGAGCAGCGGTCTGCAGCCGGACCTTAACCCGGTCTTAACCCTGACTTTGTTCGGGGCGTAACTCCTTTTGGACCTTGACACTGCTGGATATGTTTTTTCCTCGGTTTCATTTAGCTGTAGGGGTTCGAGGTGTTTTGTTTTTTTTGTTTTCCTTTTGCTATTTCTGGCCAATTCATTGCACTGAACCGCTAGAGGGCGCTATAGACCGACAGACGGACGAAGCAGATGGCACGTCGTAAACTTTATAACCAATCGAGAAAAGCAGATTTGTAAAAGTTTAATATAATGAAACTGTTTTTTGTGGTTTTAAAAAGAAAAAAAAAAATCCTGTTTAGAAATAGTGGTTCACCATCGATGTCGTCTTGTTGTCAATGTTCAAATATCGTGATGAAATTTAAACGAAATGAGTTTTTTTTTTTCTGTTAAAGGTTAAAAAGTAGAGCGCTTTAAGGGAACTTGTAGCAGAGTTGGCGTTAGCGTTTTCTCCAAAAAGTCGCTAACGTAGTCGGACTTTGGGGACAATCGGCGGCGGTTCCGGACGGCTCGACGATGAGTGGAATTTTTAGTCTTTTTAAAGCTCTTTCTATAACTGTGTGTGTCGAAATATAACCGCGGGACGGCTTCCAAAACGAGGGGGAAATGTGGCACAAAATCCTCAAACGTCCTGAAATCTTTGACCTTTTTTGGTCGTTTTGCACCAGTGTGTTCTCGCTTTTGTAGCTCCTCCTACTCGAGCGACTGTAAACGTGTTACGCTCATTGATTGAAGTCATTTTTGCCGATAGACCTTTTCCTTCGTCACTTCTCCGTATTGCCATTCCGTGTTCATTGCCAAAGATACAGCAATGAAAATGAAAAACATCTCCCTCTGCCTTTACAGAATGGACACAGACTGGAGGTCGACCGATATTTGGGTATTTTACAATATCTGTTATCGGGCCAATATAATGCAATGTCAACTTTATTTGTACAACACAACACTGCTTCACATACAGGTCATTATACACGAGATATATAATGCAGATAAAAGCCTGAAATCTCCGTCCATATTTAACCTTTGGAAAGAGTCGCAGTCAGAGCTTTAAAATGAGCCTCTGCCTCAGGAGCTGAGAAACATGATCATTTCAGAACCATAACAGACAGAGACTGACTGTTTATTGTTTTGGAATCTGCAGTTTTTTGTCTTTAAAGTGACAGTCTGGAAGTCTAAATGTTTTACAGATTTTATAAAATGTGCAAAATCCACCACCTGGTCGATGTAAAGTAACATCTCAGCAGCAGAGTCTAGTATCCTCCCGCGTCGACCAATGAGACGAGCTGTTCCTGTGAACCAGCCTCTCAGGTCCAATCAGGAGGGAGTGGGAGGAGCTTGATCATTTCCTGTTGAAAATGCTGTTCCCGCTCTTCTCATTTTGCAAAATGAGAAGAACTTTCTGGTTAAAGAGGGGCGGGATTTGATTGTTTCATTTCAAATTTCACTCTAATCCTCCTCACTTTGCAAACTTACAGACTATCACTTTAAAACAAGCTGCTTGTGACGCATCTACTAAACGTGAATGTTCTGAATAAATCAGCTCAATGGCCCGAGACATTTAAAAAATATCGCATCGGCCTCAGAAAAACACATATCGGACGACCTCTAACACAAACTAAACTAGCCTCATTTACTGTATTAAAATACAAATGATTTATTGGTGGAAAAAAGCCTCGTCTGTTTGTAGCTGAGCATTAGAAGCACATTCTTTGTCGTGAGATGTCAGGAATGTTCGTGGCTTTAACACCTACAGACACATTGTAAAATCCCTCATTGTCTTTCCGTGATAAATCAGAGCGATATCACGGTTACAAACTTGTTCAGGAAGGATTTTGTCGTTGGAAATCCACATTTTCCCCTTTTTTTGTGAAACATCCCCAAACATCAGCTTCAAAGTCTCTACTGTTTAACCGTCGTTCGTGTTTCTGACACTGGATGGAACCGAAGCAGCATCAGCACTGCCCTCGCGCCGGACCCATGTCGGTGGAAAAGTAAAGCCGGATTCTGGGGAGTTTTCTTTTGTTTTTGAAAGGTTTTGTTTGGCCTGGTTCACCGGTCGGACAGTCGCCGCCTACGCCTCGTCAGGGGAGCTCCGCCCGAGTGAAGAACTTCTTTGTAATAAACCGCCCGTGAGTTTGCAGGTTTACTATGAACGAGTTTGGGCACTGTCCTGGCTTTGGCGTAGGCGCGGGGCGACTTCCTCTGAAGCGACGCGTTTTTCCCAAAGAGAACGGACAAAAGTGAGGGGAGGTTTTGTTTCCCAAAGGGGTCGACCGGGCAATGCATGCAATAATTCACTCTGTGTAGAAAATGTGCACTATTTTGGATTGATTTGGCCTCTTAAAGGTTTGTTCAAAGCTAAATAATGACAAAGGGGCCGCGTCCACGTCCATGCAAGTGTTAGCTTTGCAGCGTTTTGGCGACATCTGCTGGAGAAAGAGTGGAGCTGATGAAATCAAATCAATCTGATTTTCTTTAAGCTTTAGTTATTCATTTTGTCATGTTTTTTCTGATTCACACATCCAGTTATGCATCATTTTGTAGATTTAAGGTTGATTTACGCCTGATTTAGCCCTAATTTGATCTTAATCTAGGTCTGATTGGACTTGGAAGGAAGTGAAAAGTGTGAAACCCTATTGTAACTTACTGTAATGACAAACTTTTACATGGTTGTCAAAGTGAATCATTTAGCCCTGGAACTTTTCACACTAAGTATTGTTATATTTGACCTTCCAGGCCTCGATCAACATCAAATGGGCCTAAACTGAGAGCAAGTCACTTCCAAACCGGGTGAAAACTGTGTGTGTGTGTAAACCAGAAGACAGAGAACTTGAGTGCATTACTAAAGCGGAAATGAAATGATCTCATAAATGAGCCAAATAACCACCGGCAAATGATGGTTTTTCAAAAGTTGCCATTTCTCATCGACCCTGTGTAATAAAAGTGTTTTTGTTGCCACATATGGAAGAAGGAAGCCCTGACGAAATGTTCTTCTATTGAGCTTGTACTTGTTTTAAAATGATTCAAGGCGAGACGCTGCAGGTGAAAGCATTGATTCGTCACAGTGTGGAAATGTTCAGTGAGTTTTCTCCTTAACATCAAAAACATAAAACCTTTGCAACGCAGATTTCCCGGATATAACTCTAACATGACAGCGCTCCCTGGTCTTTCCCACACTTATTCATTCACGAATACTCACATGTTTGGTATCCACGTGTAGCAGGAAAGACGCTGTAATCCGAATATGGTCATTTCCTTTGAGTGAGACAGCAGAAACACAGTATACACGCAAGACAACAGACTCCACCCTTCACAGGCTCAGACTTGGAAGTTTTTTTCAGAGGGATTTTTCAATGTCTGAAACCTGCCTGATTTATTGAGCTTTGAACCGCAATAAATAAGGAATTTTTACACTTTTTTTACTTCACAAGATCCAAAATCCCTCTGAAAAAATCTTTGTAACTAATACGTCAACAAACTCAAACCAATTCTCCCAAGTCTGTCCATTATTATAGATTATAGATTATAGATTCCGTCGCTGAAACTATCACTTACGTTTCCCCTCACATTTACATCAGTAATCTTCAGTAAAGGTTTCAAATCGATATCTTTACATTTAACTTTCTCCCCCATTCACCTGCAGCGCCTCGCTTTAAAGCAGAACTAAGTAACTTGTTTACCTTAATAAATCCTTTCCGTAGTCCCTCTGGGGGTAATACAAGTGTTAATGGGATGATTGGGGGGTCTTTCATCGCCCCCTGGTGTCTTTGACCAGAAAACCACAATTGAAACTTTCCTGCCTCTGAGTCGGAGTCACCAATACACATTAATGGAATCACAAAGAAGAAGCTAACAGGCTAACGGGCAAAGCTAACTGCGGGCTAGCGCCACTTAAACAGTATTTACAGCCACGTTTGAGTGAAAAAAATGATCTCCACTGTGTAATTGGATGAACAATATCCCTCTGTCCCTTTGCCTTTTCTGTCAGCGTCGTATTTACTCTCACGGACAATTAATGAGTAAAAAAACCGCAACATGCTACGACACCTGCAGTGGCGCTTATGGCCTCTAGGGGCATGAGTTACTTAGTACTGCCTCAAACGTACAAAGCACTGGAGTTGGATTTGAAGACTTTAAATGACAAAGTTGAGGATCTATTTACCATGAACGCTGGACGTGGCCCCTTTTCTCTCTCTCGCCGTTTTTACAAAGCAATAGTTTCGACCTTTTATCAAATGTATAAAAAAGCTAAAGCTATAATTCTCCTCATTGTGACTTGTCGTCGGTCTGTTTTTCGCGCTCGTAAATCCTCTGTTTATTTTTGAGTATATGTTTAGTTTGACTTTCTGTTGCTTGTATCAATCAGTGGGTATGTGCATTTTTTGGTGGACTATAGTTCTTTTTTCCTTTGGTTTTCGTTTCCTAGTTTGTTGTAAAATAATATTGCTCGCCTGCATGCCGGAGTATCGTCCGTTCAAACCGAGACAAAAAGACAAAAAAAATCCAAAAACATTTTTTTCAAATCTGTATTTATTACGCGGAAAAATAACGCTTTTGTTTGTTTCAGGAGTTTTTAAATGTATCGATTTTAGCGTTTAGCAATATCTGTCCAAGTATTTTAACCGATCGTGTGAAATCTTTCTGAAGGTACAAACCAGCGTCTGAATTTTAACCACGGAAAAGGCGTTCGTCGTCCTTTCTTTTCGCTCTTTTGTGCCCAGGTTCGCGTCAAAACGAGGTATTTTTCTTCAATTTTTCGAACCCGCAAAAGACCGAGGAAGAAACGCCTTTTTCCCGCCATTTTGCGCTCCCAAGTCGGCCATTTTGGCTCAAACCGTTTGTAACCTTCGACCAGCCGGGGTTTACCTCTTTTTAAAACCTTTGTAGGAACCATCCGCGTGTCCCCCCTAAAAACCGCATGAGTTGTTTTGAGAAAATCCCTCTCACTTTGATAATATTTGTATTTTGACATCGTGTATTGTATATTTTTTAAAGCTTTTCTTTCGTTTCTTAACATTTTCCGGGGTTTCGTTTTCCCGCTTCAGTCCGATAGCAATACAGCGTCACGGAGTCCGAAAGTTTGTCCGGAGCGTTGTAAACTTTGGGACTTTGTGAGTGGAGCCGGAGTTCTTCCTGGTTGTTCTGTTTGTTTGTTTGTTTTTGGGGGGGAGGGGTAAGGGGGTGGGGTTTGTGGTTTTAGCCCCGCCTCCCGCTGCAGAAGGCCATTCATGTGTTTATTGCTATGATGTGACATGTTCATCCTGTTTTTGTTTTTTTTTTAGCCTGCAGGGAATTCTTGTGTTAATGTGCAAAGTAATAAATTGGTATTTTATGCCCATGAGCTGCTTTTTCTCTTGTGTGTTTTTTGTTTCAGATTCAGTTTATTCAGACATTTAAAAGTGACACATTAAACATAGTTAACACAATTATATTAAAGATTTTGCTAAAAAGTTCACACCGTTTTCTTAAGTTTGACATTTTTGTGATGTTTATAGCTTCACTTCCTTATTGAAAAGCGACAGGAAGTGACATATATAGAGGCAAACAATTTTAAACTGTTGCCACACCAACCATTTGTTAAATGATGTTAAACATTTAACGTTCCTGTGTTTCAGGATCGATTTTAAAGTTCTTTTAATGGTTTTTAAATGTCGTAATGGTCTTGGTCCTTCTTATCTTTCAGAACTGCTTTTACCTTATGAACCTTCACGGCCCCTTCGCTCCTCCGGCAGGGGTCTCCTAGTTATTCCTAAAGTCAACAAAGACTCACAGCGAGGCGTCTTTCCAATATTATGGCCCTCGCCTCTGGAACGACCTGAGGAGGAGCTCAGGACCACAGAGAACGTTCATGTATTTAAGAGCAGGCTCAAGACCCAGCTTTGTAGCTTAGCTTTTAACTGACATCTAGTTATTTAGTCCTAATGATATATTGAGTATATCCATCCATTTCTTCCACTTGTTCGTTGCCGGGTCGTGGGGGCAGCTGTTGGAGCTGCACCAGCCCCTATGGCTCCTCCTGCAGGTGGTGGGTCCACAGAAGGACGGCCTCATGGTTCTAACCGGGCCTGTTGGTCTCTCATAAGGGGCTTCTGAACCGCTCTTTGTCTGACCCGTCACCTAGGACCTGTTTGCCCTGGGAGACCCTACCAGGGGCACGAAGCCCCCGACAACAGAGCTCCAGGATCATTCAGGCTCAAACCCCTCCACCACGTTAAGGTGGAGGTTCCAGGAGGGGCCTTTGTGTTGCATATAACTGAAATACAGCCTAAACTGAGACGATGTTATGGCTCATGAAATACCACGATAAAACTGCAAAAGAAATTAATCGTTCAGCCCTATTTAAGTGCTTATATTGAAGATTTAAAGATCGAATCATCATCATCTTTCATCCACTTTAGTTTCCTCTGTTTCTCCTTGTTTATCAAACACTGTGAAGGCGATAGAAATCTGGAAATCGATGCAGAATCAAGAGCCAGTTTATAGTAAAGAAAGAGTTATAAATGTTTTCTGATTCCTTTATTTATTGTCCGGAAAGTTGTGGCTCATGAACAAATCAGTCAGTGTTAATGAAAAGGACAGTCTTCTCTTAAAGGCTCGTTCACAAGACGCAAGACCTTTTATTTTATGGTTTAAACACAAACAGTTCTGTGAGAGCCAGATCTGAATGTCATCCAGACACCTGTGGATGGACTGAGGTGTGTCTGGGGAGTTTGGCGAATCTGCATACATGTGAAAGGACACGTTATGGCGAGAGATGATTGAACCCAGGGGCAACATGTAAAGTGAAAATAAAACCGGACCTAAAATGGAACCCTGTGGTACACCAGAGGACAGAGAGGCTCTAGCGGAGGAAAAGTCATTGATGACCACGGAAAAAGACCTGTCCGTTAGGTAGAACATGAACCACTGCAGCACAGGTCCCTGAAGGCCCCCCTGCTGGGCCAGGCGGGTCAGGAGGATGGAGTGGTCCACTGTATCCATTGCTGCAGTGAGGTCTAGCATCACCAACAACACTGTTTTTTAGAGTCCAGAAACAACAGGATGTCATTTTGCACTTTCAGTAGTGCAGACTCCTGTCCTGAAGCCCGACTGGAATTTTTCAAACATGTTATTCTTAAGGAGAAAAGGCCGAGGATTCATTTAAAATATAAAACATATTTGACATATTCCTCCATTATCCCATGAGTTCATTCAGAGTTTAGGAAACTGTGTTGGAAATAAAGAAAGGCCGATACGTAAAAAGTGTTTCCAAACGTTTGACCGGTGTGTTTTATATTGCGTATGGTCCGGGGACAAAAGAACTAACTCATGTTCCATAACAATGACCTGAATCCCCCGCTTTACCTCTGTCATTGATTCACTAATCCCACTTAAAATCTTTACACTTTTGGCTATTTTCTTGCTCTATTTTCTCCATAAACGTGTCATTTGTCGATGTGCGTGGGTCGAAATCAAGTGCTCCAAAGTGCCAACGTTTAAATTAAGAAAACTTCCTATTCTTCCACTGTTTTTGCACATGTTGTACATAAGAAAAAGTGAATTTTATCCAGACTTTGCTCTCGAGAGTCGCTCCTCTTTGCTGCACACTCGTCTACTCGATTGCACTGAAGACTTGGAAGCATTTCTTTGTGACTGAATTGTTTCTGTTCCACGAATTGAGCGTCTCAGAGTCGTCCTGACGCCGCGATCGAGGGAAAATAAAGGGATTTGAAATGTGTTTTTTGTTTTTGTTGAAGCTTGAAGGAAAATGTAAAATAAAGTTGTTGATCTTGTTCTGATGTGTTCGATTCACTGTCACTGCCAAATGCAAAAGAAATGAAATGGAAGTGTGGCATTACCAGTTTTATTAACTGTATTTTAAGTAAATATGAAAACGGTCAGCAGATGGCGCCACCACTCAAAATAAGTATAAAAGCCCACCCTCGTTCACACGCACTTCCTCTGTCTCCCTCACTGGCGTCTTCCGGCCTGGTTGGGCTGAGCCCAGGGTTGTGTGTGCTGTTTCATGGGTCCAGGTAGCTATTTGTTCGTTCGTTCATTCTTAATATTGGTGTAGCTGCTAACGCAGGTCTAATTTTAGCGTCACGGGTGGTTGAGAGCCTCAACGCGCACCACTCCATGGCGTCCATTGCTCGCTCTCGGTGCATGGTGGCTCGGGGTCTGCTGGGGCCCTCCTGTGACGGAACTCGGGGGCTATCGAAGCACCGAGCCGGCCGAGAAGGGCTAGATGTGGGCGTGCGACGGTAGGATCGGCCTTGCCTGGTGGTTAGCCATTATTGTGTGTAACTGCTCCTCAGCTAACCCTTTATTTACATTTAGGTGGACCGAACCACGCTGCTGTCTTGTTTCTCCTTGCTTTCCCCTTGTTTTGTTTCCTTTTTGTTGACCTGCTCTCGGGCATTTTGTGAGCCCAACTGAACGTAACGTAAAATGATGATCTGTGTAAAGAAAATATGAAATCCGAACAGAAAGATAAAACAAAAGTAAAACATTGAAATAAACCTAAAGTGAATGTACAAGGAACATGATGCCTCTGTCCTTATGGGTCGAACCTGTGTGCCTTCAAGCACATTTTTTCCAGTTTACACTGGATGGCGTTGTCAGGCTTTAATTTATTTTATATACCACTCGTCATGTCACAGAAGGAAAAGGAATAAGTATTGTTCAGGTGTCGGTATCGAAATGTGGCTGGATAAAGTTGTGAACCTTTGTTGATATGTCGAGCTGTTTGGCGTGGTCTGCGTGGGACTGTGAGCTTTAGTCACATCTTTCTGACTCCCACGTTACACGATTAAAAACGCGAGTCGAGTCGTGAACTCGAGGTTCACCGCGACTAAAAATAAAGCAGAAAACTGTAATGAGCTTAAATAATGAGAAAAACATTAACTCTGTCATTATGCTGAGTTATAATCCACCAACTCAGTTTATTTGGATCGACAATGGAAAGATTTGAAACTGTATCTGCTCTTGTGATGTAGTTTTGGTGCGAAACAAAACAGACTAAAGCGATGAGGTTTTTACATTGTTTTATTTACAAGAAGAAAAGGAACAAGACAATAAACTTAGTCAACAACATTTTGAGTCTATGAACAATGAGCTTCAATACAGAATATTCAGATTATAACTTCTTAAACATATTTAAAGTCATTTCTAAAGCAACAAATGTCTTTAGAAGGAAATAAAAATCAGATGTAAAATTTAAAAACGATAGAAACAATAGAAATCACTGCTTCACAAGGCGATGGAAACAAAGATGACCTCGCTCATGACTCTTTTGAACAAAAATGAAAAACAATAAAAGTCAGCACTGAATAACTTTAAACAGTAAAATCTGATCAAATGAGGATTAAATATTTATAGAAATAGTCATGTTTTTAAATGTTCGGTGTTGTGCTTCAAATTCAGTGAGTTCTCATGTGTTTAGTGAGGAAGTATTTTGTGGAAAATCTTTTCTCACAAACGGAACAACTGTAGGGCCTCTCCCCTGTGTGTTTTCTTCTGTGTGAATCTAGATTAGACTTCTGGATAAAAGTTTTATTACAGATCGTGCAGCTGTGTGGTTTCTCTCCTGTGTGTGTTCTTCTATGATTATCTAGAACAAACTTACGGGAAAATGTTTTCTGACAGGTTAAACAGTGATAAGGCTTCTCTCCTGTGTGTGTTCTTCTGTGTTTATCTAGAGTAGACTTCAAGGCAAATGTTTTCTGACAGGTTAAACAGTGATAAGGCTTCTCTCCTGTGTGTGTTCTTCTGTGTTTATCTAGAACAAACTTACGGGAAAATGTTTTCTGACAGGTTAAACAGTGATAAGGCTTCTCCCCTGTGTGTGTTCTGTGTTTATCTAGAGTAGACTTCAAGGCAAATGTTTTCTGGCAGGTTAAACAGTGATAAGACTTCTCTCCTGTGTGCACTCTATTATGTCTTGTTAAATCATGTTTGAAACTAAATCTTTTGTTACAAACATGACACTGGTGCTTCTTCTTCTCTTCTCCTGCGTCGGCTCTGGACGTCTCTCCGTGGTCGACCGTAGCGCTCGTCTCTGGTGCAGACTTGTTTTGGGCGGAGACTTTGGTGCTTCTGCTCTGGACCTGGTGGTGGTGATTTTCTCCATCAGCCTCTGTCTCCATCTGTACGTCTGAGCGGCTGAATGGAGGTTCCCAGTCGTCATCGTCGTCAGAGTCAGACGAGTGCTCGGTGTGTCCCTCCGTCTCTGAGTGGAAATGTGGCTCTGAGCTGATGTTCCCGCGCTCAGTTTGTCTTTGTGGAAGCGGGGAGGGCTCTTCTCTCTTCACGCTCACAGCACTGGACTCTGGGAAACACCTGAAACATGATATAGATATAAATAAACATTAAAATAATCTGACTTAGTCGTGTTTGAAAGTGTTGGAGCCTACACTGGCAGCTCTTCCTCCTCTGGCTCCTCTTTAATCCTCGTTGGGGGCGTCTGGACCCTCGCTCTGACCAGTACGACTCTCGGGCTCAGTATCTTCTCCAGGAGCCGCTGTTTCCTCCTGTTTTGGTCTTGGGAGCGACGCAGCTCCTCCTCGCACTCCGCTCTCGTCCTTTCAAACAGCGCACGTATCTCTCCAGCCGCCGCAGCCAGACGCTCATTCACAAAAGCTCTGAACATTTTTACAAACGGCCCTAAACAGAGACAACAGAGAAAACTATGAGATTTCAGCTGATCATTTACATGTATGAGCCGCGGCTGTTACTCTCCTGTCAAATAGAGCTAAAGCTGACATTTAAACTGTCCCCAAAACACAAGAGGAGATGAATAACTTTCATTTAGATGTGTCTTTGAAATATATTAGTGTAGACTGACCATAAAGCGCCACATAAATGTTACTTTCACATATTTCTGCTGCTACAGAAACAGTTAAGTTTCTCTGTCGAGCTAACTGCCGATTAGCATTAGCTCCTCAGAGATTATAACTTCAACTTCATCATGATTAAGGCCAACATTAATGAAAACAAATCCTTAAAAACGTGTTAAACGACCTCATAAAACATTATGAAACTAATGAATCACATTTTCTTACCTGTTTTGTGTCTAAATTGAATCAAATCTCAGTCGTCGGCTTCACACAACAGCAGCTGAGGGAGCTGTGTTGCCACGGTAACGCACTCAAACAAACACACTGTCAGAGCTGCAGATCGTTTTGTTTTATTTCTCTTTTAATGTCGGCCTAAAAACCAAATTGGCCACAGTCGTTTAATATGTATGAAGTATTTTAATATTTTTGTGGAAAAAAGCAACAATATCTGTTAAAAATTTGATAAAATGTTTGCTTTGATTTATAAAAATGTTCCATATTTTATAATGATTTTCTCATTTGAGCAAACATTAGTGATGGGGAGACGATTCCTCAAACTGTGTGTCGCTCACTTTCATAATTGTGTCACACTGTGTCACGCGGTGTCGGTCAGCTACATTGTGTGGGCGCCATCTGGTGGTGAAAAGGCATTACAGCAGTGAGCCTGAACAAAATGTTTAGGGTTTTTTAGGCATCGTCAGGCAACGCCCACGTGGGCAACGACAGTGAGTCCTGCACTGGAGCGGTGCTTTGTTAATTATTGGACGTCTGTGTAGGGTTTTCAACTTGAGAACAGAAAAATAAGGGACAGTATTGGGCGACCGGGGCGCGGGAATGACATTAACAGACACAACGTTTGAGCTTGTGATTTACAGATTCCATCGAACCATCGAAACAACGTTGGATCTTTTAGACTTTTTTTTTCTTTTTCTTTTTTCTTTTTATAGAAAAAGTGGTATATTATTTATTAGTATTTATTATTTACAGTTTGTTTTGGGGATTTTTCAGTTGGACTGGTTAACCTCTTACCCCCACTTTAACCGAGCGCCTTTTCTCAAGTGCAGTTTTACCCAAATCTAAAAGCTTCTCGACTGGAGTTTACAGCCTCTAGGCCAGTGTAACGCCTCATTTGAAAGCTAAGACCTACAAAACTGATCCTAACTTTTGTGTTGCATTTTTTCAAAGTGTTTTTGTTGTGTTTTCATACTTTTTAGTCATGTTTGGTCACTTTTTGCATTTTTGTCGCTCTTTCTTGTTGAATTTTTGTCTGTTTTTCATCACTCTTTAGTCGTGTGTTTTGCCAGTTTTCTGCTTTTTTGCTGGGATTAAGGGGTTAAGCACTTACTCTGTTGACTCATTGAAAAAGGATCTGAAAACCTGCTTATTTAAGAAAGCGTTTGGTTGATGGGTTTTCACTTCTGTCACTTTAATTTTACATATACATTTTGTATTGTTAGTTTTGACCTATTTCTTGTACAGCACTTTGTGATTTTATATGTGAAAAGCGCTTTAGAAATAAACTTTACTTACTTACAAATTAGCGACGAAGACGAGGATGAAAATACAAAAATACACGAGACACGATTCTCTGCGACTTCAACTAGTCAAGACTCACCGCGACTAAAAAACACGTAGTTTGTACTGAGCTTAAATGATAATGAGAAAAACATGAAACTCTGTCTTTATGCTGTATTAGAATTCACCAACTTGTTTTATTTGGATCGACAATGGAAAGATTTGAAACTGTATCTGCTCTTGTGATGTAGTTTTGGTGAGAAACAAAACTAAAGAGATGAGGTTTTTACATAGTTTTATTTACAAAAGCAAACGACATAGAGCAAGTGAATAAACGTGTCAACAACATTTTATATTTTTCTAGAGTCTATGAACAATGAGCTTCATTACAGGCAGAATATTCAGATTATAACTTCTTAAACATATTTACAGTCATTTCTAAAGCAACAAATGTTTTATGAGGAATAAAAAAATCAGAAGCAGAATTTGAAACATATGTTCAGTGTTAAGTCGATTCAAACAATAGAAATCACTGCTTCACAAGGCAATGGAAACAAAGATGACCTCGCTCATGAATGAAAAACGATAAAAGTCAGCACTGAATAACTTTAAACAGTAAAATCTGATCAAATGAGGATTAAATATTTATAGAAATAGTAATGTTTCTAAATGTTCGGTGTTGTGCTTCAAATTCAGTGAGTTCTCATGTGTTGTGTGAGGTGGTCTTTTCTGGCAAAGCTTTTCTCACAAACGGAACAACTGTAGGGCCTCTCCCCTGTGTGTGTTCTTCTGTGTGCATCTAGAACAAACTTACGGGCAAATGTTTTCTGACAGGTTAAACAGTGATAAGGCTTCTCTCCTGTGTGTTTTCTTCTATGATTATCTAGAACAAACTTACGGGCAAATGTTTTCTGACAGGTTAAACAGCGAAAAGGCTTCTCTCCTGTGTGTGTTATTCTGTGTTTAACTAGATTAGACTTCTGGGCAAATGTTTTCTGGCAGGTTAAACAGTGATATGGCTTCTCTCCTGTGTGCACTCTATTGTGTCTTGTTAAATCATGTTTATCTCTAAATCGTTTGTTACAAACACGACACTGGTGCTTCTCTTCTCTTCTCCTGCGTCGGCTCTGGACGTCTCTCCGTCGTCGACCGTAGCGCTCGTCTCTGGTGCAGACTTGTTTTGGGCGGAGACTTTGGTGCTTCTGCTCTGGACCTGGTGGTGGTGATTTTCTCCATCAGCCTCTGTCTCCATCTGTGCGTCTGAGCGGCTGAATGGAGGTTCCCAGTCGTCATCGTCGTCAGAGTCAGACGAGTGCTCGGTGTGTCCCTCCGTCTCTGAGTGGAAATGTGGCTCTGAGCTGATGTTCCCGCGCTCAGTTTGTCTTTGTGGAAGCGGGGAGGGCTCTTCTCTCTTCACGCTCACAGCACTGGACTCTGGGAAACACCTGAAACATGATATAGATATAAATAAACATTAAAATAATCTGACTTAGACGTGTTTGAAAGTGTTGGAGCCTACACTGGCAGCTCTTCCTCCTCTGGCTCCTCTTTAATCCTCGTTGGAGGCGTCTGGACCCTCGCTCTGACCAGTACGACTCTCGGGCTCAGTATCTTCTCCAGGAGCCGCTGTTTCCTCCTGTTTTGGTCTTGGGAGCGACGCAGCTCCTCCTCGCACTCCGCTCTCGTCCTTCAAACAGCGCACGTATCTCTCCAGCCGCCGCAGCCAGACGCTCATTCACAAAAGCTCTGAACATTTTTACAAACGGCCCTAAACAAAGACAACAGAGAAAACTATGAGATTTCAGCTGATCATTTACATGTATGAGCCGCGGCTGTTACTCTCCTGTCAAATAGAGCTAAAGCTGACATTTAAACTGTCCCCAAAACACAAGAGGAGATGAATAACTTTCATTTAGATGTGTCTTTGAAATATATTAGTGTAGACTGACCATAAAGCGCCACATAAATGTTACTTTCACATATTTCTGCTGCTACAGAAACAGTTAAGTTTCTCTGTCGAGCTAACTGCCGATTAGCATTAGCTCCTCAGAGATTATAACTTCAACTTCATCATGATTAAGGCCAACAATAATGAAAACAAATCCTTAAAAACGTGTTAAACGACCTCATAAAACATTATGAAACTAATGAATCACATTTTCTTACCTGTTTTGTGTCTAAATTGAATCAAATCTCAGTCGTCGGCTTCACACAACAGCAGCAGAGGGAGCGTGTTGCCACGGTAACGCACTCAAACAACACACTGTCAGAGCTGCAGATCGTTTTGTTTATTCTCTTTTAATGTCGGCCTAAAAAACAAATTGGCCACAGTCGTTAATATGTATGAAGTATTTTAATATTTTTGTGGAAAAAAGCAACAATATCTGTTAAAAATTTGATAAAATGTTTGCTTTGATTTATAAAAATGTTCCATATTTTATAATGATTTTCTCATTTGAGCAAACATTAGTGATGGGGAGACGATTCCTCAAACTGTGTGTCGCTCACTTTCATAATTGTGTCACACTGGCCGTTTCTCAATATGCGTTCTTGTCCGTGCTTGTGTGCTCGTGTACTCGTGAAACGTCATCGGAGCCGGCCCGAGTACTGTTCCAATACAAAGTACGCATCAGACCGAGAACGGTTAAATCCCCGATGTTGTTCTCGCCCCGCCCCTTTACCAAGCATGCATCAGAGCATACTCGCTGCGTACTCTGAGACCGGCGTATCCCAGAAGGCTTTGCGGCGGTGACAGCAGCGCAACAGAACAGCGGCGGTAAAAGTGAATGCGGTAAGTTTAATGTTGTCTTTTTATTGTTCCTAGACTCGTATTCTACGGAGCCCTGGAAGTGACACAACAAAAAAAAATTTGAGATGAAAAAAAATTTTTTTTTTGAAGAAATATTAAAAAGTATAAATTTTTTTTTTTTTTTTTTTACACTACAAATTATCCGGGGAACGTGATAATTATCTCGGGGAACGTGATAAATCTCTGGGGTAAAAAAATTTTGGAAAAAACAAATATTTTTTAGAAATATAAAAAATATATTTTAATTTTTTTTTTATTTTTTTTTTACACCACTAAATTATGTGGGGAACGTGGTAATTTTCGCCGGAAACGTGATAATTATCTCGGGGAACGTGATAATTATTCGGGGGATGGTGATAATTATGGTCGGGGGAATGTGATAATTACTCGGGAATGGATAATTATCTTCGGGGGGGGAACGTGATTAATAATCTCGGGGGAACGTGATAATTATCTTGGGTAAACTATCTTTTTGGAAAAAAAAAAAAATTTTTTTTTTTAAGAAATATAAAAAAAAAAAATTTTAATTTTTTTTTTTTTTTTTTTTTTTACACCGAAAATTATGATCGGGGAAACGTGATATATTCTCGGGGGGAAAGGATATAAAATATCCTCGGGGAACGTGATAATTACTCGGGGGTAAAAAAAAGTTTTGGGAAAATAAAAATATTTTTTAAGAAATATAAAAAGTATTATATTTTAATTTTTTTTTTTTTTTTACACCACAATAAATAAATATGTTTCGGGGAACGTGATAATTATCTCCGGGGAACTGAATATTATCTCGCTACGGGAACGTGATTAATTATCTTGTGGGTAAACATTTTTTGGAAAAAAAAAAATTTTTTTTAGAAATATAAAAAAAAAAAATTTTTAAATTTTTTTTTTTTTTTTTTAACACCAAAATCTATGACTCGGGAACCGTATAATTAATCGGGAAAGTGATAATATCCCGGGGGACTGAATAATATCTCGCGGGGTAAAAATTTGTAAAAAAATATTTTTTTTAAAAATATAAAAAATATATTTATAATTTTTTTTTTATTTTTTTTTACACCAAACTTATGTCGGGGAAACGTATAATCTACTTGGGTAAAACTTTTGTGGGAAAAAAAAAATTGTTTTTAAAGAAAATTAAAAAAAAATATTTATTTATTTTTTTTTTTTTCTTTTTTTTTACACCAAAAATTATGTCGGGGGAACGTGATATTATCTCGGGGAATGTGATAATTATCTCGGGGGAACGTGATAATTATCTCGGGGTAAAAAAATTGTGTAAAAAAAAAATATTTTTTTATAAAGAAATAAAAAAATATATTTTTAATTTTTTTTGATTTTTTTTACACACACTTATGTCGGGAAATTGAATAATTAATCTCGGGGGAACGTGATATATGAATCTTCGGGAATGTGATAATTATATTAGGGAATGTGATATTACTACTCAGGGGAATTGATAATTACCTCGGAATTGTGATAATATCCGGGGAACGTAGATAATTATCGTCGGGAAAGGGAACATTATTCGGGTAACAAATTGTGGAAAAAAAAAAATTTTTTTTAAGAAATATAAAAATATTTTTTTTTGTAATCTTTTTTTTTTTTTTTTTTTTTAACAGCCACAAAAATGAATGTCGGGAACGTGATAATTAATCTCGGGGGAACGGATAATATCTCGGGGAACCAGGAAAACACTTGTTGAAGCTTTTCAGTGTGGCAACCTCTTTATTTTGAAATGGTAGTCTGACTCCTCTGACTTCCGTGTGGCGAAGACTTGCGGGTAATTTATTTTTAAAACTTGGCTATCTTCACTTATGTTATTCGATACGCATAAACACGTGTACCGTAGATTTTCTGGGAAACACCGTTTATCGTGTATTTTCCACCATTTATACCATGCTAATTTAACGGGGTACATTTATTAGAATAGTTATTTTTCTTGAGACTATGTCATGCACAGAGGTTCTTATGGGACTCGCAGGTGACATGGCGCCAAGCGGTGCACTGGACGAGCTTTCCTTGCTCCTCCTTCGCAGACTTGCGCTTTGCTTACTCCCTCTTCCCTGCCAGGTCCACACGGCTCTGAATGGCCCAGCTCGGCGGCTGTTTCCAGATGGGCGGGACAGTCCGAGAGTTACCTGTTCGTGATGCTGCTGCGTGGGTCACTGGCCCCCTTGAGTACACGGCCAGCGACTGCTGCACTGCCACACTTGCAAAACCCTCACTGGACAAAAGCCCTAAAATCCGGGAAGATATCCAAAACAGTATTTTGCGTGTATTTTGTCAAAGACGTATCTCGGAGGTATGCAAATGTCGGATTTCCAGGATTTGGACAAATTTATATCTATGAATATCGAAAACTCCGGATATTTTTCCTAAATATGACGGCATAATCAGGAACTCGTTTTCTTCTAGATTTCTCAGTATATTTCATATCTTCTTAAGATCGACGGATATTTATCCCTCTTGTATCCCGGAAATATACGGAAGACCGAATTTCCGACCGATTCCATTTCGGATCTCCTTGCATATCATCTGTATCTGTTTGAGATCTCCGGATTTTTTATCCTTTACTATACCAAAAATTATCCTCTACTCAAATCCTTAAAAGATCCCATCTGTGATCCCTTATGATTTTCGGTCTGATATAGTTGGATACTTGCTGCATTATTTCACAGATACACAACATCCCTTGTGCATCTTACAGTATATTTAAGTTAGATACCATTTTTCAGGGAATTGCCTATTTATTAACCAATGTCACATTAGAAATATCAAACATTCAAACATATTTTAAGGTAAAAAAAAATATTTCTTCCATGATTACCACTTCTCTCCAAATTGAATCAGCATGAGGCAATAGCTTTTCTCTATGAACCATAAAAACTGTCCTGTTTTGAGAGAAGGATATGAATGATAGCAGTGCGGAACTGGCAACAACAACTAGCATTTAATCTGTGACTAATGACTGAACATGTACATGTTTGTAAACATGTACATGTATTTACACATGTACAATAGCATGCGAATCCACCAGCCGGACGGTTCCACATCTGGAGATGAGTCTTGTGGGCGCGGGTTACTGCCGTCGTTCACTGCTCCTTGCGGTTCGTCCCAGCACATCAAGGATTGGGTCAAATGCAGAGGACTCTTTTGTTCATATAGTTGATGTATAATGAACAAATAAAGCCCTTAATCTAACTGTACCAGTACTAAACCTGGATTGAACCCCACATTTTTTCGAAAATAAATAAAAGCAGCCTATATTATAAATGTCTTTAAAAATGCTTATAATGAGAGATGGACGATATCATCGTCCCATCACTTATGCGTTCACTGAAACATCGTCAACTGTCAATTAAGGGGACCATTCGCCCACCCTAACATGATATTACACATTTTTTTTGTAATTCAACTAGTACTTGCTGTTATTTCCAATTTTGATTTTAAAAACAAATTTTAACTGTGCAGCTCTATGCGTGTGTACAAATATTTTTCATTCGCCCAGGCAAATTAAAAGGAAGCCATGTTGATCAATAGTGGATAAAACAATTGTATCCATCGCCAGAGGCTTATTAAAGGAATAGGCCACCGTTTTTACATATGCATAGGTTGTTGCCTTAGACGAGTTTCATTTTACCTGTCTGGTCTCACGTGTGCCCCCCCTCACGTAAAACAGCACAGACGGCGTTAGCATTTATCCTCTCTCTCCTCCTTCTATAGCTCCAACGAGGCTGAAGATAGAAACTACCAAACTTTCCACGTTTTCTATTTAAATATTGGTTACATGAAGTGTTACACTATAAATATAATTACACAAAATTAAAACAATGTCGATTTTGTAAGTTGATACAAAGGGGAACTATATTATAGGCGTAATTATACCAGGAATTACTTTTTGCGTCCACACAATAAAGTGAAGATATTACTGCAGGCGAATGTCGAACTATCCTGGTATAATACACCTTATAATATATGCTCCCCTTTGTATCCGCTTAGAAAATCCACATGATTAATTTTGCATGTAATTATACTTATAGTGTAACAACTTCATGTTCCATATTTTAAATAGGGAAATGGAAGAGTTTGGTTAGCTTCTATCTTCACCTCGTTTTGAGCTATAGAGGAATCAGAGAGAGGCTAAATGCTTAACGCCTTCTATGCTGTGTTTACGTGAGGGTGGCACACAGTGGAGACGGACAGGTAACAAATGAACCTGTTAGCTTCAGGGTAAGAACATAGTCAGTATGGAAAAACAGTGCTTTTCTTTTAAAGGTTACCGTTGTACTAAGGGGGAAATCCAATCTCATGGACCATACAGGTTTTGAACTAGCCCTGTTTTGGACTGTTCATTCCATTTACACAGTTGTTCATTTTGGCATCAGTTCTTTCATTCACTTGTGGCTGGGTGTCTTCTTTGGGTTTCAGTGGTGTCCTCTTCAAGAAAACAGCAGCAGAGGGGCCCCGTCGCCAGCGTGGGCTCCACTTTCACAGCGTTGAGGTGCTTTAAGAAAAAAATACATAACATGTAATGTTTTATATTACCAGTAAATCAGCATCAAATATTTTCACACAAAGCCCTACATGCAAGGATAGCTTTCATATTACCACTTGGCGTTTACCCTTACTTGTTTGTCTTTGATATGTTCCTTTATATATTTGGCTGTACTGCTGCTCTATAAGGGTTTTCATGTATCCTGCAAAAAAAGAAAGAAAGCAAGGCAATGTCACTAAGTATCTTGAAGGAAAGCGAAGGAAGTGATTATTTTGAAAATCTGATTAAAAGGAATCAATTATTTTGGCAGAGGTCAGATATATCATTAAAGCAAAGCAATTATTGTCTTAAAGAAAACGAAAAAACAAGGGGCCACTCATCCTCCGACATCATTAATCACATTAACATTTAAAAAGCCTTTATTGTGCTGGGCTGTTCAACTAATAAGTCTTTAAAACATTATTGCTGCGTTTCTTCCACGCTTATCAGCCCAACAAGCCTTTGTCAAGATGTTTTCAATATTATCTTAAGTTCAAGTAAGCAGATACTTACTTTTTGGTCTTTGGTCCACCCTGTATGGATATGTCGTCTTATGCCATGTCTCCCCTCAGTGTTCGCCTCATGTTGATTGAGTATATGCAGAAAAAAGCTTTAAGAAAAGGTTAAAAGCCAAACAATTTATTCCCTGCAAACATAACATAACAACAATAACTCACCAAATTTCCTTCACCAGACTATGGTTCACACAGAAAGGTCACATTGTGTTCTGCATTGTCTGTTTCTCCTAGCTCAATTCCTCCCTCTGTGTCTCCATTGTCTCATCTGCGCTCTGAGTTTTCACAAAATTTATTTTCATTTTTCGCCAACCTAATATGTAAAAACAGTGTGCAGGCAGGTTTCCCGTACTTACCTTATAGAGTCTCCGATTGTGGTCTTCATCTTCTCCAGGCAAGTTCAATGTGGCCTTTCTGGCTGCCTGAGCCACTGTGAAAAGAATGCCAATCATTTTGTGAGCATCCCAGAGGCACTGTGCACACAAGCAACACGTTTCGGCTGATGTTTTCCACTCTGGTTATTTTCCTTATCGAAGAATTACTACAATAAATATTTCAAAAACTTGATGTATGTAACACAACTTCACTGGATAGTGTTCATAATGCTTAGGGTGTTGAAATGCCACAGGATTCATAACAAGTGAAGTCATTTAGTATAAATTACATCATTTTTTCTATGTCCTTTTTTTTAAATTTAACATTAACCAAAAATAAAAAATCCATAATGAAAATTGCACTATTTTTTTCAGAAGAAGTATTGTCATCCAACACATTTCCAGTGCTTTGCAGATCTGCCATATTTGCTCGATACGCTGCTAATCTTTTCATAAGAAAAGGATGTATATGTACTGTATATCGGTAAACAATCCATTTAGTTTGTAAAAGTGTTGAAAATCACATCTGTCTGCTCTTCTTCCTCAACTGCCATTGTGCCATCGCTTCTTCCCTGCACACCATGCCGGCAACCGCTTCCTGTCTGGCAGTACCTGTAAAAGATACATATGGTGGACGTTGGGCTCATTTATCTGATTTATAGATAAAAATATTTGGCATAGGGGTAAAGAAATCATTTGTGTACAGTAACTTTTACAGAAGACACACAAAGCTCTTCATCAGAGTGACAAGCTTCCAAAATTGCCAAGGGTCTCTCTCACCACCACCATCTACTTACTTCGGGCTAACCATATATTTCCGCACAGTAGTCCATCTTGTACAATCCCGCCAAAGCTGCTCAGCCTTTGACACTTGCGTGGAAACAGGCATTGTTCAAAAAAGTATGGCCTTTAAAATTAATAATACATTACATTATAAAAACACAACAAACAAGAGAAAAAGGCAACAGACAAAAAATATGATCCAAACATCTGTTGGGGACTTAATACGTTTTCCCTCCCACATGCATGGCCTTATTTAAAGACTGCCAAATAGAAGTTAAAAAAATATGACAAAAATATGATTGAAGTTACTGTCCTTTCTAAATGATCCACATTAATACAGCGCCTTTCTACTACTTTTTAGGCACTATAGCGCTTTACATCAAGGAATTTACTCACCCATTCACATTAACACACCAGTGTACTTAACTGGAGGTACCAGGTGGGGAGTGTTTTGCCACGACAAAGCGCATCTGCAGGATTTTGAAACGCGACCCTGGATCCGGATCGATGTAACATATAAAACAAAACCGTATATAACAATCTTTAGTTTTCTTTTACATTTTTTTAACTTGGCCCCAAATTGGACATCCAGGCTCTGGTCCTCATCCATTTGTGGAACAGCATTCAGGTCCTTCCCAAACTTTTTTGTCAAAACAAAAATACACATTATAAATAGTTAACAAGCATATAAACAGTAAATTGATTACAAGATGCATCAAGATTCAATGCAGCATGAAAGTGCAATATTGCTTAACATTTAGCAATTAATAAATAGTGACACTATTTTTCAAATGGTTCGTGGCTGCTTGACCCCACAGTCTGTATCGATCACACACTTAAAGTCTAATCTTTTGTATTAATAAATAAAAGAAAGAACATGACCTTTTCACTTCATACAAACAAAATTTTAAAACAGCGCAGTCGAAATGTTTAAAATTTTTGTTTTAAGAAATAAATGACAAACAATAATGGCTGTGGTGCAGGGCAATGTCTAGCCACCAAAATCTCAAAATGCTTTATTATTATCATTTCTTTTGTAAATGCCATGAACTCAGTCCAAATTATTAAATCATAAGGCTATGTTTAATGACAAATACATTTTAATTATAACTAACACAAAAAAGGTTTACATTTTTAAACTTGCATTTTGGAACCTGTGGACAGTAGAAAACAGTAGTGAGTGTTTTTGCTGATTGCTGCGAACACAGTGCAAATATCCTCAGAATTAAAATACTACGTAAATTGCCAGAATTAGGTCCTTAGACAGCAGCTAGCGTTTAGCAAATTATGCTAACTTTGCTTGTGATAGCCATGTAACGGTTCTCGGTTCCGGAGTTCACTAGTCCAAAATATTCAAACTTTTCATTTTTGTTTGCTTCGACTACTGCCACACAAGGCTTACTCGATGTTGTGTCCTTTTCACTCTCTTGCTAGGTTCAAGTCGTAAAGATAATGCACATTAACAGAACTTTGTTCTGCTCTCCCGTGTCTCAGGAGATTATGTCTATGCTCCAGTCCGGAGCTAGCCCCGCTCTGCGCTCTTGGCTCTGGGCCAGACTGCCGCGACCAGACTGCACAGGCGCTGAGCGCCGATCTCCGCTCGTCCCGCCCACAACAGGTGCACGAGCCAATCGGGTTTTCGGGCAACTAACTATTTCAAAATAATCGAGCTCTCACATTGTTTCCTTATTTTTTTGATTAATTATTTGGTCTTGAGAATATTTGAAAAAAAAACCACACAATTATATAGGGCGTGTGTGTCTTTTCTTACTATTAATTGATTTGATTCTATTTATTATAATTTTTTTTCTTAAGCAATGCGAAAGGGACCAAAGTGCAAAGCTGTAGTATTAATTCAGTTTTGTAGTGGATTAAAGTTTCATAGTCTGCTTAGATACTATGTGTTAAAATTGAATTTGAATAACTATTGAAGAAGGAAATTGTCTGCGGACTAGTGCTTTTTTGATATTGAATTTCTCGTACAATTGGATGGTGTAAAAGGACATTTTTGGACCAAATTCTTGCAATTTGGCCTTCCTTTTTTGAGATTGGATTGGTAACACAATTATAGTAAAAAAGATGGTTAGTTGTTATGATATCTTCAGATTGTTTATTTTTCTGGTATGTTGAAGCATTAGGCGTAATCTTTGAATGGGTTATATAATTCATAATTTTGAAGTGTGTATTTTCCAACATTCAATAGAGCCAACGCTATGGAAGGATTAAAATAATTGCTTCTTAGTAGAAATTTGTGACCCGCGTCAATCTTGTTTAATGGCACAGTACACAGTGACGCGCTGCAATCTGGCCTCTAATCGCATGGGCCTGATGTTCCTCCGTGGTATGTGCCTTACAACGCTTTCATGACACAAATTGTTGCAAAACATAAAAGGGTTTTCACACCAGGCGGGGCCGCCATGAGCGACAGCTGTTACGCACCACTGCGACATTATAAAGCTGGCGCGCAAGCAAGTCCCCAAGCTGCTTCCAGTCCACGAAGGCGTTTGTTTCAAGCCAGAGCACCCTGCTTCCAGAACACGCTGGTCAAGTGATGGGTTATCATTGTCAACAAAACTGGGGTTAGGTTAACTAAGAATAAATACAGGCATAGATAGCCGAGCTCAACATGCAAAAAGAATAACACACTCAAATCAGGTGCCCATGTGTTCCAGATTAGCACTTCCTTTTCTGAGCTATGTCGAGCGCAAGCACATATGGGCGATGTTTTCACTGCTGATGTAGCTAAGTCACAGATAAAGTAAAAAGGGGACAATGGGAGATCAAGTGATGCATCAACGTGAAATCACAGGAGAGTCAGAGCGACGCTGCGCACTCTTGTGCGTAGAATGCCAGTGCTAAATGAGCTAGCTCTCATCATCTCCACTTCGCATAATCAGAGACAATAATCTTTACAAAGCCACAAGAGCATCTATGCAAATATTAAACTCAGGTACGTTGAGAAGACTTTGCATAGGCTGTTTGATCAGTGTGTTTCAATACGTTTAAAATTACGCAGAGTCAGCTTTTGGATGCCACCAGTTCAAATAAAAAAAATCAACCCAAATGAAACGTTGCTGGGACGCGTGATTTTAAAGTCATTCTTTAATTTAAGCATTTATATAGAAAAATAATATTCTATTTTCCTATGCAGTACAGCCCAGCCTGGTTGTCACTTAGCTAATCCACAGCGTTCATAATGTTTAATCCACAGCACACACGAATGTTCTGTAATAAATAAACTTCCAAGACGTAACAATAATTAATGTAACTGGATAGACTATTTGGTCAACTAGGTGTGAGTTGATTTTATTCACATCACACAAACACACATGCGACTCTGAATACGTCATACAGTGACGCCGCGTGCAGTGTTTTTAGCAAGAACCACGTTCTGTATAGTAAAAAATATGAATATATGTTGTAAGTGTTACAATAATCTTTGACGTGATTGGTAATTGTCCTATTTGCGTATTATTGTAAGCTTCATGTGCCGATGATATTTGCGCAGAGGAGATTGTTGCAGATTGACCGGAGGTTTTCTGGAGGCGGTTGTGAAAACTAAGAAGTAACGTGTTAAACAACATATTCTTATGATTGTCAATGTAACAAATATACATCAAAACTATTTTTGTTTACAAGTTTTGTGTACTTTGAAAGTGAGAAAGGGGAGTAAAAGAAAAGGAAGAAAAATACGCAGTCAGCCATTTTAACTGTGAGTTCAAGTTCTCATGACTTAAGGATTAACTCGTATTAATAATAAAAACCGTTTTGTTTCCTCTGCTGGGTATGTGGGGAGCTACAATTAAATGCTTTCACTATTGTTGTGTTTGTACTTTTCTAAGGATCTATGCTGGGTTGACATGGAGATGGATCTGCCTTGCTTTTCCTGCGAGACCGTGGCGTGGGAGAAGAAGTTATTTTTAAACTCAAATGACAAGGTACATTTTTTTTATTTAAAAAAATAACATGACAAGAAATACTAGTCGTTTTGGTCAACGTCTTTTGAGAAGCAGCAAAACACATATATGTGATAGAGGGGTTGAGGTGTGTGCGTGCTGTGTGTTGCGGACAGTGCTGTACAGTGGTATGCATAAGTATCAGATCCCCCCTTTAACTTTTCGCATTTTACCATGCTATGGACCATAAAATATATTTAATTCAAATATTAAAATTGGATGTGAAACACAATAACTTACACACAATTGTGAAGTGAAATGTAATGTATACATCACTTTTTTTGTATGGCCCCTTTCCTTTTATAGTGGACCAATTGCCTTCAAAAGTGAAATTAAATTTCTGAATTGCATTGGTCACATGTTTACCCAATGCACTAAATAGACTCGACTGTGTGTATCTAATGTCAGTTAAAATAAGCTGCGCATGTATGTGATGGTCTCAAAGGTCTGTTAAACTAGTCTATGTGTGGGAAACACTGTTCATCCTAGGTTCATCATAGGTTCTTGTTAACAGCTCTGGTTCAGTCTTTTTGGAGGACGGCGGGGTCTTGGTAGGTTTGCAGGATGCCACAGTCTTGTCCATTCCTGGATGGTGTATTTTTCACTGTAATGGAGATGTTTTCAAAGCTTTGAAATGTTTTTATAACGCTAACCAGCTGTAAAACTTCTAAATACTTTATCCCGGACCTGTCTGGTGTGTTATTGGACTTCTTGATGCTGTCTGATCGCCAACCAAATTGTCTCTTAACAGACCTCTGAGGACCATCACAGAGAAGCTGTATTGAAGTGAGAATTAGATTACACACAGGTAGAACTCTCTTTAGACATTTGGGTCAAAACACGTGATCATTCGAAATAATCAGAAAACTCCTTGAAGGCAATGTTTTCACTTTAAAGGAAAGGGTGCCCGGGAGATGGTACTTAGTACGTCACACTTTTCATTATTTTTGTTATAAAAAAAAAAAATTATGTATTACATTTCATTTTCTATGATTTGTGTGTCACTTTGTGTGTGTTTCACGTTTAAAAAAATCTGAAAAGTCTTACAAAAAACTATCAGTGTTATAAATATAGATCAATAATGATTTTAATTTTAGGTTTGGGTCTCCACCTTTAAGCTCAGGGTTTTTTTTACTCTTCCATCATCTTGAGCAGGTCTCTCCTGCTCATCGGTGTCACATACTACTAAAATAATAATAATGATATGACAACTTCCTCCTTAGTGTTTGTAGACATCATAGTAATGGCTTCATAGATGCCAATTACGATGTAATATACACAGAGTATTTCACTGTGTCTAGAGGCGGTCATCCTGCTGCTGATGAGAGAGGTGATGCAAATCCATGCCTGTGACAGCGTTCAAGTTTGACTAATTACCATACGACGCACACAAATAAGACACTTCGCTCCTGCATTGGTCAAATTTGTGCATTTGTATGTCGTTGTGGAAAAAATGTGCTGGCTCATTTCGTCAATGTAAAACTTATGTCGTTCATAGTGTGGGGCTTTTATCCGAAAATATAAAGATAATACATCGTTTAGGACACGCTTTTTCGAGTGTTAAAAACTTACTTGAGCTAGGGTCACGCGGTTTTACTATTCTCGTATCTTTTCTCATTTAGTTGCGGTTTGTTGAAGATGTTAATGTTGACTTCGATGTAAAGGTCAGACAAACTCTTTCCTTGCGGAGAGAGCGGCATTGACAGCAATGTTTCGCTGTAATACTTCTTATTTTTTTACAGCTAAACATGCAGAAGTCGGGCCATGAGAGAGCGCTCCGGGCTGCAGTAAGCACGGGCGCGCGCCCAGCACTGAGAGAAAGATAGCAGCTGGAGCAGCAGATTCAATGCAATTTGAGTTTATTAATTATCTGCCTATCTATCGATAATATTGGCGCCCATTATTATCGTGCATCCTAGTGGGCGAAACGATTTGGACAAAATTTTCATATTCGATATTCAGCCAGATATCTCTATCGATACAATATACTATGGGTTAGTTAAAAACTTAATTTTTCGAATTAATAATTTAGATGTCAATATCAGATATAAATACGATAACAGTATATTTTTCTTTTGCCATATTGATATCTTGAGATGTCATTATATCGGAATGGATACAATAAACGATATATCTTTTAACCCTTAAACCCTAGTTTAAACGCACACTCACCTGGGCCCATGGATGAGGACACGTCTGGGTATTGACATTTTTGTTAATCGCATGCTACTGGAGTTCAGCGTATTTGTAAATGTTGGCCTTTCTTGGTGACAAATTGATCATTAGGAACCAAGCCTCATCCTCTCCGTGGCTATTAGTTTTTTTAGGAAGCGTCAATAAGGTGTATTAGTTGATTCTACTCTTTCATTCTAGCCCCGCAAATGCACATTGTCATGTCTTGGCAAGACACTTAAGTGTCTGGTGTACATTGCGTTGTATGAATGATAGAGTGATATGGGTGACCAGTTCCTTACTGTAAGCCAGATTAGGTAGAAAAAGCTGTATAAGTTGAGTCCATTTACCATTTTTTATTGGAGATGCATATAGCAATATCATGAGGACATAGGCTGAGGCACTCTGAATTTTCAGATTTAAATAAGTTTTATTAAAAGTGTACTTAATCTCAAAACTCTTTATTGAAATAGCAAAATGGGCTTTGCATGCGACTGAACCTACTCTTATTTCCTTATATGGAATTGTCAGTCTCTCTTAATGTAAGAAAACTTTGCAGCCACTATTCCTGTCCTGTTATTTCCCTATGTTTGAAAAATGTATTAATGTTCACTAACATGCATATGACCCGTTCAATATGATGTGTTTAAAAAAAAAATTCACAAATTGTTGAATTGTACATACCTATTATTATTATTTTTTTTTTATTTTTCAGACTGATTCTTCTGTCATCGCAGCTTATGTTTACGCTGGATCTTTGCTAATATCTGCCCACATTATGGGGACAGGACTGGCAGTGTCGCTTTGTTCGTCCCAACAACCAGGTGGTCTTCAAGAGATAATCTTCTGCAAGATAAAATCAAGGTGTCTGGTAAATTTAGAAAAGACAAGTGAGCGTGCAGAGGCTGGGCCCAAGCGCAAAGATGGGTAGCTCAAGAGAGAACTGAAAATAACCAAAAAAAGAAGCGATGTAGAAATCGGCTGGATGAACTATGTGAAAAAGACAATAAATTTAACAAGTTGGGGCTCCTTAAGGTGGTGGGACGAGACATTTTGGACAGTTGATAAAAAAACACAAAAGATTATTGCCATTAAGGAAATGGCACAAGATCTTTTCTTCCAAATGTAAGTTGCAGTCTTTTCACCTAAGGACTATGAGCTGTCATTAGTGACTTTTCAGAGAATTAAGATAGAGTTGACAGCACGATTGAGGACACGTATGACAATACAAGGTAAAAATTGTTAAGACTCTATCTATTACACAAATGCAAAGTACTGTCACACCAACAGAATGTTAGTGGTCCATTTGGACGAAGACACGGATGAAGGTGACCTGGAAATTTGCATCTCAGTGACGTTCTGAGCGTGGTATCGAACAGACAATGTACAGTCAAGTACACGCGATTCATGGATGTGGAAATGATTGGACTTTAACACGGGTTCTGATGCTGACAGTTGTGACAGGAAAATATGAGGTGTCTCTGAACAATTACCATGATATTTGAAGTTATTATAGCGCTGCGTCATTCAGAAAATACCTCAATAAAATCTGGATGACCTTTGCCTTTGAATGAGCCAAAGACAAAGGCGTGGTGCTAGTGAAGTAGAAGCAACTGGCCTGTCTGAGCTTATCCAATGCCTTCACTTGATCCAAGCATTAATTACATAAGGATGTTCACATCAGAGGCAGTTCCCCATGGTGTTTGAGTGAAGGGGGGGTCCAGGTGTTTTTCGCGATTGTCTTTTTCTGAGTTTCTGGGGTGAGTTTTACGTCGGTTGTACCCTTGGCCGTAATGTGAAAGTGCCATACATCAGCACGAATACCAGAAACAGAATGGAGGCAATAGCTAGGAATTTTGTATCTGGCTGGATAATGTTCAATATTTCCGTTTTTCACTTGTCTTCCTTCTGGAAGAGCATATTCCATGGTACATACCAGTCCTGCTTGATCGAAAGCTATACTTTTCAGTATGTCTCAAAGAAGAACAAGAAATTTCTGTCAGTTGCATTGAACTCATACAAGTCTGTTCAAGTCAGAGGGAACTGATTGATGTCTTAGATCCTATGATTGCCACATTCGGCCTCTTTATGGTCAGAATAAATGAAATTGTGTTCACAATTTTGATCTCTTCTCTT